>JAFBJQ010000320.1:0-128634 GCA_016785345.1 Trinectes maculatus
TCCCAGACTGGAGCTCTGCGCCGCAGTGCTCGCTGTGGAGTTGTCAGAGCGCCTCACAGAAGAAATTGACATGAAAATAGACAAAACTACATTCTACACTGACAGTAAAGTAGTGTTAGGATACATAAATAATGAGAACAGAAGATTCCACGTATATGTAAACAACCGTGTGCAGAGAATCAAGCAATCTTCCCAACCAGATCAATGGAGATATGTCTCGACAGAGCACAACCCAGCTGATCATGGCTCTAGGTCTGTAGCGGCAGGAAAGCTTGCCAGCACCACATGGTTATGTGGCCCAGCATTTATTTTGCAGCCTGAGAGCACAACACCTGAGAAAGGCCCATTTGAACTCATTAACCCAGAGTCAGATGTTGAAATTCACTCTAATGTGACAGTGCTTGCCACCACAGTGTCTACAAATCACTTGGGTTCAGCACGCTTTGAGCGCTTCTCTATGTGGACATCCCTCATCAAAGCGGTGGCTCACCTTCGTCACATCTCTCACAGCTTCATCAAATCTAGAGAAGATGCCAGCTGTACAGGCTGGCACCTCTGCAAGACCGGTCCCACAGATAAAGGTTTAAGTCACGCAGAACACACAGTGATCAGATGTGTCCAGCACGAAGTGTATTCAGAAGAAATCAAATGCATCATGGCAAAACGAGATCTGTCCTCCAACAGTTCTCTTCACAAGCTTTATCCGGTGATTGATGAAAATGGCCTACTGCGGGTAGGAGGACGCCTTGCAGAGTCAAAGTTGTCAAGTCATGAAGCCAATCCTCTTCTGATCCCAGGCAAGCATCACATTGCTACACTGCTCATCCGTCATCATCATGTGGCTGTAAAGCATCAAGGGAGACACTTCACTGAGGGAGCCGTTAGAGCAAGTGGCTTGTGGATAGTGGGAGCCAAAAGATGTATTAGCAGCATTATCCAACGTTGTGTTACATGCAGGAAACTACGTGGCAGAGAGGAGCAGCAAATCATGGCTGACTTGCCAGCCGAACGTTTACAGACTGACCCCCCTTTTTCTTATGTTGGCCTTGATGTATTTGGACCATGGGAGGTCATTGCACGCCGCACTAAAGGAGGGCAAGCCAACAGTAAGAGATGGACAGTTTTGTTTACATGCATGTCCACTAGAGCTGTTCACATAGAAGTGATTGAGACCATGAGCTCTTCCAGCTTCATCAATGCACTTCGCAGATTCTTCGCGATCAGAGGTACTGCTAAGCAGTTGAGGCCAGACTGTGGGACCAACTTCGTCGGTGCAGCCAGGGAACTGAAACTGGATCCTCCAAAGTCTGGTGAGACGAGTGTAGAAAACTACCTCCGCAATCAGAGATGTTCATGGATCTTCAATCCTCCCCACTCATCGCACATAGGTGGCACGTGGGAGCGCATGATAGGAATTGCACGACGCATCCTGGATTCAATGCTCTTACAAGCAAGCCACTCCAAGCTTACTCATGAGGTTCTGATAACCTTGATGGCTGAAGTTACTGCTATTATTAATGCAAGACCTTTAGTGCCTGTCTCTTCTGACCCAGAAGCTCCTCTGATCTTAACCCCCTCAACCATACTCACCCAGAAGTTTGGTGCCCTCTCACTTCCCCCTGGAGACTTCGCCAAAGCTGATATGTTTAAACATCCGTGGAAGAGGGTTCAAGTTCTTGCTGACACTTTCTGGGTTCGATGGCGGAAGGAATACCTCAACATGCTCCAGAGTCGTCAAAAGTGGCAGCTCAGCAGGCCAAACATGAATTAAGGAGACATTGTTCTTTTAAAGGACAAGCAACTCAAAAGAAATGACTGGCCAACAGGAGTCATAGTGAAGGCTCTCCCGAGTAAAGAAAGAAAGAAAGAAAGAAAGAAACATACTTTTATTAATCCCAGAATTGGGAAATTGTACACTGTATTTCACACTGCATTTTTACACACATTAGACATTAGACATCACACATTAGTCACATGCACATGCGGAGCAGTGAGAGCACAGGGAGTGAATTTGGGGGTTAAGGGCCTTGCTCAAGGGCCCAAGGTGGTGGACTGCAGATGGCGGCGCCTCTCCCGTTTTCCGGCCAATCCGGCGTATAAACCGGCAACCTCATGGAGTTGTCAGGAAGGTGGAGGTCAAGACTACCCACAGCAAGGCTGCAAAGACCTTCCTCAGACCCATTTCAGAGTGTATTCTTCTCCTGTCTCCAGGAGATTAGCTTGTGTAAATTTGTTATTGTGACATTTTAAATAATGTCAGACAGGGAGTGTGTTGGAACTGTTTAAATCTGCATTTGCAGTAATCTTTCCAGGCCTGCAGGGGGCATAGTTTCTTTGTTTATGTTTTTTCTTACTGAGCCTGTGCCAGTGACGAAGCAGGAAGTGGTCCTTCTTCTGCAGCTAATAACGGAGTTTTTCTAAGTTTTTTCAATTGATTGTTTGCAGCCCTTGTAGTGGCAATATAAGTAAGTAGTTATTGTTTATTATTCTTAGGGTGCAGCTGTTTGTAGTATTTGTCCTTATCGGTAGTTTGTCGCCATTCCCGTTAGTACACGTAAATTCATTTAACGTCAATGCATTTTTGTTGTTGTTAATTGAGGCTTTCTGTACCTTGTTTATTTTCAGTTTCACACTTTTGATATTAAATCCAGTTCAAATACAACCTGGCCTGTTCCTTGGAGGATGCGATATCAGAAGAGTTTAGCTGGCTGTGAATCTCAGTATAAGACAGGAGTCACACTGGGTGTAGCAGTACACTATATCTGTATCACATACCCTTGGCTCCTGTTCATGTTTTATGCCATATTTTCCCCCTTCAATAGCCTCTGTGCATGCATCACTTCCTCTTTCGGTGTAAGGATGGTACAATATTTCCGGTCGCTAAGCGGAAGTGCCGGTGTTATGGCTGAGTCATTTACGAGGTGCCTCTTGGAGCTACCAAAGTTCACCGTCAACGATGTGCGTCGTAGTGTTGGGAAATATGAGTCTTTTTACAGACTCAGATCCGCGAGCCTCGGACGGTAAAATGAACGAATCTTTTTGAGTCTTTTCGTTCATTTAACAAGGGCGCCCTCTAAAACAGCAGGCAGTCTGAGCTGGCTGTCACGTGACAAATGAACGCATCTCAAAGACTGTTTTGAGTCGTGAACGAATCAGTCCTGTTTCCTGTTTCCTGCATCTCTGCTGCAGCTGCTACAGGACGAGTGAATGAAAAACTCAGTAACTTATTTAGACCATGATTTCATGACGACTTTTAAGTCCCAACGTCCCGAAAACGTTACTGTCCCAAACGTGACATTACTGTTGTTATGTGATTTTATTTTATTATTATTTTTGTGGCAGACTATAACACAAAATCAACACGTTTATATGATCAAGTATTTATTTATCGACACACTTAGAAACGCACTGCATTATATACACCAACAGTGTACACATGTACAAGAACCGGATACCACTTATTCATTATTTCATGAATGAATAATGTATGCCGGATGTTATGTGACAAATTAACGAGCGACCGATCTGTATGAACAAAACGCTGTGTATACTGGTCACAACAAATGAACGAAAGAACGACTCGAGTGAGCGAAGCTCCGTACTTCCTGCTCCGACACAGTCAGCGCTGGCTGTCACGTGACAAATGAAAGAGAACGACTCGAGTGAACTAGTGATGTGTCGTTCATGAACGTTTAGTTCATATGAACGAATCTTTCACGTGACCCGGAAAGAACTAATCATCTCGGTGACTGATTCGTTCATTTTCATGCAGTAAGTCCCCCGGCCACACGGCGGCTGCCCAAGCACAAAAAGAACAGGAAACAGAACTGATTTGTTCACGACTCAAAACAGTATGCGTCTTTGAGATTCGTTCATTTGTCACGTGACAGCGGCTCAGCCTATGCGCAGAGCAGTACACCCAGAGATTCGTTCATGAGTCTTTCACTGGGTCGTTCTCGTTCTCGTTCATTTGTCACGTGACAGCGGCTCAGCCTATGCGCAGAGGAGTACACCCAGAGATTCGTTCATGAGTCGTTCACTCGAGTCGTTCTCGTTCATTTGTCACGTGACAGCCAGCGCTGACTGTGTCGGAGCAGGAAATACGGACCTTCGCTCACTCGAGTCGTTCTTTCGTTCATTTGTTGTGACCAGTATACACAGCGTTTTGTTCATACAGATCGGTCGCTCGTTAATTTGTCACATGACATCCGACATACATTATTCATTCATGAAATAATGAATAAGTGGTCTTCGGTTCTTGTACACTGTTATAGTGTATATAATGCCGTGCGTTTACAAGTGTGTCGATAAATAAATACTTGATCATATAAACGTGTTGATTTTGTGTTATAATCTGCCACAAAAATAATAATAAAATAAAATCACATAACAACATTAATGTCACGTTTGGGACAGTAACATTTTCGGGAAGTTGGGACTTAAAAGTCGTCATGAAAACATGGTCTAATTAAGTTACTGAGTTTTTTTTTTTAACATGTCCTGTTTGGCAGCTTAGGCACGCAGTATGACAGTTTCTGGTTGCCTTGTTGTGCCTCAACAGATTTGTTCTGCAAGGGAAAGGTGTGGTTCACTCTTCCTGTTGCATTTTATTGGCTTTTATTGGCATTGGCTACTGAGCTGAAGGACAGAGAGAGGGTGAGAGACAGACGGAGAGAGAGACACAGGGAGAGAGACACAAAGAGAGACAGAGTGGGGGCTGAGGTTGGAGTGGGGGAAGAGACGACAATAACAACAAACAGAAATATCACGAGAGTAATAACAGTAGTTACAAACGTGGTTATGCTGAGAGTTAAGTTACTGAGTTTTTCATTCACTCGTCCTGTAGCAGCTGCAGCAGAGATGCAAGAAACAGGAAACAGAACTGATTCGTTCACGACTCGTTCATGAGTCGTTCACTGGGTCGTTCGCGTTCATTTGTCACGTGACAGCGGCTCAGCCTATGCACAGAGCAGTACACCCAGAGATTCGTTCATGAGTCTTTCACTGAGTCGTTCTCGTTCTCGTTCATGTGTCACGTGACAGCGGCTCAGCCTATGCGCAGAGCAGTACACCCAGAGATTCGTTCGTGAATCGTTCACTCGAGTCGTTCTCGTTCATTTGTCACGTGGCAGCCAGCGCTGACTGTGTCTGAGCAGGAAATACAGAGCTTCGCTCACTCGAGTCGTTCTTTCGTTCATTTGTTGTGACCAGTAGCTATACACAGCGTTTTGTTCATACAGATCGGTCGCTCGTTAATTTGTCACATGACATCCGACATACATTATTCATTCATGAAATAATGAATAAGTGGTCTTCGGTTCTTGTACATGTGTACACTGTTGGTGTATATAATGCCGTGCGTTTACAAGTGTGTCGATAAATAAATACTTGATCATATAAACGTGTTGATTTTGTGTTATAATCTGCCACAAAAATAATAATAATAAAATCACATAACAACAGTAATGTCACGTTTGGGACAGTAACATTTTCGGGAAGTTGGGACTTAAAAGTCGTCATGAAATTATGGTCTAATTAAGTTACTGAGATTTTCATTCACTCGTCCTGCAGCAGCTGCAGCAGAGATGCAGGAAACAGAAAACAGGACTGATTCGTTCAGGACTCAAAACGTTGAGATGCGTTCATTTGTCACGTGACAGCCAGCTCAGACTGCCTGCTGTTTTAAAGGGCGCCCTTGTTAAATGAACGAAATGAACGAAAAGACTCAAAAAGATTCGTTCATTTTACCGTCCGAGACTCGCGGATCTGAGTCTGTAAAAAGACTCAAATTTCCCAACACTAGAGTGAACGACTCATGAACGAATCTCTGGGTGTACTGCTCGGCGCATAGGCTGAGCCGCTGTCACGTGACAAGAGAACGAGAACGACTCAGTGAACGACTCATGAACGAATCTCTGGGTGTACTGTTCTGCGCATAGGCTGAGCCGCTGTCACGTGACAAATGAACGAATCTCAAAAGACTCATACTGTTTTTAGTCGTGAACGAATCAGTTCTGTTTCCTGTTCTTTTTGTGCTTGGGCAGCCGCCGTGTGGCCGGGGGACTTACTGCATGAAAATGAACGAATCAGTCACCGAGATGATTAGTTCTTTCCGGGTCACGTGAAAGATTCGTTCATATGAACGAAACGCTCATGAACGAAACATCACTAGTGCGTCGTATCGTCAGAGGATCAAGTACAACGCCGCAGAGTAAACTTGAAAAGGGTTTCAAGTTTTATGTTTCCTCGTACCTCTGCAATTTTGACGCTAATTCTAGCTAACGTTAATTCTAGCTAACATTAACGTTACCCTGAGGTGACAGCCTAATGGTGTGCTAATATGTGCTGTGTGTTTCACTAATTCCAACTGAACAAAAACCACACACAAATCCCACCCAGATAATATAGTTATTTTGTTGCTTTTAATGGTATATGTTACTAACTCAGACATAGTGGATATTTTTATTTACCTGGTATAGAACCGTATGTCCTCGTCAGAGGCAGAAAACCGCTCCAAACCGAACTTGCTTCTGACTGTTAACTCCTCGATTTGTTTTCGGAGTCTTGATATCTCCTCGCGTAGCTCGTCGTTTTCATTTGGGGAAAGCTCAAGCGCAGCAGGCTCAGTACTACTGGCGCAGTAGTCATGTTCATGACACGGCCATGGATAATCATCATCATCGGGGTCAGTCTGCATCTTTTTTGGGTCGTAGGGTGGACGCTCTGTTCTTTCCCATACTCCAGGTCGTGGGGTTGGGATATTGTAGTTGTTCCAATGAAAAAGCACCGGAACAGCTCCAGGTCGCAGTCGCCGTCGTCCAGCAGGAGTGGGAGGCTCTATCAGATCAGCGTTGACAAAGTGTCGTGAACACACTCGGGACGTACTTGTGACGATAAAATTATCTCTCCTGATCTTAACCACCCACTGTTTCTGCAATTCTGAGTCTTTTGGAAAGGTGTGAAAGCTAAGGTGAGAATTTGATCGAGTTGATGCTGTGCAGAATGGCACACAGCAGTGGTGGTTGGACCTGCTGTCCGTACGTTGCTGAAACGATAATTTTGTCCGTTTACATGTCATGTTTCGTACATGTAAACGGGCTGGAGATGACGACAAAAATCGTATTGAAAACAAATAATATTAAAATAGTAAAAATATTTACAAGACCGACGAGGTACGGGTATAAGGTACTGGAGATCTGGCTAGCACAGTGCGCGTTCAGTGGCTACCGGATGTTTACAACAATCCTCACATTTCTGCGGAAATTACGTCACAATTCGGCGTGCACATAGCCTATTAATTTAATTTCCGTTTTTACCACTAGTTGGGGCAGTTGTACAACAAAGGAGAGTGTGAGTTGCTTCACCTGTGTTCATATGTTCATATATTCACCCTGACCACTGACTTATTATTATTATTATTGTTATTATTATTATTATTATTATTATTATTATTATTATTGGCTTATGTCATTGATTAATTTCTTTTAAACCACTTCGATATGTTACTATGAAAACAAAAGTATAATTACTGTCTGGACTTCCTCACCTCACCCTGAACATACATTCAGAGAAAAGCTTCGAGAGCTCAATCAAACTCTGGAAAAGAATTATCCTGTTTTACAAGTATATTATGTTTAAGCTGAAACAATCTACAAACAACTTAATTAAAGGTATTCCAGGCTGAAATATTATCAAAAATCTTTTTATTATCATGAACACAGAATGTTTAATGGTTATGTTTCTTTCTTTTTTTTCTCTTCTTTTTTATATTCTAGAGGAGAGGCAAGAGCAAAGGGCCTCACAGCTAGAAGGTTCACCATAGGTATGAATGTAAACATGTGACTGGTTGTTTCTCTGAATATGCAACCATCAAGAGAAAACATGATGCATAGAAAGATGTGAAGATTAGAATTCCAACAATCTGTTTCAATATTGTAGTTATTCTTAGTCTATATTTTACCTCCTAAAAGTTGCACAGTGTTTCCTGGTGATCTGTGTATGCTGGCCCTGAAAACACTTCAGGTTACAGTCAAGGTGGGACAACACTCGGTGACTGGACAGATCCAAAGTCCCTGATCAGAAACATCACACTGTGGTGCTGTTTATAGTTAGACCATTTTGGTGCTCCATAAGAAAATTAGTAGGTCTTTTAATATTCAAAATTCAAAAATGTCAATTACTTCAACTGTACTGAA
Organism: Trinectes maculatus; assembly: GCA_016785345.1. Taxonomy (NCBI): domain Eukaryota; kingdom Metazoa; phylum Chordata; class Actinopteri; order Pleuronectiformes; family Achiridae; genus Trinectes; species Trinectes maculatus. The sequence continues at coordinate 8,196 of JAFBJQ010000320.1, forward strand.
TACCATTAGCATTTACCTAAACTTCAATCTCAATACATTTGCCTACATTTGTTTAAATAAAGAACAAATGGACACAGATAAATAAGCTTTACTTCCTTAAAAAGATTTAATAAAAGATTTAATAATCTGTTGGCTCTGTGCTTTAGGCTGAAGTTCAACTCTGTTGTGGTTCAGGTTTGTTTCACAGCCAGGCCTATCTGTGATTCATTCTGTCTTACCGTTGCTGAGAAAGCTCAACAACCTGCTACATAAGACAAGACATGCAAACTGACAATATATATGCATATTATGCATATTAAAAAAATAAATCTTCAGACGTTTGACAATGTGTGCACTGCACATACTGCATATACATACAACACACTCAAACCCAGAAACACAAAGTCTGACATTGGACTTTGGGTGGGTGGTTGAGCTAATGTTTTGACAGCCATTTGATTTATTAACACGTTTTCCATGTACACACACGCACGGACGCACATACATACACATCTTTTGCTTCTGCTGTCAGTAGCTCACAATGGTGCTGATGCTGGCGGCATGACGCCACTGCCTCTGTTTACAAGATCAGTCTGGGAACAGCAGCTTGGCATGCAAGTTTTAGAGGACAAGAGTCAGGACAGCAGTTGATCCTGAAAGCTTTTGTACTAATATTTTACACCAATTAAATGAATAATTTTAAGCTGACTTACAATGAAATAAACTGTAATTTGAGTGGTTGTCAGTTGAGTTTAATACAAAAGCATCTGAAACAATATTTTGTCAAATTAAATCTTTGACCAAATTAATGAACATTTTAAGGACATATACAGTAACATTCTATCTTTAGGGAACTGATGAGTCTTCAATATCAGATGCAAAAACATGACTTTATGTGTACAGTATATGAATAGCACAAATTGCAAAACATCAAATGTACATTTGCTAACTGTATCCCTTGCCATCAAAGCCATCCTAGGTCAAAGTCCATCAGCAACTTAATTTCTATGGCAGTGAGTAGCTTCATTGTTTGCAGTGTCAAAATCCCTCTACATATGTTTTGCTACTGCAAAGCTGATACCGTACTTATGCAGCTCAGTACTTTCACAATACATGAATTGTTTTAGCCTGTTGCATATTATTAAATAAAAGTAATCACAGTCTGCTATCTAAAGGCTATAATAATGTCCAGGCAAGCTAATGTGAGGACATTTATCAGTTACGCTGCATGAAACAACAATTTACACAACAAACATCATAAACCGCATAATGTGCACATTGCAGTGCAACCGACTTACATTAATATATTACACAAATCTGCATTACTCACTTCCAAATTACTTCCACTGCGAGAGTAGTAGAGATGATTTTAGCTGTTTGTTTACATTACTTGTTTCTTGATATCTTTTTATATATTGGTTTGGTCCCTCAGGAAGTAGAAAAACATACGGTACTTGAATCAATTTTCAATCAGTCTTTTGCTTTACAAATTTGTGCTGCATTTTGTTTTATGTGAAAAAAAATGAATTTAATTCTGGAATCTGTGTTTGTGTCACATAGAAATGCAGCAGCAGCTGGCCTGTGGAATCTGACTATGCTGAATAGTGTAAAATCAGGGAAAAGACAGTTGAGGCAATCAGTCATCTTAGCAATGGACACTACTTCAACATATTATAACAGTAACAATAACAAACTAAAACGATGTTAAAAACATGTTAAGGGAAAGGTCTCTATTGAGTGAGTCTGAAATAATTTTTATTTTGATTAAATTGCCCTGACCTTTTTTTCTTGATTTCAATCTGTGCCATTTCAAAGCATTAATTATAAACAAAAAAAGAAATTAATTCAGATCTGGGAATCAAACGCACAACATGAAGTCAAGATGTCCACTGCAAAATACCCTTTTTACACAAATGTGAATAAAATGATGTTGAAACAACTTTCTTTAAAATCTATGATTATCTGTTCCTCATTCCCTTGCAGCTAAATGTAGAGGTGCTTCTACACTTTGAGAGCACTGTTTATTTGATGTGGAAGCCTCTAAGAATGCATCTGGGAAAATATCCTGGCCAAAATGGAGTACATATTGACAAGTGTTGAATTCAAGAAAAACCCTGAAAAATTAATGGAGAAACAGGAAGATAAAATTCCCACCCATAATGCACAAGGGGCACTTCAAGTTTTGATGAGCGTCAAAATGTTGTGAAACATATAATATGGCCTTCATAGTTAGCACCGAAGTTTACAGATGTGTAGAATCTATATCAATGCACACTGAAGTTTAATTGGCAGCTCATGAGGTGTTTTACTAAGACAATTTACTCCTATTTTTTCCTATAATTTGTTATCTGTCTATAAAAGCACCCTTTCTTTGCCTCACTCTCAAGAGGAAAACTGAAAAGTAGTCAGACTTGGTGGATGCACTGGGAATTCTGCAGTGGTTACCACTGTTTCCATGAGGTCTAAACTCAAAAGAGATGTTTCTCACAAGAAGCTGTCCTCGCTGGCGACAAAGGAGAACCCATTGAAGGCGTTGTTGCAGCTGGCGCTGGCGTTGAGCTCTGGGGTCTGACTCACAGAGTTGGGAACCATTTCTCTTGTGAACTCTGGATCTATATGCTGAGTGTCAGCTGGGCCTATCTGAAAGATGAAATAATGATGTAATGGTTCTTCAGTGCCTAAAATGGTGAGCCTTACTTTAAGATGTTATATTAAACACTGGCCAAACATAATAATATATTTTTTTTAATTAATAGTGCCCCCCCCCCAAAAAAAAACCCCACACTATGTACAATAACTGTCTTACATTTAAAGAAGAAAATGCATAGGTTTGGAATTTACTGTATATACGCAGTGATTATTAAAACCCACAATGACTGAAGTGACTGAAGTTGGCAACAGAGGCCGAAAGGGTAGACTGAAATCTATCTCCAACAGACCGACACAAAAAAAAGGTTTGCTGGGACTGGAAATTGTCTAGATGGACACACAGAACCACCACAGGATGAATAGGATAAAAATAAAACTCACCACATTGGGGTTGTAAGGAGGAGTTATTCTCTTATGGTAAAGGTCATCCCAGTTGATTGGAGAGAAGAAGGTGTGGTTCTTTATTTCTAACTGTGTATATAAAAAACAATACACATTCTGTGCATGAATATAAAATGTTTCTGTTCTTCCTCTAGAACAACTTGGGGTTTTTTTTACATTTATTATTAGATTATGTTTTTTTGAAGAACACGTCAGTTTCAGTTTTTATCGAGGGGCTATCTAAGAAAAAGTCCAAACTACTTGACAAATGATTGATTAATGATTCAACATTCGCCCACAATTAATAAAACTATATTGCAGTTGAAGCTTCAGCTGACAGATTTTCTAACATGTTACACTCACAAAGTCTGCAATGGCCCCAAGGCGCCTGTGCTGGTCCTTTTGTAGAAGACCCTTCAGCAAAGAGCAGACAGCATCAGACTTTCCTGGAGGAAGCACAAGTGGCTTGTAGAGGATCCCATCATACATTTCTCCAACATCACGGCTATAGAATGGAGGCTGAAGTAAAGGTACAAGTGCATGCATCATTAGTATAAAATCATGCAAAGCAAAGCAAAACATAAATATTGTGTCTTTATCACTGCAGGTCAGGGAGGTGAAGGCAATATAAGAATATGTACACAAACAGCGCAAGCGCCATCAGGCTAAATATCTTACTTGCACACCATAAGAAACGCCACACAAAAATGTTTATTTGATTTATTGTTTAGTTTGATAGGTTTAAGTAAGTTTAGGTAAATATAAAGTGCCACACTCTGGTTTTCCATTGATTCAATTCGATAAAGTTTCAATTTAGATGGCTGCTGGATATAAATTAGCACAGAGACATGGAGAGGAATCAAAAAAAAGCAATTTTCCCAAAATGTCAAACTATTTCTTTACACGTTAACCACCAGATACTATATAACCACACACAAACACACACATACCAAACTGTAGATCATCTCATAGAGCACTGCTCCCAGACACCACCAGTCCACTGTCCTGTCATATGGTTCCTTACGAAGAACCTCTGGAGCCAAGTACTGCAGATGGATAGAAAAACAGAAAAGAATAGATAAAGAGAAAAATCAAACTATACATTACTTTTATGACTGCCAGTAAGTAAGTTAAATTAACTCAGCAAATCAAAGAAAAAAAGCCTCTGCTTTCAGACAGTCGTAGGTGTCAGAGGTCAAAACACAGTTGATTGTATATTCTACAATTGTAGACAGATTTGTTACAGATTTGCTGTGTGATTTGCTGTCTTATCCTAGTTTTATATATATATACACACACACACTTATTTATTTATTTATTTATTTGACTTACTTCTGGAGTCCCACAGAAAGTTGAGGTTGTACCATCTGGCTCCACGCCCTCTTTACATAGCCCAAAATCTGTAAGCACCACATGGCCCTGTACACAGATACCACAAGAAAAAGAAAAACAGAAGTATACATATAAAGCTCATTAGCATTCAGATCCCTGTGCTGTGTGTGTGCTGTGGTGAATCTGACTTACCTGAGAGTCTAGTAGAATATTCTCTGGTTTCAGATCTCTATATTGAAGATGCACAAGCATATTCTCAGTGTAGAAAGTAAAAATGGATCATGTGGGAGTTTATCTCATATTTTAAGAGAATATATAAACCTGTATGTGCAAGTCTGTCTGACCTGTAAACGATGTTGAGAGAATGAAGATAGCCAATGGCACTTGCCACCTCGGCTGCATAGAACCTAGCCCTGGGCTCCGAGAAACATCGCTCTCTCTGCAGGTGGAAAAATAACTGCACAGAGACAGAAAAGTAAGTACAGGTATATATGTAAGTAAAGGATTATTTACTAAGACAATATTACAATTCAGCTTTCAAATTACAAAATTCAACTAAATATACAGAATCATGTCATATTGTTAAACAAGGTGTTACTTCAGTTTAGACTGGACATTCATTTTTAATTAACATCTCTTGCACATTCACCCACTGGGGTTCAACTCTCTAGACTTACTTGGTTTAACTGACAAAAGGCCAACTCTCCACACAGTGTTGATTGTTTTTAAGTAGGGGAAATGTTTAAATATCTAAATGTGGACATAGATGTGATTTGGAGCCTAATTGTTAGAGCGTTGGGCTTGAGACCAAGAGGGCTGGGGTTCAAATCCTGTTCTCGGGCACCACCCTGGGCCCTTGCGTAAGGTCCTTAACCCTAATTACTCCCCAGACGCCTTGTACTGTATGTATTGCATGTATGGCAGCCCACTGCTCATACATGTGTGTGATGGGTTAAAAGCAGAGACCAAATTCCGTTGTATAGTGCACTGTGACAATGACAATAAAGCTTTAAAAAATGTGTTATTGCACTGTCGCACTGTGGTTAGTGTTTAGTGGTTGCACAAAGCAATTTATATCCAGCAAACAAATTTGATGCCACAGCCTTAACTTGTCACTTTTTCTATTTGCTTGTCAATATTTCTATTTTAAGTAATTCTTAAAATAAGATAATAAAAATAAAAAAGACACAAATAACAATCACTTTGTCCCTGTTATGTTTTTACGTTTTTTTTAAGTTGCCCATTTATTTATTTGTGTAGTTTAAAACACATACCTCTCCCCCATTTACATAGTCGAGGACAAAATAGAGTTTCTCTGGGGTCTGGAAGGAGTAGTGGAGACAAACCAGAAAGGGGTGTTTCAGACTCTTCAGCAGCACATTTCTCTCTGCCATAATGTTTTTTTGCTGGAGAGAGGAGAAAAAGGGGAACAGGAATATGGAAACAGTACAGAAAAGAGGCATTTGAGAGCTGCTGCAAACTTGCATTGTTATTGTTATGTAAGATTTGCTTAAGTGTTCACTTCAGTGCCATTATTAGATTTAAAATGTGGGTTAAAAAATTAAAAGCTGATCAGTATCTAACAAGGAAAAGTTTCTGGGAATCTCAATACTGTATATATTTTTGAATATATTTTATATACATCTGTCTATGGTATAGACATATATAACTATATTCCATTAGTTAGTTATTTCTTTTATGATTCAAGAAGTGAGGAGAACATGTTTATATGCAAGGGTTTAAAATGAGATCATCAATTAGTGATGGTATACATTTTATATACATTTTAGAGAGCTCATGACTTCACTTAGCTTGCAGAAAATCAAAGACTGACTAAAACAGAGGAATGAAGCAGGCTATTAATCTCTGAGCTACTAGCAACATAACATAACTGAGGCAAATACTTAAGTGACAAGTGTGTTTGACAGGATCATCTAAGTGAGTTGTTAGACAAACACAGCGTGGACATTGTTTATTTTCTAGGAGTCATAAAATGTGCCCTTTGTACAGAACAAGCTAGAGATAAGACTCAGATTCTGTTGCTGGGTCAAGAGAGTGTTTACCTGTAACATGAGTGTAACATGATCTGTAACACTCAAACACACATACACACACATACACACACACAAATACTTATACTCTGATGGGATTTTATTAAGGAAATTGAGCATGAGGTCAAAATCAGTGTTCATTTAGAGATAAATAGTTGTTATTAGAAATGCCTGGTGCTTTAAAACTGGATGTCAGAGCCCACCTCTTTTTTCTTCAGGATGACTTTCTTCTGCAGCACTTTGACAGCATAGAATTTGTTGTCAGCTTTGAGCTTGGCAAGCAGGACCTGCATGAAGGTTTGTTAGTTAGTGGCTTGTTTAGTAAACAGTCCGCGCCACCATCACCACACATAGCTGTCAGGTCATTCCATGAATCCTCTGCACAATCAGCACACACACACACGCGCACGCACGCACGCACACACACACACACACACACACACACACACACACACACACACACACACACACACACAGAGATACAGTATCTATATGATATGTCTATAGAAACAGATGATACTGTGAAATCCGAGAAGTGTTTAATACAAAAGAAAAAAAACCCCACTGGATTATACATATGTTGAAAAAAACTGCTAAAAAACAGGCAAATAAATCATATTAAGTGTCTAATATTTTTAGTTTATGTTAAACAGTCATGTCTTGCCTTAACTGCTGCACTGCCTGGTGACATTCAGGGATCCCTAGAGGCCACATTGCACTATAAAGTTAATAATTAATTAAGCTGGCAGCACATTTTGATCAGACAGTAGTGAGCAGGTACTCTCTCTCTGACCAGTCTGCAATGTCAGCAAAAGCTCTCTATCACTCCTTATCTCTCTTTCTTTCTTATTATTCTTCTTTTCTCTCACAAGGTCAGTACTGGATCCACAGACAACATTTCTAAATCTATGGTATATGGCCTAGTGTGCATACCCACAAAGGGGTTCATAATTGTATGTCCTTAATGTAAGGTCATGCCTCAGAGGCCTAGTTTGCTCTAAATAATTTTCACTGCTAGTGCTGGAGTCTCTACTAGTGAATATGTGAACTGAATGAGCCTCAATAAAGAAGTGAAAAACATTTTCAACAGACAATGAACAGAAATAACTGTTACCTTTCCAAAGGTCCCTTTGCCAATGACAGCCAAGAAGTCAAAGTCAGTGGGCTTGGCACTGAAACAAGAAAGTGAGTCATCTATTAAATCCATTATGGACAATTACACAATAGTATTTGAGGCATATCAAAAGGGATCTGTTTTTGTCAGGAATACAGTATGTAGGACATTAAAAATGCTGCTTTTAGGATTTTTTCCTAATGCCTGTTCCAGACCAGTGAGGATAGACTATGTGACAGTAAAACTTATAATTATTCAGGATTCCTGGTTGTATTGGTTGTTGAGAAAACCCTCTGTGTATTACAATGAAGAGATGTACTGCATGCGCTGATCACTGAGTGCAGCGGTACTGACTGTGGGTTTGCTGAAGGTCCCAGGTTGACATCGTCATGAGGAGAGGAGGATGGTGACCGCAACTTGAACAAAAAAAGAGAAAAACTACACTATACAGTTTTTTCTCTAAACTATGAAAAATTTGGTATTAGAATATTATGACCCACATAATATTCAAAAGGAAATGACTCAAACACTAAATGTACTTACATCACTGTGTGCCATGGCTATTTTCCATTCCACTCCCACTGGAGAAGCACCATCAGAAGAGAGGAGTAGAGAGGAGAGGATGAGAGACCATTAGTCGCCCCTTTTATAGGTCCAATCCAAAACCAATTAACATAAAAACATACACAACACTACAATGTAATTACTAAAATTTCATCCAACCAACACACAATATGCAGTAGATATAAATACACACAAACATACACACACACACAAGTCAGTATATACATACACATCTATGCCAATATATTCAGCACATTCATATATACATGGTAATATGCACACACATATTCACACTTTGATTCTTCAGCCACACTTCATAGGATGCATATGTATGCGTGTGTGTATATATACACACACACACACACACACACACACACACACACACACACACACACAGAGTATATATATACACAGTATACACACACACACGCGCACACACACACACACAGGCATGTGTGTGTGTATATATATACAGAGTATATATATATACACAGTATACACACACACACACACACACACACACACACACGCACGCACACATTATATATATGATATATATATATATATATATATATATATCAGGGGTCGGACTCGATTAAAAAATAAACAAATTAATTAGAGGTATTAATTAGAGGTTTTGTAATTACTTAATGCAATTAATCACATAACAATATTTGCCACAAGAAACACCATTTTCCATTTAAATGGATTTTGGTATATGACTCAATCAAATGATACACACATACATAGATTTCATTCATTCATTTTCTACCGCTTTATCCTGTTAAGGGTCGCGGGGGGAGCTGGAGCCGATCCCAGCTGACATCGGGCGAGAGGCAGGGTACACCCTGGACAGGTCGCCAGTCCATCGCAGGGCCAACACAGAATACATATACAAACAAACAACCATTCACACTCACATGCACACCTAAGGACAATTTAGAGTGGCCAATTAACCTAACCCCCACAATGCATGTTTTTGGGCGATGGGAGGAAGCCGGAGTACCCGGAGAGAACCCACGCAGACACGGAGAGAACATGCAAACTCCACACAGAAAGATCCCCCGAACCGAGATTCGAACCAGGGACCTTCTTGCTGTGAGGCACGAGCGCTACCCACTGCGCCACCGTGCTGCCCACATACATAGATTTAAACAACAAAATATTGTTTATTTTGTATCAGCCTGACAACGGCACTATAAATCATAATGATGGCTGTATTCAAGCTTTCATAGAACTTCATTTAATCGTAACCTCTTCTAATGTCTTGAAAAGGTTTGTTTAACATTAAAAATTATACATATCTAAAAATACATACATACATACGTACATATATTTCCGCACATAATCAGAGTTGAAATGATAATTTAAATATCATGAAATGTGACACTAGGCTGCAAATAGCCTTATTTTTAAAAAAAAACCAACACCGAAGTCCCCACCTGTCTGTCAAGCTGTGACGTTACTGTGAAAGACGAAGAGAGATGACAGTCCAAAGTACAGGTAGTTTGCCTTAAAGATGTACTATGCGATCCTGCATGGTTTCAGTGTGATTTCATTTTTGTCTCAAATCGTAGGCATCTCCCCCTGATCCGCTAACTGCCTGCCCCCTGAATACATTGTGAAAAAGCCCGGTCTCGGGAGACAAAACAGTTGCCGTAAACATCAAACAAACACTAGGAGCACAGGCTGCCCACCAAAACAATAATAAGCCCTGTTTTAGCCAATCACCAACAAAGTGATTGGGGGTGGGGCTTAGTGTGCAAGCAAATATTGGGGTAATTGGCTGGAACAACCCATATGGCCATCATTCCAAGCAATGTACTCTCATTGGATTCCTCCATGTTAATTGTTGTGCCTCATGCTCCGACGGGTTGTGTGCATCAGTGAGATCCGTGAACCATGAACTTATGCACTGACAAACGTTCCGTGTTGTCTGGCGATTAAATGCACACACACACACACACACACACACACATACTTATACACACACACACACACACACACACACACACACACACACACACACACACACACACACACACACACATACTTATACACACACACACACACACACACACACACACACACACACACACACACACACACACACACACACACATATACACATATAAAAAAAATAACAGAAAATGTCATTCAATCTACTTTAACCACTATGGCTCGCCGTAGAAGCCTCTAACTGCTCCAGTGTCACAATTGCAGCCACAATCCACAATCAGTTGCACAGGCCTTCTCCTGAATCCTGATTTATGCTTGTGTCAAGTTGACTAACAATGCTGCATCCCCAACTGTTGTCAATCATTAATAATTCTGCATCACTGCACTGTGTCACTCTCCAAAATGTAAATGAGGTTTGAGGTTTCTGAAGGGTCTGTGATGTAAACGCTTGCCGGTTGTTTAACTCCATGCTTTTCTGGTCACAGTCAAAAATGGCGACTGAGAAGAATAAAACCTTGCTGGAGTTGGAGAAGGAGCAAATGGCTTGTATTGCAAGTACTGGACCACAGATGAAAGAAGCTACAATGGAGGCAATTGTCCATATTGCCAGTTACAGTTTGTTGGAGGAGCACGTCAGGCAACAGTGTAGGGGTCTGCATCGATTCAACGCAAAAATTGGGCTTCACACTGTTTCTTCGATATGTATAAGTCAAACGATGTATTTTGAACACAATGGCTTTGAACACAGTTGGAGCAACACCCCTCATCAGCTGTCCCACAACTCACAGCAGATCCTCCTCTCCAGACACACTGCTATCATGAGGCTGATCCACATTTCCTTGTCTGATAGACAGAGGTCACACTCGATGCAGTATAAAAAATGACTTACCAGATCATGCACTAAGATAAACAGTGCAAAGTCCAGCTCAAAAGGACAATAAACCCATTACTTTTTCTGCACTCAGTCACCAGAAACGAGAGGAGACGAGGAGACAACTCTGATGAAGAATTTGTCATTAAAACCATCAACTTTTACCCCTTCAAATTTACGTTTAGTTCTCATGGTACAAAAAAAAAACTGTGTGTGTGCTCTCTCAGCAATGACTAACCTCTGTATATACGATCAACAGAACACAATGAATGACTTTGTGAATATATTCTCACTCCTCTCTCTGTGTTGTGGAGGGACTGTATCATTGAACATGCTTACACTGTAAATATTGCTGTGTCACAAATACCTGTCAAAAATACGGGATGACCAAGGTGTGTCTTAAACACACACACACACGCACACCACACACACACACACACACACACACACACACACACACACACACACACATTTTTGTCCCATGGGTACAAAACTTAAAATTGAAGGGATAAAAGAAGAAAAAGGAACCTGTGGCCACTGGTTACCTTATGGACATAAGGTAACCACATGCAACTCATAAAGTGGTAGTTCAAAAACATACTTAAGTAAAAGCGTCCTCTTTTTCTTAACTGCCGGTTGGATAAAAACAGCTAAAAATAAAATACACTGCTTGGATAAGTAGCCGTCAAGTCAAGGTGAAGTAATTTGAGACCTCAGAGCAAAGGATTACAAAATGAGGGTAATTAGAATGATCTCACCCTTCTCACAGTTATAAATTATGATTTCTATCTTACTGGCTATGGTCTTCCACCTCAGGCATTTACTGATTGTGTTTGGGAATAACATTTAACAAAAACCTACAGAGACATACCACTGCGCAGTCCAAAGGCTTATTTCTCAGTCGAATCACCACTCTATTGACATCCTGATTCAAACATCCATGTCCCTTAAACATTTTCTATTTAAGAAATGTCTATTTAAGCAACTGTTTAGCTGCTCTATAATTTTTTTAAAATATATATATATAATTGACTTTTTAACACAAAAGAAAAAAATGTTAAGCTGGACGTTGACAAGTTAAGAACCCAGACAGAAAAGATTCAAAAACATAATGACTGTTTGCAATAAAAATCTATTGATCCCTATCGCAGCTCAAACCGTGCATATACTGTTAGTGATTGAAATGATGTCACTATTGACTCAGCAGCACCATAAATTGACTCACACTGATTGTTTTAAAAACACCATAATGACATTGACAGGGAAAATGTGAGAAACAACAATTGTGGTAGCAGAAGCAAAATAAAATCTGTAATTAAGCGAATAAACAGGAGGGAAAAACAAAGCAGATATACCAGGTGACCAGTGTGAGATCAGTACAGTTTGCTCACCTGTGTTCAGATTAGTGCGCAGTCAGTCTCTTCTATTCTGGACTAAAGAGACTCCAAACTGTGAGAGCTGCAGAGGGCTCACAACGGATACTGATCTGAGGTCAGTCCTGAATTACTGTCATGTACAGTCATGAAAGAAGGTCAACTTCAAGAGAGTGAATCATTAATGGAGAGTCTGAACTACCTGTGTGTCAAAAGGCTTTGTAAGTGAGGTGGAGCTACACTTTCAGTAACTCTGTGTGTGTGTGTGTGTGTGTGTGTGTGTGTGTGTGTGTGTGTGTGTGCGTGTGCGTGTGTGTGTGTCCTACTGTCATCTGAGGTCCTTGTTCAGGTTAGAGGTGAGCCATAATCTGACAGTCTAGAGAGCTGTGCGTCCTTGTATGTTTGTACAGATGTAAAAAATAATTTGACTTCCGCACCCTGGATTTATGCTTTCAAAATAAGATGAGCAGCATACAACTTCTGTTTTTCATATCTAGAGTTTATACTATACTATACTATTGGTGCACAACATAAATAGCAATCAAAAAGTTAACATTTGCTGGAATGTGTCAACATATTTCTAAAGTTATCCATCCTACACTAATGGTGAATGAATTAAGCAAGGGTGACTTGATGAGCATGCATCCATTTTCCATTTCTGCAAATTACCATACTTTTATTTTGAAAATCTCACATACTCAGTAGTCTCCTTCCAAAGAATTCAAGCCCTTCTCGTTTGCTCTGTCTTCTTGTATTAGACATTACAAATAAACAGTCATGAAGTTGCCATAATGCAATGTCAGACCACAGCAGCATGTAGCAGTACATGAAAATAAGCAAGTCAGAGCAGAAAGTAGAAGTTGACATTACCTCAGTCATATGTTTGTGACAATATGGTCAATAGGGGGGGGATATGATGCACACAAAATAAGTTTATAGTCAATAGTGCAGCACTAATACATCTGCAGAAGCACAGGAATTGCAGTGTGTATGTGTGTGTATTCCAGCTAATGAGAAAAGAAGCCAAGACTTGACTTGGACAAGACAGCTTTGGACATTTATTATTCATATGGATCAAATGACATTTGTGAACCAAGATTATCTTGACATGCGCACAAACACACGCACGCACACACACACGCAAATCCCACCAGAGAAACACAAAGAAGTCCTATTTGAGATTCCAGGAGCCCTTGAAAACTTTTTTCAGTAAAATAACTCTCATACAATAGCAATTTCAAACACTATTTTTAACCTACTCTGAAATAAAATGTAAACATTTTACAGACCACACTGAGTGGTTTCCACTGCTGGATATCAAATCCATGTGCTAATTACGTGGATTTTTGCACTCTCTAGTGACGAAGTATGTGAATATCATTGAGTAAAACCCATTAGGATTTCACAGTTGTGCTAACATGCCAATGTAGAGGGTTCCTCTTATGTTGCAAATTGATAGAAAATTATTTGGTAGATAAACTATAGATCCTTTGAAAAACTAAAGACACTTCTGTGTCAGACTCATGATTCTAGATTAGAGGGGAACATTTAAATTTACTGCTCTACTAATTACTTAAATTTTCAAAATAAAGGTGCAGTGAGGTAAAGTAACTTGGAGAATTTTGAGGCAAATTAACAATACTACTAAGGCCAAAATTCTGATGCTCAGGCCAAGGTATTCATTATCATCTATCACAACCCTGAAACTTTTCAGAAAATCTGAACTAATGGAATTTCCACTGCAAAAATGGAGCTGCAATATTAACAGTTGCTGAGAACAGTAATTCCATCCAATTTTTTAATTACAAAAACTGTGAGGGTTATAGGTGCCTCACTAACCAGCCTTAGTTATCGCATTAAACTGGCCACAATTCCCTGCCCACTGGGCTTCCCTCTGTTTACTTTGATTTTATATTAATATTTCCTTAGATCCTATTAACATACTGTATCTGGTATTTAGTGTTTTTGCCAATGGTTTTGTCCAAATAAGGGTTCATAGGAATCACAAAACTATGGCAAATTGATTCAACTGCATCAGCAAATGGAGGTGGAATACAGTTCAGGTTGACCTGCATTACAGCTTAAATGAGAATGATACTCATTTAGGCAAAATAAAACTGTATTTGTTTTTCTGAGTATCTCAAGTATAGCTGTCAGTGGCCAGTGCCACATCTGCCTTAGAGCAACCAAAAGCAGGTGGCATAAAGTCTGTTTGTTTGAAAAAAATAGAGCACACACTATAAAAGTTTCAGATGAACCTGCCTCAGCCACCTTCTGTCCTCTACGATAGCTTCTCATCTTAACAACATTCCTCCATTTCTCCCACAAACATTAATGTCAGAATTTTCCATTTCCTTCTAGTCTCTTCTTTCTTTATCCTTTACCCAGAATGGAACTCAACCCTCCCCCTCCCCTCTCTGATGGGTACAGGACACCAAACACATGAAAAAGGGGTCAGGGTCTTTTCCCTGCAAGATAATGAATTTGGCACATGATGACTGGTGGCTCCACACCCCTTGTTAGCAATGACAGGATCACTTAAGTCCCTCATCTGTGCTCTTGAACATGAGAATGGCATTGGAGATCTTGAGGGCAGGGCCAAGCTTGATGCTCATGATCTTCACTATGTCGGTCTGAGTGAGGAGCAGGAAGGCCTCCCCATCAATCATCTAGAAAGACATTAACGCAGTAATGGAGATGTAAGTGGTCACATTCAGGCAGGAGTGGGTGAAAAAAAGAATTACTCTGATAAATGACACAGTAACCCTGAAAATATGTCAGTTTCTTGAAGATCATGGCAGTCACTTTTTTGAGATGGTCATTGGTGTTCATTTTCATTGAAGGATAATTCTACATTCTACAATTTTTTGCAGTGGTAAATTAATTTGTGCTCTTTTAATACTCAGCTTAGTCAAATACTCAAAAGGCAGACAGACAGGCTGTAACTATGAGGAGAATAGAGTGGAGCATTTAGCAGCTAGATATTTATTAAACGGTCAGCAACATTAACTGAATGACGTGAAAAACTGTTACTGAGCACTGTCAGAAGTTTACAGTGCACTCACATATATAGTGTATATATATGTGCACATGTATAGTGCAATATGACAGTCACAGGCTGTGGGTGGTCTCACCTCATCTTTGAAGAGACGAGCCTGTTCCTCACAGCCTATTAGATTCTGGACAAACCTGAAGACCTGCAGAGCAGAACACCAATGGTAAATGATCAAAACAAAAGGAGAAATCTGAAACATTACAGCAAAAAGATTAATAAATAAATGAATATATTACAGTTTTTTTCCCATTGGTTTGCCTCATTTCTTGAAACAGAAATTACATTCTCAAAATAACAGGAACAAACCTCCAAACAACTTGGCAATTGTTCACAACAGAATTGAATTTCTCATTCATTTCATCAAATTACAAATGTCTTCGTACATGTCTCAATGTCTCATGTCTCAATGTCTCATTTGCAAATGATTAAGTACAGGTAGGCTACAGTTAGCTCAGTTAGCCTACATTTAGCACAATTTCAAAGTGAATAGATCTTGTTGATCCAAACTGATTGTCGATTCTTTGTTATGTTCCTGTGTTTTTCTGCCCTGTGTTTCGCTTTGTTACGGTTTCTTTTTGGTTTGTTGTTGTTCTCTTCTGTTCCCCTCCTCCCTCCTTTCTGTTGTCCATCCTCAGGGCGTGTGTTGTGGCCAGAGGCGGAGCCGTTTTCTCCTGGGGGCAGTTGATGAGACACACCTGTTCTTAATTAGGTGATCAGTCTGCTTCTTAAGCAGTGTTTGGTCTTCACTTCGTCGCTGGATTATTCCGCTACAGACGGTATTCTTGCCTCTCAAAGCTAAGTGCTGCGTTGCCTAATATCTTGATCCTCATGTTCTTTTATTCTTCCTCTTTAGTCACCAGTCTTGTCAGCTGCTACCAGGACCAGCTCTGCCTCCTTGATTTTTGGACACCTTGTCTTGTTCTTTGGCTCGCTCTACAGTTCGAGGACTTAGAGTCGTTTTTTGTTAGTGACTTTTGTGAATAAACTATTATTTGGTTAACCTTGAATCCAGTTTGCGTTTGTGGAATTCTGCTCAGCCCGACCCTGACATTCTTAGTCTAATGGTTGTTCTCTCCAAAAAATGTCAGCATCATTTCATTGTATAAGTTATCACATGGACAATAGTATGTTCAAATGTCAAAATTAGTCAAGAACATAATGCCATGAATACTATACATGAATCTCTTGGAACATTTGATAAACTGATTGCAGTAATTGACAGTCAGGAGATCGATGTAGACATCTTCCCTCGTTGCATTGCAAGGGAGAATATTAGCTGAGATGTGGACGAGAATCTGCGGCCGGACAGACAGCAGAGTGTGGATGGCCAGGAGGGCGAGGACAGTAACCAGGAGAGGGAGGGTGAGGACAGCGACCAGTGAAGAAGCGTTAGTTGTGAAACAGCTTTATTTACAGCACTGTAAGCTACATATAATTTTCCTTGTTTTTTGTTTATGTGTTTATATTACAGTATATTATGCTGTATACATTTTCTTTTTACTATGATGTATGGTAGTTACTTTATGTGTGTGAATAATTGTTACAATTTCCTTGGCAGTATGAGTGCAATTTGTGATGTCAAACCTTGGACGCTACTCTTACTGTAAAATCCTTTTTTTTTCAGGTTTATACACAATTGTAGTAACCATTATCAATGAGGAACTGGGCTAAGACTGAGAGGTGGACATGAGGGATATTTCAGTGGTCCTCTGCCATAGTGACAAAACATCTAAACATTCTGACTTGCAGTGCTTACACAATGCCAAAGGGACGATGCATTTTGGGGGCACTGACTATTTGTATGGGAAAGAAATTTAGTTTTGAAGCATGAGTGAACAGTTTTGGGAAAGATATGAGCTTTTGCAAGTGAGCTATTGTGTTGCGCTGAACTGTAAGACTGTTTTGTCAAATTATCTTAGAGTTTTGAGAATGTAATTTCTGTTTCATGAAATGAGCCAAACCAATGAAGAAAACTGTGATAAGGTAAGGAGATGTATTTCCTAACCTCTTCAGTGCTCCATGCTGCCACCTGGCTGGCGTGAATGCCCTGAACACCGGGCAGCAGCTTACAGTGCTGTTCCCAGCACAGAGACAGAGTCCTGTCTGACTGACCACTCAGAGCTGACATGAACAGTGATGGATACACCTCTGAGGACATGTCTCATGGAAAACATACATACAAAAACATGATTGGTTGACGCACAAACAAGTTGACTTTCTACAGCAAACATTTTTACACATCATAGCAGTGAAATTTAGTTTTGATGATCTGGCATACTGCAAGATTAAAACGGAGTAAGGCAATCTGAAACCA
Organism: Trinectes maculatus; assembly: GCA_016785345.1. NCBI lineage: Eukaryota > Metazoa > Chordata > Actinopteri > Pleuronectiformes > Achiridae > Trinectes > Trinectes maculatus. The sequence continues at coordinate 25,838 of JAFBJQ010000320.1, forward strand.
TAAAAAAGAAATAAAATGGGTAGAGAAATGACTAAATGACATGTAATACATATTGCAGGACAAGCAAATCCTGGAGGTGAGTTTTACCACTCACGTTGCTCTCATCTACTACTTTTGCTTTCTGATCCCTTGCTCAATCAATGGTCTATTTACAATACACCACTAGATCAGCATTTTCCCATTATGTGTTAAGCATGCTTCATACTTATGATCTGAAATCATGCAGCTCTGATCCAGTTGGTCAAAGACTGACTACCAAGTGCCAGATAATATGTTAAAATGGTCTTGTTGTGGTTGATGATTTACATCATCCCCTAAATCTGCCTGACTACCCTCAGGTGAAAAGCAACTTACTCTCTGATATTACTATGTTGTTTGATCCAAAATGTGTACAGTGCATTTGGGATACTCACTTTGGTAGTCTCTCTGCTGATTCTTCCTGTATTTGGGAGGACGACCAATCCTGAAAACAGAGGAAAAGATAAATGTGAAACTATGTTAAATCTGCATAAGCACGTAAGCATACAAATACATGCTCTTACCTGCCACGGTAATGCGTCTTCTTGGTCCTCTGGCCAAAGAAGAGGTTTCTTTTGCATTCTGAGTCTGACAGGTCAGCTTTCAACCTGCCCTGGTTACGCTCAGCCAGTGGGCAGCCGGATATGCAGTGATGAGCAGTGAAACGCCCAGTCACATGACCTGAACCGTCACAACCAGGAGTTGGACACTTCCTGTTTCAAAGAAAGATGGTAACAGTCAAACCAGTCAGTTAAATCAAAGTCCTGTAAGGCTTATAACTGACATCAGATATTGATGCATTTTGAAGATGGCCCTGGTAAATAAACCTTCAATTAAATGACCTGTTGTGGAAGCTGTACTTGTTGGTTCTGGGGTGACTGATGGGTTTGCAGGAAATAGAGGAGGAATAAGTGGACTGACCCATAGCAGGAGGCTCCCTCACACCTGTGAACACACAAATATATGTATAAATATAGGTATGTCGCCTTTTCAGGCTTCACTGGGATACCAACAGCACCTGCAATTGCCATCCGCTCTTTACAACTTCACCTCCAATGCTGTCAGAAGGTCTGGAGGTATGCATGGGCAGCAATGCACCTTTCAGGTTATCTCCTGAGAGGAGCATTGCTCCATCAATGACCACCACAAAACCCCAAAACCAATCTACAAACCAGGTCAAAGTTTGGCTATCCTCAAAAAACATTCCCTTCAAGACAGACAACAATAACTCTCTCTCACATCCCCAACACCACAGCAGTTAAGTAAAAGAAAGCCATTTCCATGAGAATTCACCCCACCTTCAATGTGTCCCTGTTTAAACCTGTCAAGACCAGGGATTTGTGCCCTCCCACTTGGTGGACTGGGAGGGCTATGGATCTGGACAGAGAGCTTTGATTCCACAATCACTCATTAAAGAAAAAATCTGAGTAAATAACTCTACCAGTCCTATCCTGAGAAGGCTGGTAGGTCAGAAGGATGATTTCTTGAACGGCGCTACTGTCATGAACAGTCCCTGCAACTTTTGTTTCTGTTCTTTTACTGTTGACAAAAAATTCCTGACAAATATCTGGCGGCACCCCTGACTATACATGTAACTTTTAAGAACTGTAGTCCCTACCATGTGGCTGCTGTGTTTTAGCATCTTGTGGGGGTACTTTTAGTGGGTGACCCGTTGCTTCACACCATCCTGCTGGATGTATATCTGGGTGATCTGAGTCCATCCACTCATCATAGACATGACTCCAGCCATCATAATGGACCTCAAACAAGAACAAAGATTGAGTTATAAACACATATAAACAATTATACTAATACACACACACAGACTCAAAATTCAGAGAGGCCTCTAACAAGTATAGCGTTGATTCTGTAGATGCATATTACAATATCAATAAGTGTCTGGGAAAGGGGTCTAAGGCACAACTGGATGGTTTCATTCCCCTAATGATGTCTTTGACGTCTTGCAGCGAGACTACTGAGAAATTACTGGCTGAGATACCTCAACCTGTGAGTAGGTAGTCTTGGACATCCTTGGAACCATGGAGGTCAGCTCAAATTAACTCTGTTTTGGTTTTGAAAAAGGTAATGAATTTGTCAGAGTGCACATTTGTGACTTCAATAGGTGAGGGAACTTGTGGTTTGAAGAGATGACTGATAGTTAAGAACCACTGTTTGGAATTTCCCAGACTGTTTTTGATGATTTTAGGGAAGGGACCAGGGGAACACCCTGCTTTCTTCATTTCCCGCAACTTGCCAGTGTACCAGGGTCCTGAGCAGGAGAAAATCACAGTTCTGAGATTTCCTGAGCAGTCAGTGCAGTGGTATGTTGTATTGTGGTGATGATAGTGGCTAGGTAGAGATCAGTAGTGATTAAAATTAGAAGGAGTAAGAATAAAGCAAATAAATCCGGCAAACTCAGATGCAGAAGTGGCTACCAGACATCGCCAGCATCCTCTCCCAGCTACTTATCACCAGAGCATTCATTCCAGTGGACACTTCAAAGCTAATAACAAGGCCCCTGGTAGCAAGCACTATAATGGACCTCAGGGAGATAGAAAAATGTGTAGTTTTAAAAGAATATTGTATACACACAACATCATAAAATAATAAATCATAAAATCCATAACACACACACACGCAGAGTAACGCCTTAATGTGGTGAGTCTCTACTTCCAAATCATAAAATTCTTAACTCACACACTCACACACACACACACACACACACACACACACACACACACACACACACAGAGGAATACCTTAATGCGGTGAGTCTCTACTTCCTCCACTGTGGCTACTCTAATCAGACCAGGACTTCTCTTATCCACAGCCTCCAGTTTCATCTGAGGCTGAAAGCTATGAGCCACGCGCTAGAGAGGAAAACCAACAGCATACTTTAAGTAAAGCTTTGGCTTATTGTTTTTGTTAATTCTCTTTTATTCTCTATATTGAAAAGTTTTTAAATACTTGCCAAACCACCTGATTGTTGCTTGTGTTTGTTCCAAGCTCCACTGTAAAGCTGGCAGTAATTTTTTGGCTTAGAGTGACAAGCTGTCAGGCTACATGCTATCCTGCTGCCTATCCCCTCAAAAACATCATCTCTAAGTCAATGTGAAAGTGACTTAGAGATGATGACAGTTCATGTTTTCTCCATCCATCAACCTTAAAGGTTATTCAGGTGGTGACAAATTATTTTTTGTTCTCACCACTTTAAAGGCTTCAGCAGCCACGGCCTTAGAACCAGTCTCCTCCAGGTAGCAAGACCAGGAGAACCTGCCCTGGTCTGGGTAATCTGTTGCAACAAAACATAATTTCACATTAAATATAAATACATACAATCTTGCACATTTACATCTGTTTCCTTCACATTTTCTATTATTCCTCTAATCTTTACTTAATCTTTAATTAAATGTCATTAAAATGTGATGTAAAGTTTATGTATTTAAAAAGCCCTATCATTCTCCTCATCCAGTCTATATTTGTAGCAGGGATGTTCCAATACAATCTTGAATATCAGTATCAGGGCTGATTGAGGTGTATGAGTGTCTGAGTGAGTGAACTGTCTCATCTGATCCTTTGCTTTCTTCTTTTGTTTAATGTCAGCTGTCACACTGGTGTCATAAATGGATGACACCAGTGCATGGGCAAAACTGATCAAACGCCTGTGAACCGTCAAAAAATGTCTGCCACTGCCACCTGTAATGTGTGTACTTTATGTGTGCACTCTGTGATGCAAATATTGGACTGGGATTCTGTATCGCAGACACTCAATATTAAATGACTCGGATCAGGGAAAAAAAACTTGGGATATCCTTAGGGACTGAGCAGGCTTGTTATTAATGTGTATGACACATGGTGAACTATGAACATAACTAAATTAATGATTAACAGGGAACACACTGATCACCTTGGGGTGGAGTTAGTGGCAGACTCCTCTCCTGGCACCAACCAATTGGATGTATGTAAGGACTGCTGAAATCACACCTGCATATTTTGACAGACAACAACAATATCATTAAGTGCTGTCAAGAAAATCAACTTTGAGAGTTTACAGAAATGTTGTTAGAGGGGCAATGGCATGACATGACAAGTAATGTTTCCAATTATTTTCAAAATTGCATGAATTCGACAGACTCTGAGGTCCTACCAGTAGTCGTAAGTGTCATCCCAGTTGTCAAAATGAACGAGGAAGCGTTGGTCCACCTTGTCAGTGATAGTTGCTACACAGATGAGGGAGGGGTTCATACGGTCCACAGCCTCAAGCTTCATTCCTATATCAAAACCGCACTTCACATCGATCTATTCAGAAAGTAAAAATATCAGAAACATTTCACGTCATACGTCTAAGCTTGTAGATAATACATCATAATAATGTAGATAAAACATAATAATGTTATACTATATAGCAGTGGTTACCCGGCCAGGACTTGCAAAAAGTTCTTTGGGAGCCACTTGTGCTTTAGTCATTCTCAGGTAGTTGGTCCAGGTGAACTCCTCTTCTTTACAGCCTGCAGAAAAGACAGAAAAACAGAATATTAACTACATTTACATTATGAAAAACAGCATGACATTTACATGAATAATTCAAGAAAAAGCACTTAGTTGTTTTCATGCCCAGAATTAGAATTGAGAGGCTTGTATCCTACTCTTGTACCATTCCTCTAAATATACTGTAACATCCTTAGTGTAGCATTGAGAGTTCAAACAGGAGGAAACTGTGAGCCTGATTTTTATTAGAGAGAAAACAAACCCACCAACCAGCACCTACCAAACTTACAAACTATATTATACCTTATTTGTTTCTGTATGTACAAACACAGAGCAGAATGACTTTGAGCACTAAATACTTCCAATACTAGTCTCATGGACCATACGTTGTTTTATACTTCTTTTTTAAATTATTAAAACAAAGAGACAACATATTAATTTGAGTTTTGAAGATGTTGTTATGTAAAATTTGATACCCTCGGTCAAAGCCACGATAGTCTACCCTTTATATTTTGCTAAGCAGTAATAATTTTCTTTTTTTCATTTAATTCTCAGCAACTATAGAATGAGTATATTTTCTAACATTTTAAACTATTCCATTAAAAGAAGAAGATTTATCCTATGAATGTGTGAAGATCTTCTTGTTCTTTTGTAGTATACAGAGTGCTGTCACCTCTGACCTTTAGGAGTTTGCAGTTTGTGTCCTGTGCTCTCACACCAGCCTGCAGGGTGGATATCAGGAGAGTTGGCATTCACCCAGAAGTCATGACAGTCAGAGTAGCCATCAAAATGGAGTCGCAGCCGATAACCACAGACCTGAACAATGACATGATACATATTGTATATAATAATAGAGCAAAGCTGTGGAAAGTGACACCAGGCTTAACTCCTCTTGCACCCAGAGCAGTCTGTGAGTGAAGTGACCTAATCCCCCTGGCCACCAAGATTCATTGACTGTGTTAACGAACCCTTGGCTCACCTCGGCCACAGTAAGGACAAAGTACATAGATGGATGCTGTGGATCGATGCCCTCCAGCTTCATCCCTTGTTTAAAACCATTCTTCACTGTTGGCACTCTCTGAGACTGGACACAAAGAATCAAAAGGCCACTTTTTCAGGATAGAAAAGACAATAAAATAAAACAAGGTAAAATAACAATTATTGCTGTGGGTAAATTGGATCAGGGCAAACAATAAAGGAATGATAAGAACACAGCAAATGGATTAGTAGAGGCTGAAGAAATTTCATAATTGTCATAGTCATTTTTTGCTTTATTTATTCAACAGAGTAAATATTTATTTTTATATTGATATATTTTGTTTTCTTAGTTATCTAGTTTTTTGTTGCAATTTTTTATTTTTTACTACTTTTTATTATCTTTCTAATGCACATTTCCTCTTGCTATCCCTGTGGCTGTTGTAACGGTGAAATTTTCCCCACTGTGGGAGTAATAAAGGAATATCTTATCTTATCTTAAAATGAAGCAATCCCTGGGTTACAAAAATGTTAAGATTGTTAGAGAAATGTCTTAAGTAAAAACACTCTTGGAATTCTTGAAAATTAAACTTTTACAAAGTAAAATTTTTAAAGCATGCCTTTAGCTTGATGCATCACTTTCTCTTCTTGTTTTGAAAATTATGCACTACTTTTTTATCAACACCAGTGGAATCCTCCCTCTCCTTTACTGAGAGCTGCAGCAGTAGTAAAATGAGGAGTAAAAATCATGGGCACACCAGGGGAATAGGAAGTGCAAGCTTAAGCTGACCATACAGTCTGAATATCAAACTCTAACATACCTCTTGGAAAAGCTTGTTGGGAGCTGCAAGAGCTTTAGTTTCCTCTAGATACTGAACCCATGTCCACAGCTCTGGCTTACTTTCTCCACCTTCACCAAAAATACCAATTAATTACTGTCTGCAATGTGAATTACACCAATGTACTACTGAAAACCAAATTCAAACTAAAAGAAACAGTGAAATGGAATTTATGGTGGAACTGATGACTGAAATGAGAAAGGTGGAAAAATGATTCCCTAAGCAGCTCATGTTGGAAGACTGCTGCTTCTGTAACATATAACATGTAACATTATGTATAAATATTACATAAATACTATTAAATCACATGTGTATCTTAAGAGTAATTTTACTTTCAAGCATTCAACCATTATATTTCCCTCATCCATTTCACTATGCCCGTAGGAAAGGGACTTAAAAAGGACAATATAAGTATTAAGGACATACAGGGATGGCAATAATATTTAATGCAGCTACCTTGTAAGAAATAAAACATTTTTTGATAGTCAGAGAGACCGTAATTCATTTTTTAGGTAAATTTAGAGTCAGAATTTTTGGTGTTGTGTGAAATTACATTACTGTATATCACTGCTGATGTACTCTTATGATTTCACTTGACATTTTTAAAATGTCCCCCATAGCAAAAGGGAGAAAGAGGGAAAATAGATACAGCTAATTCATGAGCAAAGCCATGCATAAAATAAAGTCAAAATGAAACCAATAGAACAACATGGTGAAAAAAATACTATTCCAACCTCCTCGGATATGTCTGCTGTCTGCTTTAGGGTCATCCATTTTCTCATCCTAAAATAACACAATAATAGAACATATAGAGTGTAAAATACAAAACAATCACCCTCAGTCGTCTTTTTTCACAATCACCCTTACAATACCACATTTATAAGACACAATTATGGCTCATGAAGAGCTCAGCAAGAGCCATAATTGTGTATACCTCACTAAACTAATCAGGACTGAGAAAATCTGTCTCCCTCTCTTTGTCAGCCCCAGGTGTTACATGCAAGTAAAATTACTGTCCCACCGTGCCCTCGATGTCAGAGTCTTCCTCAGAGGGACACGGGTACTCCTTCCTCTTCCTCTTTCTCATGGGTTTCAGGTGATCAGGGTTAATGGAGGAGACCCTCCCGCCTGCTGGCACTTTCTCCACCCCAATGCTCCTGCTAAAGTACAGAGGGGAAAGATACAGTGCTGGACATCCATCCATCCAGTACATCCATACATTATGTTATGCACCAACATAACAAAGTGTAGAGTGCATTTTAATAGACCAACTGATTGTATATATATCCAAAGTATATACATAAACAGCGGGGTTAAACATCTCAGATCCAGAAGCAGCCACTATGAACATACCGGTCAGTGATGGTCTCTCTGTGTAGCTCCTCTGTGTAGGTCCTCTGAGCTCTGGAGTCATGATTATGTTGTCCTGATCCAACCTGAACGTCAGGTTTGACCGGCACCAACCTCCCTGGTTCCACAGTTGCACCTCTTACAGAGACAACTGGAGCTGACACATCTGTCACAGATGGAACAGAAAAGTCAATCAAAAGTCTAGAGAAAAGTGATGGAACAATTATAAAGTTCAGATCTAATTTTTAAATTAAAAACATTACTGTTGATTTTTAGTTCCTTAATTGATTTTCAATTAGCTTAGTTACTGCACTGTATTTCAGTTCAGTTATTTCTGACTTTACACTTTGTTAACCTGTACGCACAAGTCAGCTATTTCAGAATTTCATTCTACAAGCCTCTGACCTACTCTTACTTAACATTGTTAAAATGAACACATGACAAGATGAACTCTGCTGCAAGTGATTCAATTATTGCTCACTTCTACCAAATACACACAAGTCTACTTCGTTATATGTCAAATAAATAAATATGAAATGTAAATATGTAGTGTAAATGTATACATGTAATCTAAAAATATTATTATTTTTCATTTGACATTTAAATTGGTTACTACTGGTTTTGAAATGTTTTAAATGTTGTGTGTATAAAATAGTTTTTTTTTTATCCCAGCTGTAACACTTCCTGTTGATTCCCTGACATTAGGAGGACCTTAAGTAACTGAGTGTCTACCTGGGTTATCTGCTGGAACACCTTCTGTCTCAGTGGATCTCCCAGAAGTCCCCGCTGCTAATTCATTGGTGCTGTTGGTGGTCCCTGGGGCAATCAGTGTGCTCAGTGTTCCCATGTCACTCACACAGAACTGCAAAACAAACATGCATGCACATGCACACACACACACACACACACACACACAGACACACACACACACACACACGCACACGCACACACACACACACACACACACACACTAATGGCTAGTTGACCTAAGAGCCAACCTCAGAAATGTACTCAGAACACACACAAGTATCAATGGGAGATGGCGTCCAAGAAAGAGTGTCAAAGATGAAGAGCTGGACAGTGTCGGGTCACACATACTGGCTGCAGAAACTAAATGCAATCCATAAACACTTAGCAGTTCAGATGAATCAGCTGATAAGAGATGGGGCCAACCCAAATGGTTAACTCAATATATGGCCAATTGTAATCATGAAGGATCCCAAGAATTGTACCATTCCATCCAATGATCGGCCAATTACATGTCCAACCTGACACTGTGATGGTAGACAAACAGCAGAAGAGGGCAGTAATAGTAGATACAGTGATACCAGCTGACAGCTGGTAAGAATAGCTGGAAGAAAAGTCAAAACTAAAGTGTTCTCCATTGTAATTAAAGCACTGGGGGCGGTGACCACCCAAACAGGGACAATGGCTCCAACAGACGAGAATCTATTGTCTTTGCTTACACTTTCCTGGTGTGCACCCTGCATAGTGTTGCAGCTGATGTTGGAAACTGTGGTTTGTGCTGAGACAATGTACAGACAATGAGAATATAGTGAGAATATAAGTTTCACAATCCATAAAAGCAAACAAGAAAGTGAGAAAATGCTTGAAATCTTCCTTTAACTAGATGCCGCGGGGAGAGGAAGTTTGTTGGTCTGTTAAATCTACAGCAGAACAAATGTTCAATGTTTAATTTTCGGCATGTCAGAAACATCACTTACTTTGAGGTTGCTGCTGGGCAGGATAGCCATCCCCTCCTTCCACTCTAGGACGTGAACAATGCTACAGGCCCCACCTACCTGTGCTGTCAAGGTAGGCGCAGCCGTTTGATTTGGCCTGCTTCCTTTAACAGGATCTCCCACAGCACCAGCTGGAGTCACCTCCATTTTTTGATGACTGGGAGCCGGAGCTGAGGCAACATACAAACCACTTTAATTAACTTTCAGCAAAAGCTCACACAAGTGATCCCAACTCATGAGAACTTCCTTTTTCTTTGTGTCACTTATTTTCTGTTAATTATGTTTTTAAAATGAAACTATATGCCCTTTATTGGGCAGAGGAGGAGGAAGAGAAATTATCATAAAATTGTTTGTTGCTTTTGTTAATAATGCTTTTATAACAAAAATTAGTGCTGTACTGTTAAAGCACAAATCCTAAATCATTTCAACCTATTTCAATCTCTTTTAGGCATTTTTTCGAATTTAACGTTAATGTAATTCGATGACATTAAATAAGTCATTAAGGGTTCAAGGTTAGGTTATGATCTGCGTAATTTATAATAAAATACTGTGGTTTGATTTTTGTAGAGGAAAAAGGGAAAAAATATTATTTGAATTTGAAATATTTCTGCCCAATTTGTTTTACTGTTGTATGTATACAATGATGGTTGTACTGAATGTGAACTTAATCCTCAGTGTTTTTCTCCAGACAAATATGTTCATTGTGCTGTTTATCCAAATTTTGACTGTATACATTAATACATATCTGCTTGGTAAATACTGGACTCTCTAAACCTGTGTGGCCACAATACTACTCGCAGACCTGTGCTCACCTGGTAGAAGGAGAGCTGTAGTGGTGGTGTGTGGCTGGGGCTGTGGTCGGGCCTTCTTGGCTACACCTTCACTCCCACAGATGAGGATGGCCTCACCAGGAGTTGAAGAGGACAGGTCCAAAGTTCTGCGATCTTCTTTGGATGGAGCCTCCATGTTTACTTTGGCACTCATAACCTTTTACTCTTGAGCTCTGACAATTAAAGAGCACAGAAAAGTATAAATCAGTAAGCTGTGGAGCAAAAGACTTACAAAATAACAAGCTTACAGTATCTCCGAGATGTTCTATCTAAAACGATCCTTTACGATAGAGTTAATGTTAATGTTTTTTCCATTAATATAGGGCTATGGCTGTGATATATTTGTTTCATAGTTTCTGTGTTCGATACTTTTTTATGGCACAGAAAGTCATATAAGCATTTCACATATAAATATTTATTACAGCACATCTAACCACACAGTCTCTTTTGGGAGTCTTCCCATTATGGCTACTTCACAAGTAGGAAGATTAAAAAAACAAATAAACATAAAACTACACGGAAAATGTAGTATATATATATATATATATATATATATATTCCCCTGACTAAACATGACTACAGCTGTTTTACAAAAAATTGTATACAAAACAGTCAGAGCAGAGACGCCTTCTCCCATTAACACCCATGACCCCGTATGACTTGTGAACAGCCTGCAATTACCTGCAATAAAATAGGTATTGATATGACACCACGCCAGGGTAATCAATTCTACACACACATATCTAAATACAGAATTTCAGATAAAATGGCGGAGGAGCCAAAAACAAAAATGTGTCTCAAATACAATGAAAATACGATTTAGTGAAAACTGAACCCTGTCACCCATACCGCCAACATCTCAAATGAGAGAACTACATTTTCACTGAATTAACATGCTGGATATTTTATCGCCCTCGTGGTGGTTTCTTCTATTTCAGAATATTTAACGCGATTAGCCTAATTAAACACACGCTGTTAGCAAGTATATATTTTTAAGATGAACACCTTTGTGATTGATCATATCCGTAACGCCGAACCGCTTTAGTTAAAGAAAAAACACATTTTGACACTCTCTTTTGAAGCGTATGTGCTTATAAGATATTACAACTGGTGAAAAATGAAAAACGTGAAATTATGTCGTGGTTCTAGATCAATTCCGAATTGAAATTCGTCTTACCAGCTTAGATCTCCTGCTGCTCCCGGTCTCCGAATGCGCATGCGCGGCCTCACAGTGCAGTCACTGCTGCCTGACTCTGACATAGCACCAACATTTCAGTGCAAACGCTTCGCTTTCAGTAATGATCGAGATGTAACTAATGACTTAGTTTGCTATAGATTACAACTGAAACCAACTGACAATAGATAACTTCAAATATTTACAGTTTATGCAAAACATGAACGCAGTTCATTTCCCCCGTGTACCTTTCTTTAAAGACAGGCCATTTATTATATAATTTATAGAATATAGGTCATACCAATACTGCTGTCGTGGCCCGTGTAATGTTAACACAGAAAAAAGTACACACGAAAATTTTTGTTAAGATCTTTAATTGGACATATGATAAAAAAGCACATTTGTGTTCAATCTCATTTGAATAAAGAAAAATACCAATCTATTCCACAAGATGGGCAGAGGGGCTGCATTCTATTTGATGTTCACTTAGTTATAAACCCAAAAGCTGTCCCAAGAGATGTGAATATATGTATCTTTTGATCACAAAATCCCAGTCCTAGCTGCACACCTAAGAGGCAGAGGATGAACAATGTCCTTTAAACCAGAAATAAACTTGAATCCATAAGTATGGGAAAAGAAAAAAAAGTAGTTTTACAAACACTACTTTTCAGGCTTACAAAAAAGAAAGTCAATCTGATGTGTATAGCAAGGTCTATGTACAAGAAGTTAAAAAGGTCATAAGAGTCCTACAATTTAAGTTGTTCAAACATGAAATACAAATGCTAAATATCAGATGAAGTAACGCGTTCTAGCATCCTGTTGAGCATTTTAGAGTCCTGCAAGACAACACCAAGACTGAAGAAACTGCAGATCAAAGGGAACACTGCTCCAATGCTGTAGCCATATGCTACTTTTCTCCCACAAGCACAGTATAACACAAAAAACTTGTTTCATCGTCTTAACTTTCATACTCTTCTTAATTTTAACTTATGATTTAGCCATTACCTAATTTTTAAATTACTATTTAATGTTCTTGAAAATATGGTGAAAATTGATGATTTTTAGAGGCAAGAGGCAAATGATTGACAGACCTAAATTAGCTCTGTCAGTGTTGTACATCCTCAAATTAAAACTGCATCTTAAAACACATTAAGACAAGTGCACACTTAAAGGAGAAAAGCAAACAAGTCGGGAAGCATACGCCTGTATGACGACACTGCTTGTACACATATCTACAGCAAAGGGATCAGGCCCAACAATTAAAGAAGCAACCCCTTCAATGTCCCACTAATCCCGAGAAGCTGATCTGGACCTGGATCGTGAGCAAGACCTTGAGCGGGACTTGGAGCGAGAGACTGAACGCTTCTCCCTTGACTTGGATCGGCAGTCGTTCTCTCTTGGGGAGGGGGAACGGGACACAGATTTGGCATGTTGCTTTTCATTCCCGTTCTCAATTGGGGAAGCTGAGCGACTGTGAGACTTCTTATCACCAGACATTTCCTTGGAACGACTGCGAGAATCTCGCTCTGACTTTACCTTAGAACGGCTCTTTGAACGGGACCTGGATTTCCGTTCAGCTGAACGAGACCGGAACTTGTGGGAACGTGAACGGGATTCTGATTTTTGAGATCTAGAACGGGACCGGCGATTCCGAGAATGTGATTTGGTTTCTCCAGACTTTGAGCGAGACTTCTGTCTGGATCTGGAGCGAGAACGTTGGTCTCTCTTGTTGCTACGAGAACGAGACCTGTAAGGGATACAACGTACATTTGTCTTTTGCTTCAGGCTTTGAAATTTAAGAACTACTCGCACTGGAGCCAAAAGCCACAGCTTTCATACCATACGTATTCTATAAGTACCTTGACTATAATCACAATCTTAACTTTATCCTACGTGTTTGTATATTAGCCTCATTCTCACCTCGAGTGGGACCTGGAGCGACTCCTGGAGCTCCTGCTGCGGGAGCGGTGGCGACTACGAGATCTGAGGATTAAAGTGCAAAAATTGAAAAACAGATGCAGAGACAATTTTTGCCCAAGATAACCAAGAAGAACTTGACTGAACTTTTTCAGTTTACTGCTGTTCTTACCTAGAGCGACTGCCAGAGTAAGATCTTCGTCTACGAGGCCGGTCTTCCACCAGACGAATCTTCCGGCCATTGATGTCTGTACCATCCAGTTTGTCCAGAGCCCTCTTCATATCAGATTGAGACCGGAACTCAATCACACCTTCATTGGTGCGCTCCTTATGGGCATCTGCATAGGTCACTTCCCCTGCCTGACGCATGAAGTCCTGGTGGACACAATTGTTTAAGGGAAAAGCATACACCAATAGCCTTTGATGTAAATGATAAAGTGAGATGAAGATTAACAGCACATGTTTAAATGTCTACCTTAAGATCCTGCCAACTGCAACGGCTGGACAAGTTCTCCACTCTGAGGCGGTACTCAGTGCGGACTGGGGGTCCATATTTATCCCTGCCAGTGCGACTACGGTTGCTGTAACCACTGCCTTTAAAAACAACATTACATGACAAAAGTTAGATAAGATTAAACTGGCCAAGACACAAAGAACTACTGACCTGGGTTGTCAAATGAACACAGGGGAGTGACTTGTTAGATAAAGTCCATGGGGTCAATATTTGATAGTAATAATAATAATAAACGGGAGCCCACTGATCCCAGAGCTCCAGAAAAGTAATCAATGAGCCACCACATGGCCTCTTTAAAGATTGTATTGTTCATCGCTTCGAAGTTGTTCTCTAGTACAAACACCACTGCATCTGTTTCTACACAAAGCCCATCTTACTTCTTTGCATCACATTGTAATGCTTTAGCAGCAGAAACAAATGGACAGTGATGTTGTTTCAAGACCTCTCAACCCTGCAACACAAACAGAAACGGGGCATCCACATAGGTTGTGATCAAGGACACTGTTCAATCAAATTAAGAAAGTACAGTGTACAGAAACACATACACCAATCTTTATATATCTATTTAACTGAATGCCTGAAGTCTGAAATTTTGGAGGTTTTCCCCACTTACAACATTTCTTGTGATTGTAAGTTCGTTATTAGAGCCGGTCCACTTAAGTTTGCTGTCAACATAGAAACCAATGGCAATCCTCACCATCACCCCCGGTCTATTGGCAAAAGGCTGCTGTCATCATGGCTTCCAGTTAGGTCAGCCAAGGATCAAGGGGGCAAAGGTCACACACACATTGTAAGGTGAAAGCCAAGGCCAAACGGGACAGGCAGTCATCTTAGCCAGTCATCTTTAGCCTCAATGGACTCTCAGCCTCAGCCCGCAACTGGACTCTTTCAAATTGAAACATCAAGGACTTTTGTTAATGTTAAATATAAAATATATATACCAAAGTTAGAAAAGACACATTTCACAAGAAAATGCCTAGGCTAGCCCTGGTGATCAAACTAAAACTACACTAGCTAGGTTTTGGGCATCTTAAGTGATGTTGGTCCCCCATTTAGCAAAATAAATCAATTTAAAAAATAGAAAACTCAAACCTTCAGAAACTTAGCTCACCAAAGTAACAATTATCACCCATGAGAACTTTGGCAACCATGGTATTAAAGCTTTGCTTCAAATTACTTTAGCGTCAAACATCAGCCTACAAAATAATACTGGGGGTCTAGCCTGCAGCTTTTTGTTCATAAAAACTAGTCAAGTGTGGCTGGTAAGGTAGGAACAAAAAAAAAACTGCAGGCCAACAACCCGTGTGAGTCACGTGTGAGAACAAATGTTCCACATGGTGAGAACTGCGCGTCACCTGGCTCCATACAATTTTCTCCCTGTAGACATGAGCTTAAAACACAGCAATTAATAGAAGCCTAACAAAAAATGTTTGTTCAACTTATGCTTTAACGATAATAGTGCACATGCAATCTGAGTCACTATCAGCAAGGGAGCAAGGGTTTCAAAGCTCGGTGGCTATAAAACGTAACGTGTGCCTGCACTTTATATCAACCGAAATGAAATACAGTTATACGGGTTGTAGGCCAATAAGTAGTGAGAGTTTGAGTAAACAAACCGGCTCTCTATGCAGTACACATGGACACCTCGCCCCTGGGGGGTGCGGAAGAGAGGGTATCTTGTAATAGACTGCACTTACTGCGCCCACCACCCCCGTGACCCCCACCGTAGCTATCTCGGTCTCGACGCGGGCCACGGGCATGTTCGACGATCACCCGCTCTCCGCACAGCTCCTTCCCGTTCAGCTCATATACAGCATCGTCGGCGTCCCGGTTATCATCAAACTCCACGAAGCCGTACCTGGGGGGAGCAGTGCAAATATAACGTAATTACAAAAGGAACAATAAAAAATGTCTTCACATCCAGTGAATGCACTACTATCACGTATTGAAGTAACTAGGTATGGTTAGCATGGCCTGCTAGCTCGGCGCTAGCAAACAGAGAGCCGACATGGCGACTTGGCCATGCGACATTTGCAACATAGATCAGTCCAGTGTTCAGGGTTTTAAAACTGTTCAACTAGACATTACAGTATTGCAGCAAAACACGTTTCCACACGGCCAGTGTTATCGCCCAATTGACTTCGAAAGTGAAAAAAACATTTACTTAAAAGCAATGTCTTGCCTAGCGTCGATAACGTAAAGTGGCTAATATTCAATCTAGCAAACATTAGCCTTACAACGAAAAACTCACCCGTTTTTAAGATCGATTTCCGTGAGTTTCCCATACGCGCTGAAAAATCGCTGGATGTCTTTTTCGCGGACATGGTAGCTCAGTCGACCGATATAAACACGAGGCATGTTTTTCACCTGGTGTCGTGATTCTGGGCCTCTTTACGCCACAGGTCGCTGGCAAACTGGAAGACGCAGTTGCACCGACTGTGGCCAGACGCTAGCGTCGCTACAAAGATACTATCTAAGTCCGCACAGAATCAGCCAATCACTAGTGGTGGGCGGATCTAAAATATCAACGTTTCGATACAAACGTTTGGGATTGGTATTGATCGATGCTTGCCTGATGAGATCGATAATTACGTTTCGGTTTCTCTTCTCTACATTCACTATATAACTTCCGTGTCGAGAAATCCAGAAAGTCTTGCATGAAACACGTTAAACACACAAGACTTGCTTCTTTAAAGGCAAGTGGCGTCACTTGTGACACATAAAGCCTCGCGGTTTCAGGAGTGGCGGGCTGGTTTATGGGTTTGGAGTTACGTGTTGGGGTTTCGCCAGTTTGCCTGTGTTGTTTCTCAGGAAACAAACTGTGGTGTCATCTTGATGCCATCATGATCACGGAGTCAGGAAGAACTCACAGTGTCAACGCCGATGTCCCGTTTAAAGTGCAGATAGATATACCTGTCAGAGCAGATAATCTTCTTCAGTACTGGGAGTTGCAGAAGTGCATGTGTCCAAGCCTATACAGGCTGGCGGTGGGATACTTGTGCACCCCTGCCTCCTCAGTACCGTGTGAAAGGATTCTCTCCAAAGCCAGGGAGGTTATTTCCAAGAAGAAAACCTGATTCCTAGCACAGTGAAAAACATATTGTTTCTCAATAAAAACGAATCAAGTCATCATCTCCCCATTTTTTGCCATTAATAGACCTCTATTACCAACAACCACACATTAATAAACACATGGCAAAGAACAGGCGATCCGTCTGGTGTTGCTGCAGACCAAATTAATGCATGCTGCACTGTTTAAGAACAAATTGCTGTGGCAACACCACAAATTTATACAAACATTTAAAAACACACTCAAAACAGAATGTAAAGTAATAAAAAGTACTTTTTCTAAGTAGAAAGTATTAGTATCAATATCGGTATCGTCAATACTGGCCCTGTATTTACTTGGTATCAGATAGATACCAAATTTATTTATGGTATGGTTGGTAGGGGTGATACCAGTATTACACCCCTACCAATCCCCTGAATTTAAACGTGAAAGGTTTTCTGATGGGGAACATGCATTTAAAATCCTGTTTATCATTTTCTATCAATAACTTATATTAGTAATAACAGATAACACAAACTTATATTAATAATAACAGAAAAATATTCATACATTCCAGAAATTACATAAAACAGTAAAGTTGTTTAAATAGAACTGACAAAATACAACCACTACCCACTACCCGATTTGTTTACGAGTGACTTTCTGAAATTCTGAAACTGAATCTTTTTAAGTGCATTGTGGACATCAACGTGCATTGTGGGAATTTCTTTCTTCATAATATCTTAATTTTCTGATGGGTCTTTTTTTTTCAAGCAAAAATGTTTTTAATCTCTGAGGGAACCATCTTCTTAAATGCTACTATGTCCTATTCAACCCAGTTTTTAACAATCACATTCATCTGGAAGGACCAATCATGGCTGTTATTGTGCTTCCCTGGTGCAAAATTCCAGTATACTGGTATTTAATCAAATAATGTTGACCCAAATGATCTGATAATACTTTTCTTTAACCATTAGCTATACAACTTGTCCTTTGAGGGAAACGGAATGACTTAGGCAATCCCAGCTAACACTACGGTGTATCTGCACTACCATGCAGATACACCGTAATTTAAATTTGCCAAGTAACCTCACTAATTATCAATTCCAAGGTGCAGACTGTCTTAAGTCATTAAGATTATAAGAATATCATATCTTCAAAAACAGTTCTGTAAAATGTTTATTGTTGTCCCTTTGACTCCAGAGATTTACTATTTTTTCTGCACAATAGAAAGTGTAACAATGTGGGAGTTAAGTACACAAAGACGGAGTAGTAGAGAGAGAGAATATTTTATTTTTGTAAAAATCAGGTTTTAAAATTATGCTACCTTCTTATCCACTTTTTCCAACCAGAAGTGAGCCACTGTCATGTATCCACTATTTTTTGGTCTGAAACTCTACATACACTGGTTAGCTTGTGTTACAGATTTCCCAAATCACAGTAGACCTTTGTGTGTTAGAAGACTCATTAGTTTCAGAAACCTGCGCTTCTCATCAAAAGAAATTTTCAGATAATTCTAATTAACCCTTTTGTGACGGTTGAAATGTGTTGATCTATATTGATAGAGTAAAATAAATGGTAGTACACATGATGACTACACACCTGCTCTTAAATGCATCAAAAGCATTTACACATGTATTTTAAATTTGTGTTTCTGTCACAAACACAACCTCTGAGTCTCCTCCATATTATCTACCCCTATAAGTCTGACTTTATGGTCACCTTCTACCATAGACTGATCAAAAGATCTGTGGTTAGGAGCCTGGAGATGATCAGTCAGCAATGACAGATGTTTCTTTCAGAACTCCAGCCTGGTGACTCTCATTCTTTAAATATTAACAGAAACACAACCATCAGGTTTACCAATGCTGAGCGACCATGAGCCACAAGATGACAATTAACACAGCAACTAGGCTCTATTACTGCAGATCAATTTAGGTTAACAACAAAATGGCTGGTTGAGTGGAGAAAAGTATTCCTATCCTATCCAAAGAAATAATCCTGTCTGGTGTGAATGAGGAAGGACTCAAGCCATGTTAAATCAGGGTTTTCTCACATGAATGAAGAATCACAGCAAATGGAAGGAAAAAAACCAAACCAGGATACAGAAGGTTCTTCAGCCAGAGAAAAAAAATACAACAATGTATGTTGGCCTGCTGTGCCTGAACCCCATCTTTCAGCTTTACTCTCTCACTGACACAACTAAATAACAGCCATTCCCTCCTGCAGTTTGATTCATAGAGTCCTCTCAGCAAATCAAGCGGATGTCTGATCCCAGCATTAGCCTTTCTGAGACAAAAAGGGAAGCGGGGGGGGGGGGGGGGGGGGGGGCAGTTTTGGTGGCCTTTAGTTGGCTTTGGCGCGAAGTTGTGCCCTCTTGCCCGTCACAGCCTGGAAACCAGTCTTGATGCTGGCCACTGAGCAGCGAGAGTGGCAGGTCTCACACTGCAAGAAATAGAGACGAGTGTCTTTCTGCAGGATGGTCTCTGGAGAGCGGCAGGTATGACACGTTACATATTCCTCTGTAAGAGAGAACACAATTGTTAATCCATAAGCATAGATAAATTCAGTGTTTTCCTTTAGATGTTATATTGTTCTTCGTATATAAACACAGGGTCACACAAAAGGCTTATAAAAGCTTTTCCGGAAGCTTGTTTATGGTGCTCTCTATTAAAATTAATCATTATTTGAGAATATTTACATAATTTGTTTATCAACATTTTTGATAGTTGTGAAAACTTATGAATCCAACCTATTTAGTGACTCCCAATTTTATCATAAAAGCCTTTTTAGAAAAGTGAAAAGTAAAACTGTTTTACTTTATGAAAAGTAAAACTGATAAGAATGAACAAAAATAACCTCTAAATCAGCTTCAGAGCTCCTCCTCTTACAATAAAGACATGTTATTTTTACATCTTAAATGCAAGTCAAATTAGATTATCTTGTAAATAATACGTTTATTCCCACTTACTTATATATCTTCTCAGTACATTTTCTATCTGTTTCTGTTGGAATCTGCCTTTGATCACTAGCTGGTTATTTCCGTCTATGGAACCACTGTTGACAGAGGAAAAAAAAACAAATCAAACTTTCAGAACACTGCACACTATTCCTTTAAAAGAAGAAGAAGTGAATATAAAGACATACCTAGTTCCCAGCTCAGCTAACAGGAACGCGAGGAGATGTTTAGGTTGACGATGCAACCTGTAACGAGGCACAAAAAACATGGTTTGATACAATGCTTGGACTGGCTGAAATGGTTTGAGTCAAACTTTAGTCAAAGTAAACTGAGGCTACCAGTAACAATTTGGAAGGTCAATGTGTAAGAGGGGGAAGCAAGGGAGGCTCACAGTTTGCAGATGTCTGTAAAGTTGACGAAAGAAGTTTTCTTTGTCCCCACACGGACTACCTGGGGAGGCTTCATCACAAACTTCCTCTTCTCTCCAGCCACCATGTCTGGGTTCTTCTCCCTCATTATGTTGAATACTCGATTCAGGAGCTGACAATGAGATGCCGCTAGAGTTATGGCAACTGCAGCTGATACCGTTTATCTAATGTGCAATATAGAGATGTTTCTATTGATGTCCTAGTAATCACACATGCACCTTAAATCTACTCCACTGCAGTATTCCTCATAATTTGTTATTACTGTTGAACCCATGTTTTTTTACTCACATTCTTCAAACCATAATTAACCCGGACAAGTAATGTTTACCTCACACAAATTTTTGTTTACTGTTTACCCAATGTTTACATATTTTATGCCACTTACTGTTTATCCAATGTACTATTACTACTATTTATGCTTACATTTTTACATATGTACCCCATGCTTACAGATTCTTATTTTTCATTTTCTACATTAGTACACTTCTGTGCAAATAACGTAATTTTACTTTTTATTTTTCATCATTGTCAGTCACAGCTACCACAAATTTACAGTGCTCAGCATATATACACCCCTTGTGAAAGCCAAGCACAGAACACAAGTTCAATTTCCAACATCATGCTGGACATGTGTCTCATGAATAATTAGACTCCCCTGCGGTTGAATTCTTTTTAATTAGAATTTTTACTCTAAAATGTAGCTTTGCTTGTAAGACATTCATTGCGGTTAAGGTTTGTGCAACATGTCAGGACAATTACTTAATTACTTACACTGTACACAAATCCACTCAAAACAAATGTGGGAGTATTTTGTTGTACAGTATCCCACAGATAGTTGACTTTGGAAGGAAACAAAGGGTTTTCCGACAAATCTGTTGATGTGTACTCATTAACGCTGAGCACTGTACATATGTCTCATTACCTCATCATAGGTGTAGTCTCTTTCTGAGTCAGCCCAAGCTGGTCCTGTGGAGGAGCTGAATGAGATCCCATCATTGTTCTTCCCCTCATCATCCTCCAGTGCTGTGGGCACATCACACATTTCCATAAACACTTTACATTTTTTCTCTACATTTAAACAGAGGTGACTGATTCTTACCATCGTCCTTCTCCATTAACTCTCCTTCATCAAAATCTACTTTCTTTGATTTTTTCTTTTTGGTAGGAAGCATTAAGTCCAGGTTGTCCTCCTCCAACACCTCCGTTTGCTCTCCTTCAATTTTAAGCTCCTGGTTTAGACCAATTGAATGTGAAAATCAACAGTTACACGCTATGCACTAACTGTGTGAGTGTAGTGCAAAAGAAAGTGACTGAATTATAAAACCAAGACATATGGTTGTGGTTCAGCAGTGACTGACCTTTAATCCCTCCTCCATATCATTATCAAATACTTTCTTGGGTTTCTTCTTCTTTTTCTTCTGGTTAAAGAAGTTCAGGTCATTCAAATCATCAGATGGCTCTTGAGAAGATTAAACAAATTTAGATTAGACACACGTTAATACAGACTTGCAGCTGATTGCACAAAACAACAATTAATTTCAATCAAACCTTTCTTCCTGCCTTCATCTTCATCCAGCTCCACCTCTTTGTCATCTCCAACCTCTGGCTCTGCCTCCTTTGCCTCCACCTCTTTAGCCTCATCTCCACCAATTCCCTCTCCTCCATCCTCATCCAGCATGAAGGGCTTCTTCTTCTTTTTCTTTTTCTTGGTCATGTTGGGATCAAAAATCATCTGGAGAAAAAAACATGAAATAAAGTTTTGACTCTTCACAAGATTACCAACCGATGGCTAACTCCATTATGCAGTGGTATCTGTCCCCATTTACTTAGGAAATATTTACTGCAGGAAATTGC
Source organism: Trinectes maculatus (assembly GCA_016785345.1). Classification (NCBI taxonomy): domain Eukaryota; kingdom Metazoa; phylum Chordata; class Actinopteri; order Pleuronectiformes; family Achiridae; genus Trinectes; species Trinectes maculatus. Next base: position 47,975 of record JAFBJQ010000320.1, read on the forward strand.
ATGCAGGAAATACTTTATGAATGCAACCAATTTCACGCTATTGTTTTCCATTCTTTATTATTATAATGTCATACTTTTTTCGCTAACATTCTAACCAGTTCTTGAAAGTGTGAGGCTTTATTCGTCAGAAGTGACGTTCCGTGACGTCACCTCTGACGTCCTTACCCTTACCCCCACAATCCAATTTCATGATGCAATTCAACAAAAATTCATTCCTCCAGCTCGTTCAGAGATTTGACTTATTTTCAGCAAAGCATTCACACTGCATTTTCTGTACTCACTATTCTAGTTTTACTGAGGAAACAAAGAAAATATATCAGCAAGGTGAACCTCAGATTGTCATACAGAGCAAAAATGACAAAAATCATGCTCACAGATTCTCAAACATGTATTATATGACTTGTTTTTCACTTTCTACTGTCATATTCAGGAGCAATCGACTTTCCAGAGAGACGGATGAGTTGATAAATAAGTGAATAAGATCAAGCTGCAGTTGTTCAGACGAGAGTATTTGGTGTGATAACTGGTGTAAATGTAGATGTGATGGTGACAGTAATAACGCGCTGGCTTCATTGCTTTTGTTAGAGAATGATAAAGCGTTAGCCCGGCATCTTAGTTACGAGCCAGCTAACGCTAACTAGCTAATCTCAACCCTTTACGTTGAGTTATCCAACGGCTATGACAGAACGTATTGATGAGGCAAGGTATTGATATTCTTCACGATAAAACTATTCGTGATATGGTGGAATGTGTTTTTTTCTGTCATTTTGGCCTTTTCGGGCCATCCTTGGTTCCGCTGCAGCCATGTGTGAACTGCTGTGGACAAGGAGGGGAACAGCAGCGTCCAGGCCCAAAGTCATTTTCCAACAGCCATCTGATCTGGTATTTCGCCTTAATACACCCAACACGTGTACACTCGAACTCGGATTAAATGATAGACATAACGTGGTGACTCACCTCGTCTCCTGACATGTTTGCGGGATGAAAATAGCTCAGATCAGTACAGTTTTTATTCCACGATCTGACACACACACACACCGCTGCGCCGAAAAAAATTCTTGCATCAGCGCCGTAGCCGCAGTGCGCAGGCGTAACGTCGACGAAATAAGACGTAATTAGTTCGCGACAGCGTGCCCCAGTCAGCAGTGTTCAAGAACATCATCTCACAACCAGTGTTGCTCAACGTCTCCACTCAGGTTAGTTGGGGTGTTTCCATATCTCGTCCGCCAGGCTCCTAATAGAAAACAGACAAAGCAACTATTTGTGTTTAAAATTATGTTTGTATTGATTGAATATCTTGCACTATGTTTGTTTGTTGCGCAAATTCATGCTGCTGTGGTACATTTATTTTCTTTAATTATTTTTATTTTTATTTCCTATTCTATAGTTATCTATTGCTTCTATGTTTAGAATTTTAATTTATTTAATTAATTATTTTGTAATGGGCAATAATCCGGGACCTGATTGCATAATTTCATTCCATCTCATGATCTTGTATGGTTTGTGAATGACAATAAAGTTCCTTGAATCCTTGAATATTATAGTATTGATGTCCATAATGTTTGTGTACATTATACACATTGTCCTATTTGTTATATGTTTTCTAATTTGAGCTGCAGCTCAATTCTTTTGTCAGTTACTTCAATGGCCAATCACCTAAATTTTAATTGGGTATTGGGTACTGTAATTTTTTAGTTTGGATCAATAAAGTAAGTAAATCTATCTATCTATCTATCTATCTTGATCATCATCAGTGCCAAAACAGTGGCTGAATAGTTATTCAGATACTGAATAAGGATTTTAGGAATTTCTTCTTTGATAATAAACTGCACCTTTGTGCCTTTATGCAAGATAAAAGGACAGTGAAATGTGTTCTGAGGTGCTATTCTATAAAACAAAAGCCACAGATGATAAGCTAAGGCATTAAATACACTGATACCTCATGATGACAAAGTGCAAAGATAAAGCGTCCACTGCAATTATAGAATAGAAAACCTTTAATTGTTTAATCTGGATAGATTAACACTGAAATGTATACTTGCTCGTCCATCCTTGTAGTGTATTTCCAGTTTTTATGCCATAAATGTACAATGTCTTGAAAAACTAGTGGAGTTCATTCATTAACTTCAAACTGGCAGTAAGTCAGTCACCTACAGTATAACCCACCATCTTTGTCTGGAGTCAGTCAATCGGGTCTGACAATAGTTTACTATTCTTATTATTTTACATTATACAATTTGAAAAAGAAACTATAATAAATACTGAGACAGACAGAGTGGGACGGAAGTTTCAGTGTAAACATCTTTCTAAGTAGCTGTGTGTTATAGTGCATTTTGCGACTTCCCATTGTTGCATTTTTACAAAACCTCAGTTACACTTCTTGGTGTAATACACTGTAAAAACGGAGAAACATTTGGGGTATTTTCACCAAATAATAGAATCACTGTTGGTAATACCTATGGTAATTGCTGAAACTAGTATTTCACTGAGTGGCAAAGGACACAGCCGGAAAGAAAAAAAAGTAGTTCAGATTCTGGCACACACACAAATTGCAGTTTCTTCACCAAAAAGAAACTCAACAGATAAACATTCAGTTAGTTTAACCTCACAAACACTTTTGACTATTTCAGTCAAAAACAAATCTATGGCATTTTTGCTTTTTGTAGTGATATAGAGACAGTCAGCTCTTCTCAGACACACAAAAAACACTTCCATACAACTTCCTATCAGTCCATTCAGTCTTGCTTGGTTCCTTCATCTTCCATCTCTGATGTAAGCACAATGTGGTGGATGCCGTGTTTACAGTGCTTCCATAGCCCAATGCTGCAGGTCTTCCATGTCATTCCTTTCCTCCTCTTTCTTGGCTTTAAGAGTGAAAAGACAGAAGTGTTAAGACCTTCAAAAAATTGGTTTCCAGACTCCCATAATGACCCAGGCCTGTGCACTGTGACAACCACCACTCACTGAAGCTGATACTTATCTCATATACTGTCCATACCACCCATCAGAGGTGGACACTGAAGACACATCGTAATGCCAGTTGTAAAGAAATTAATTTAGAGCTATTCTCTTTTGACTGTATTTCTCAAGGTGGAGCCAGACTTTCATTTTGGGTTCTGCAAAAGTTCCTCACCATGTCTGGAAGGTAATGAAGTAGAAGGCACATTGGGGAGTCGAATATTCTCTGGTCCCCCGATCTCCAGCAGGTTTATGTCTAGCTGCTCCTGTTCCAGCTCCCCCAGCTCTGCCAGCAGCTCATCCTGAGACACAGGCACACAGCATTAATGCAGGTGAAGATAAACACAAACTAATTTGTGCAACACCAAACCATGCAACATAAAGTTACTGGTCCAAATAAAAACAACACAGACAACATTTAATATGTTATTTCTATTTTTACTTTCAAAATAAGCATTGGGTTGTATAATCTTGTGTGTCCGTAAACAAGTCAGTTGGTCAAGAAATTGAGAATGAACATATCGTTTCTTGCTATCAAATCAACACAATATGCCAGGATAATAAGAGCATTCAAAATTAAATCGATGGCCTTAATGCAGCGACCAGTAAGCACTATTGAACATGGTAAAGCAGTGTGAAGGAAGAGGCCTAAAAGATACACTATTCACTACACTGAAGAGGACAGAAAAAATCGCATCCTTAACAGGTGTCTAATAATAGTTCTGGGTCAGGTGTGTGAAAGGTTTGTAATGTCAGATTGAGCATTAAGCAATGTTCAAAGTAGAATTAAAGTAAATCAGTAGGAAGCAGTTTAGAGTCACAACTGCGTTTAGAAAGCGCAACAAAGAGATCTCACTAAAAAACGAAACATCTTAAAAAGTCTGACCTACCTCATCAAACTCATCTCCAAAGCAAACAGGTTTAGAGATTACATCAGAGAGTTCCTGTGCCAGCTCCTGCTGCTCTGTAATGTCCTGCATCAGGTCATCCACTTTGTCAATGTCCCTGTAACAACAAAGTCAAGGTGAGGATCCAAATCTGAGTAAAACAGGGTGCACTATACTAAACACAGATAACACTACAGAATTATAGAGAATTATATAGAGTTTTTGCAGGGTTTGGAATAATGGACTATTACTGCATGTGGGTCAGTTTTTTATGTGCACAACATATTACCCATAATCTTCTATCCCCCATAGTCCCATTAAAGTGAATGAAAAACAATCTGCTCCAAATAAAGAATTTTTAAAGAGGATCCACCAGGAGGATTAGAGGATTCTAATTGAGTGATCCGTTGTATTGTGAGGTACCCTATTAGTGAATGGTTGCTTTTGCTTACAAGTTTTCATGGGCAGACTTAATAGCCTTGGCAGCAATGCCCATGTTCTTGAGCACTTCAGTGTTCGTGTTGGCGTTCTCCAGAGCATCCCTCTGGAACTCAATGGTCGACAGTGTACCATCAATCTGATTAAGCTGCTTCTCATACCTCTTCTTTCTTTTCAATGCCTGCAGAGCCGCTGAAGAGAGAAAATAAAGAGGGGGTGAGAAATGCATTGTCATTTGTCAATCATGGACTTGTCTTTAAACAGAATGTCATATAGAGGATTTAATAAGTGGTAAACCACCACTGACTGATATAACAATTACGTTGCTTACAGGTTTATCCAACAGATTAATTACAGGACAATTAGATATAGCTCATTGTGATATGTGGAAGCTGTCACAGAAAAACTAGAATGTGGAAAATGGTCGCACCATTGTCACATGACCACAATTATTAATTTAATCACATGAAAGTGTCAGAGAATATCATGTTGGTTTGACTCATTTTTCATTATGGAGCTGAAGAAGGGAATAATTAAAGGGATGTACTCTACTATTCAAGCAAGACACAGGAAGAATGCCTTTTCATGGAATACAATGCAACACCTGTCAACCTCTATTCTTGACTGATTCCTGCTGAATAATATGAAATATATTTATTGCAAACTGTAATGTGACTGTATGTTGTTATGTTTTGATTACTGCCTTAAGGTCATCATCTTATGATAACTACCAGCACTGGTTATTCCATACTGTGCATGATGCATACCACACTCCTCTGACCTTTGTATGCTTCATGTTTACACCTGCTTCTCCCTGTTCAAAATTCCATTACATATGCTTTATCACTGTTATGGACCAGTGCATTTTTACAGTTATGTTTGTCAACTTGTATTAGAGGACAGCGCAAACTGAACTAAATAGATAATAGTGATTTTACTGCCAGGAGACCCATCAGTAACTGTCATAAACAAAGTCAGGCTTTATTGGTGGTTATACTTTTTCTGATTATGGCTCGGACAAGAATACTGCTGCAGGCCTTGTAGCTGGGTCTGTTGGTTGGTCTGTCAGTCTGTCTGCAGTATGACACCTGTCGCCCCTCTATGTCTTCTGATTATACTGACATACGAAGTGGCACGGAAGACACTAAAAAAAAACTCCGAGAGAGGGGTAACTACTGCGGAGATACGGAGATGATTAACGATTACCAAATCTCCTGCGCAGGCAATAAAACATTCAACAACCTGGGTTTCCTTACCATGACAATATTCTCTCAGCTCAGAGATACGTCGCCAATTGGGCGAACGCGCTAACGTTGAGAACTGGGTAGCTGGTCTACTGATCAAATAAGTACGACACAGTCGCCTATTGGTACCTCACCTCTTGTATTTCTCGTGCCGTTTTTCTTGGCGATTTGCAGCTCTTGCTCAATCTTTTTCTCCAGAAATTCCTGTTTCTTCGTTAGCATCTCCTCCGTTTCACGGAGTTTCTGGATCGCCTCCTGTGGGGTAGGTTCCTTACCTCCTTTTCCTCCTCCCCACAATATCTTCCATAACAATGACATGTCTGAGGTGCCACAGCAGACTGGGTATTAAAAAGCAGATCTGCAAAAAACAAGAGAAAATGCGGCTTGGTAAACCACAATGACACCTGCCCCAACCTCAATCTGGAATGATTGTCAGTGGTAGGCGGATCGATCTACAATATCGATCAAACGTATTGACCGATGCTTGCCCGATGAGATCAATAACTACGTTTCACTTTCTCTTTTCTGCGTTCTACCTGCACAACTTCCGTTACTTCCGCTTCTTCAAAGGCGAGTGACGTCACCTCTGACGATAAGGGTCGCTCTTTCAGGAAGTGGTTCGAACGTTGGCGCGATTTATGAACACGTACGTTACAAAGATACTACAGTAATCGTGCAGTACTACTTCCTGAAGGTGCACAACGTGTCTCTGTTAACAAAAGTATGAAGCAAGACTGCACCATCTCCCACTTGCTTTTTATCGCTGCAGTAGAAATGCTTTCCATTCTAAATAAAATAATCTAAGGTTGAAAAATTAACAGTTTTAGGTAAACAAATAACAATCTGTCAACTCGCTGACGATACAACCATTTGTATGAACAATGGCAACCAAATTCCAAAAATCCTTCAAACAATAGATGTCTTATGTAAAGTATCTGGTTTAAATCTATTTTAGTGTGAGTGTGATGATTACCAATTCACTATTCTGTTTTCAATTCATAACAACCCAGTTAAATCAACTGTTAAATATTTGGGTATCCACATTACCAAAGTTGAAGGCACACTGAATAACCTTAACATTTGGAATCATTTTGATAAATGTAAATTTTATCTGAATTCATGGTTCCAAAGAGATCTCTATCATAAGCAGAATTCTAATCACCAAAATGGAATGCATTTCACAATTCATTTATCCAGCTTACTCCTTATCTTTTCATAACAATGCTACAAACGCTATAAATCAGGCCAACTTTAGTTACATTTGGAAGAGGAAAACTCACTGTATTTGAAAAAAGCAATTTGATTAAAGGTTATAAGGAAGGTGGACTTAAGGCGATTGATATCAAATGCATTAATGGCACTTTCAAAATAAACTGGCCACGACTATTCCTGATATGATATGATATGATATGATATGATATGATATGATATGATATGATATGATATGATATGATATGATATGATATCAGGAAACTTATATCGTGTGAGGACTTATGTTTGAAATTCAGCGTACACAAAGATTAATACAACAGTGTTATCAAAGCAGTCCCTCAAGCTGTAATTGTGATGGCACAAAATGTGTCTCAAAATAATGTAATTCCGAATCTTACTTCGCTTTTTGTGAGTGGTCACAATCTTATTAATTTAAAACTCCCTTTCAATTCGACAAACTTTCATTAAAGAAATATTTCCACCATCTTTAAATGGAAATCTAGCTCTCAATTTTTTCTCTAAAATAAGATGCTGAGAGTTTAAAATCAAAGTTCTTTAAATTTCCCGTTACACCCAAAGCAAAAGCTTCAAGACTCTAAATGGGAATATCCCCTTCTGCTGAATTCTTAAGATGTCATTTTGGCTTTGATCACATTAATTGCTCAATCTGTGACGAACACATCCAAACAACAGAACATATTTTTATGAATGCATTTTTGCAAATGCCTTTTAAATTTAATTTTCATTCAAATATGCATATTGATGCTGCATTCACTTCATAAATTGTGACACATTGCTCTCCCATAGATAGTAGTAGATAATGTTAGACACTGCCAATTACCCTGTATCTTATAATTCATAATTCTTTTTGTAAGCTTGTAGGGTAGTGCAGATGTGTGTGTGTGTGTGTGTCATTAATCTGATACCACTTAATCTAATAGCATCAGTTAATAGCTACTGTATCTATACTCTGTCCAGCTATAATCAGACACACTTATACTTCTTATATTTCACTGCAGTATTTTTTTTACAGAAACAGACAGTTGGGGGTTTATGTATTTTAATTCATTTCAATGCTACATGATTCATGGTGGTTGTTTACTTGTTTTCATCTTTTATTACAGTATTTCAATAACTTTGCCAGTTATCGTTTTGAGTCCTTTTATTTTTATATATGTACAAAAGAGAATCCAATTATTGTGGGATTACATTTAATGTTTGACCACATTTTTGCATTTGTGGTCTGAAGCGCTGGGTGCCTTGTATTTTTCTTTAATGTAGTGTGTAGTCACAGGTTAGTTATCCTCCCATCTGCATACATTTCTGCTTCCTGAGCTCCAGCGGGCAACAAAAATACAGATTATTTTTAAACAACCAATTCTGCTAAAATGGTTAGGTGATAACCAAGACTGATATCTTACGTCTGCAGTCCAATGGGAAAATTGGACAGGAAAAATGGGGAAAAGTTAGAATTATAACAAACACACACAAATTGATAAACCCAACTTATGATGGTCCCTTTTGTAAAGATGCTAATTTTTTGTATTACTAATATGGCTAACACTCAAAAAAATCATTATAAACTCAGGTAATGTCATGCAGACTGGAGAGTGGACACCTGTTTATAGTGCATTTAAATATTATAAACAACAGAAGCATCATGGCTACATTATATATATATGTATATATATATATATATACACGCATACACACACATATATACATATATATAGATATATAATATATATCTATATATATATATCTATATATATACATATATATATATACATATACATATATATACATATATATATATACGCGTGCGCGATGCACCAGAGGGTACAAATACAATACCTCATGACAGAGTTAAACAAGGGCAGAGTTAAACAAGGTGCCCAAAACTACTAAAAATGTTTGTGTTGGTTTTGCATAATGAGTTCAGTGGTAAAAGTGAGAAAATCTGTCTTTTTCTCCTCTGGCAAAATGAGAAGAAATTATCAAGAAAGTGGTAAATCTAATGTCTTGAAATAGATTACAGAGCCATATATTTTACAAATTCCTATATCTTCCCTGTTCTGATCAGGAAATTTAAATTTATTCAACCACCACCATTTTTATTTGTGTACAGGAAATCTGTTCAGATGACAGTTTGTCTTATGCCACCTTTCCTTCTTTGTTCTCAAACAGCCTGTTACATTAAAGTTTATTGATTCTTCACAAAAACGTCCTCACACAGTCACCTAAGCCCTCCTGCAGGGGGCAAAAGTAATAAGACCCACACATGCATGGCTTCCACTGGCTCACATTATTTTTTATCAGTAATAAGTGGAAGCCGGATTATCACATAAGGAGTGTTAGAGGTTTGTTGGAGAAATGAGTGAGGAACTTGGAGAATTAACAATCAATAAGAATTAATGAAGACTTCAGACATTTAGCAAGTGTGAAACTACTCCCACACACCACTAACCGACCTGTGCAAGTTGGGAAGAGCAGTCAGGAATGAGGGATGGATGACAAGAACAGATCAGGGATGGTATCAATTCATGAAAAAGGCAAAGACTTGTGACAAAAAAGCTTGCTATCATGGTTTAACTTGGGATTGCCTTCCTTTGTTATCATTTCATACAGTATATTATTTCCCACCCGAACCATCATGATAGTGCCTCAAATGTTAAAAAGAAAGACAAATTAATATAAACCCAGAAGACATCCCATTGCCATCACTGACACATGTCCTCCTGAGCATGCCGCCCGTCCATCACTGTGCTCAGTACATCTGTGTCTCTACAGGGCCAACTTGCCAATGATGACTCCAATGACAAAAAACAGGATGCAGAGTGCCAGAATGCGGATGCTTAGGCCCTCTTCCCTCACGGCTGAGGTTGCAATGGTGGAGGAGTGAGGAGCACCCAATGATGTCACCTTTCTCTTCCACAGCCCATCGTCCTCCTGGAATAAAAGAGGAACCAGAGAGATTCAAACAGCTGACAGACATTCAAATCAGCTGAACGCACACACACAAACCCTGAATTACAATTACAATAAAAATGGAGCAGAAAATTTAAAATAGAGCGGAAACTATTATCCTGCAGATAATACTACAAAAGGCAGAGAGTAAAATCAGGTATGGTTTCCTTGTAGTGACAATGAGGCACCAAATTGGTTCAGAAAATAGCCACAGAGAGATTATTACTTTAAACTGTTGTACATATTACCCTTATCTGCTTGTTTTCTTCTCGTAGCCTCTGCACCTCCATCCGCAGTCGCTTGCACTCCTCCATGATCTTCTTGACCTCAACATCATCCATTGAGGTGCTACCCGATTTGGGCAATGCTGAGTGCTCGGTCTTAACATAGGAGGTAGAGGAAGACATAGTTTTGTTGCTTTCACTCTCATGCTGTGGAGAGAGTTAGATTGTGGAAGGGGGTTGGGAGTAGAGGGATGGGGACAGTCATGCAGAGATGTGGCAAAAAGATGAAAGAACAAATTAAAAATAAATTAATAAATAAAACATGTAATGGTTGATACACAATGTATACTGATGAGTAGGCAACTGAGAAAAGACTAAGCAAAAAGGGGACTTGAATACGTGACTGTTTGTCAGATTTTCTTTATAAAAGGTCATTTTCAATGGTTGTAAACTTGCTACCATAATGTATTTTGTTTCTGTGAATTAAAAAGAAAATACTAACAAATTAACTAGCTAATTACACAGTAGAAATATAGCCGCAAACGGCAATGATTGGGCCCGAGCCCCTCTGGTTCCACCACCGCATTATATTCGCCATCCAAGAATACTAGTAGAATAACTGAGTAGTAACTAACCTGAATTAATCTGATGAACAAGGAAAAGTTCATCTTGTTCAACTTGGAAAAGAAGCAACAGAAGTGAAAAAAAATCCCTCTATTGCCAGATGGTGGCGCTATACCAGTTTGGGCAAGTGGATATAGTTGTCATCTTAATAAGCAACATTATGTAAAAATTAAGACCAGTCAGCCACAGCATTGTGAATTTCTGGCACATTTCCTGCTTATCTGGTGAGATTTACATTAATCATATCATAATTTCCATACTTTGTAGCATATCATAAATTCCATCACTATTCAATATCCGTAACATCTTGACATCATGTGATCCAAACCTGACACCATTATGATAAACCCTCTAGAAGCTTACCAAAATTTATAATGTGTAACAACACACATTTTCAAAACCTTATTCTTTAATTGGCCAGTTGGTGGCACCATACCAGACAGGCATGTTGGCTGTCAAAACGTCATAATTATATTACCTAATAACTTGAGAAGTGTCAGACAAATCATTCAATGCACAATGACTTTATGACACATTTCCTGGCGAGAGATTAAAATTCACAATATCGCCATTTCAACATATAACAACATATCAAAAATCCCTTCGCAATTTAACATGAGTAACATCTTGGCATCATGTATACCAAGTTTGACATGAATCTGATGAACCGTCCAGAAGGAGTATGTTAAAATTGACCATGTATCCAAGCCCAATTACCTCACTTCCTGTTGGTCGTGGCTAATGGGTGTGGCTGATGCAATCTATATACAAAAGTTGTTCATCTTGGTGAGCCCCACACACCTAGCTGAAATATTTGCTGACCAGAGGACTCAATATCATTTGTGGGTGCGGTGGAGTAGCTGGATCACACCCAGGTCCAAGCCTCTGTTAGTGCGTACTTATCCCTTGTGCGGATGTGTGTACAAAATGCCATGAGTTTTTGCCCACGGGAACCACCTCAAAAAAGTCTCTGAAAGAATCCTTCTAAAAACAATAGAGCTTCTACCATCGGTGCTCGGGCCCTAATTACTAACAGAATGTTTAATAGTTTATTTCATAGGGACCATGCATATTTATGAACATCGTTGTATAAAAATACACTCATGTAAATATGCCAGCAGTCCCTAGGCAGGTGACATAAAACAAGACATAAAAACAATCAACATTCATACAGCATGATGATATAGACATCACCAAAACAAACAAGCAACAACAAATATATAGGATATAATGTGTGTGATAAAATGATACAGTGTATGATGTAAATGATAAAATGTATGACAATTAAAAGTGAGTGCATCTCTGCTTTTCTAGGAGCCACTGTTGAAGTGAGTTTTAAAAGTGTTGTATGTAGGACATTCTCTTATTGGGAGGGGCAGGCTATTCCAAAGTTTGCCTCCTATTATTGACAGTACGTTTTGTCCAAAAGTGGTGCGTTTAAATTGTATCATACTGTCCCCTTTTACAGAGGCCCATGTAAAAAGAAACAGAAGAATTTGACTCACTGTTTTGTCATTTTCTAAAGGCATCTCAAACGAACATCTCAACTTTGAATCCATCAGCTCTTCAGGTTTTGCCTCTTTCCACTTCAGATGACAAAAGTCAAGAGGGAAAGAGACAGAAAGATAAAAAAAAACAAAAATCAATTTACCTATAAGAAACAAAAATTCTTTCATTTTGTTTACTTTTCCCTAAAGACTTGTGCACTACGACAGATACAGGCGTAAACTGCAATATTCCAGAGTTTAGATTGATGTACTACTGGAAAGTTAATCAATTAAAATTTAGGGTTTAATCCTCATTCTGATTAAGCTGTAGTTACATGAACAAAGGGATCAAGAGTTACATATTCAACTAAATATCCCTGACTTGATAAGAATATTTTCAGAGATTAAATTTTCTTCTGATACTCACAAGTCCTTCCATGTCAGTCATGTCGTGAGGAGCCAGCATGGACTGCACCATGAATTTATGTTTACTCTTTTCATTGGGGTCATAGTCAAAGGGTTGCAGCATAACTGTGCAAAACAATGACAGAATGTAGAACCAGACCATTAGAGAAAGACCAACTTCCTGTATAGTTCAAAAAACAACTATGATGCAACTGCAAAAGAAAAGTCAGCTCAGTATTATAGTTTGAGTTGTAGTGCCCTGCTACACCATCCGAACTGACTTCTTTGCCTGAAAACTTTATTTCTTATTATTTTTATTTATCCTGTCACTGAATGAAAATGCTGGCTGTAATCAAAGTGACAAAGGCTGTTTATCTGCTTGATTTCTATGAGATATAATCCAATCATCAGTCGTTTATGGTAACAACTTTAGGCTGTAGGCTAGACTGGAAAAAATTAAAATAATTTTTAAAATAATATAAGACACATCTTAATCTTCAAATATGTGAAATATTGTTAGTGAAGTACTGTTATACATTGTGTTACAGAGCACAAAAACGATCCAATTACTCATCAGTTCTGCTAGAAGGCTATCAATAAGGGATAGCAAATTTATTTTGGTGTTTAAACAAGATGCATGTCGACTGTTAGTTCAGGTTTTATTGTTCTGAAACTGGAAATATACTGAGTTAATTAAATGAGACTAGTACTAGTTTGCATTGCAGTATTTATTTGATTTTTGCTGTTGGATTAAAGTGATCAATAACTGCGATTCCACATACTTGGCCATTAGCTCTGTAATTGGGCTTTTCCCCCTCAAGACACAAAATGCCTATCCATTAGTTAGACATACTGTCTGAAATGCACTACAGATAATGACTTTATTTTCGCATCAAGTGAAATATGCTAATATTTAATTGTAGCAGTATCTTAAAAGCTGCCTGAATGTGATGAAAATAGACATGTGAATACCACACTTGATAAAACTAAATTCCCAAAGGGTGCAAAATGGCTCACCAGAAACACTAATGGAGGTTCCAGCATCAATGATGCCACTGTTAGGGCGGACACAGTATCTGCGAGGTGCAGTTGTCTTGACTTTGAAACACACATTACTATCTGTGGGGTTGATGAGCTTCAGAGTAGCAGTGACGACATCTGTAAAGGGGCCTGAGGGGGACACAGAGAGAAACAGAACACTGAGTATAAAGCCCAAGTGTAAATGTGCAGACCTTTATTGTAGTTTTAGTGAGGACTGACACTGCACATTGAGCATTAAGAGCAGCAAAGTGTGCAACCCTTTAGTTATTATTTATGCACTGTCCTACTAAAAAGGTGATGCTGGAGAAAATTTGTTTTGTGACATGTGGTAAATGCTAATGTTCTGATCATGATAAATTGCTCTGAAGAGGAAAATTTTACTTTGAAATTTCTATTAGACAAACAACCTTGCACTTAGTGGTTGTACAGGTTGCATCTTCTGCTGTTTATCCGCTATCTTACATCTGCAATAATCAATTAAGAGCCAACTGCTGACTGATCTGTGGCCATTACTTGATCCATTTGTTCAGCAATTCTTCTTTAAGAAAGCAGTCATTATCACTAGCTTTATACTCATTCTGCAGTTTCCCAATCATTATATTTATCTACTTTTATACACACACAAACACACACATACATATATAAATACACTTACATATATAATGATTGTTATATAAGCTGTTTAATAAACCGTAAAGCTCTCAGTCGCAGATTGCTAGCTTAAAATTATGAAATAAGGATGGTAAGCAGACTCCCTGGTTGTAGAAAATACTAGAACGGTTACTTTTAGACAACTGGGTGTTAGTAACAACGAGCACAAAGCGTTTCAAAACTTAGCTAACATCAGGGAATCTTTCAAGAATTAGCAGGGAGTGTAAGACAATGCCAAGGATCAGCTGAGTGAATTAGAGAAATAGGACGGTGGGCCTGGCCTGACGCTACAATGACAGCTGGCAGTTTCATCTGCTAGCTGAGTTAGCTGAATGCTGGTTAGTTAGCATTGTCGCGCAGTGTCGTTTCAGCTATATCAACACAGACCGCAGCGTGCAGGTGAGTCTAACTTAGCAAGAAAAACGACAAATAAGTGCAGTGTATAAGATATCAAGTTGATAATGCATAAATAATTACATATCTCTTATTAACAGCTTCAGGTTTAGCTAGCTAACTTGCTAGGCCCGGCCCGGCCTTCTCCTCCAGCATTACCTCTGAATTTTAGTTCGTGTTGTGGCTCTAACACCAGGACTTGTTCTGGTCTGGCCATGTCCCAGGGCTTCTTCCTGTCGTGACAGCGAGGACAGTAATGTATTGCCGCAGATACCGCGGAAAGATGTAACAGCAGGCTTCCGAAGAAACAATCCAGCCGACCTCTGTTATGTTTCTACGTAACAGGGAGGAGAATTACAAATGCAACACAGCTCCCGCTGACTGACTGCCACGGACAGCTGCTGGAGGCTAACGGGCTAAACGGGCTACCAGTGCTAGCAACAGGGGGAGAGACGAAAAGGAAGGAGGTTTTGACGTCACAGGAAGAGGGGCTCGAAACGCAATGTAATTTGTCTCTCGACTATCACAGGATATCAAAACAAACAAAATATTAATTATTTATAATATAATATAATGACAACTAATCAACACAATGATATTGAAAAATTGAGAATCGAGAAATATTAAGAACTTTGAATTTACATTTGAGAAGATTTGCACCAAAGAAGTGTTGGGTTTTTTCTAAAAATAAAAATAAACAGAAATAGCTGGGTTCTACAAGTGTGAGCTAATTAACTTGTCAGTCACCCAATCAAGTACTTTTTGGTTTAGTCAAGAACAACCGGTGTCGTATGACGGAACATCGTAACACATCAAAGCATCAAAGCGTCAACGAACGTTGGGTAAGTGAGCTAGCCAACTAGTTTGACATTTTTGTGCGTAAGTTTGTGAGCGAAGCTAAGAGAAGCTAGCAGAAGTGCTTGCTGCTTGGTTACTTGGGTAACGAAAGAACCTTAGGCTCCTGAGTAATTCCATCAGTGTTGTCGTCATCATTTGCTAGTGGAGTGTCGAAGACGAGAGCGTCTGATGTGACGTCATGTCATGTAGTAAACTGTAATGTTTTCTTCTCATATTGAGATCTAATATTGTTATATTGTAGTTTGCATGGCGGTAGTGCACCAATGAACTGGAATATGGGATTCGATGGCGGTACAGTTTAGAGTCCACTGAAGAAGAAGAACATGGAATGAGGGTTCCGGGTATTTCATTGTTATGTGAGAATAGTGCTGATGTGGTTGCTCTGAGCACAACAATATCAGAGGAAGTGAGACTTACTGTTTTTTACTGTCCATTTTAACTTTAATATTTTGTGTGTCCACCTGTTGCAGCAATTGCAGAGCTGTGTCCTAAGACTCTTGCATCACCATCAATTTAAGCACGATAACACCTGACAGTGATTACACAAGTCATTTGGCTTCTTTTGTGAAGGAACAGGATTGTGTGACATTTGACAGTGATATAAGTCTAGCTTATTTTTTGTGAGGAAAACAACCAAAATCTCCTTATGATGCCGCTATGCTACCATTTATAAAGCAGAAGACTTTGTATTTATTTCATTTGTTTATTGGTATTTTAATGGCCAAGTCAACATAAAATAACTGAAACCTGCCAAGTGTTCCAATAATTTTGGCCACCACTGAATGTTGCGTGCTCGGGTGCATGTAGTCCACTGGAGTTAGTTCGCCCACGTAGCGACACTGCTCCAATGTAATGGACAACCAACCATACCGTGTAGTCCTACAGTGCCGTACCGTAATGAGGTGACCCTAGTGGAAAAACGCCCCATGTTGAATTGTTGGTTGATATTTATTTATCATTTAAATCAGTTCTGATGCACCGATTCAGATCTGTTCTGGAGCGTACTTTAAATGGCACTTAAAACAGTAGGTCTGTTTATTTTTGACCAGAGATATTTTTCTTTACACATTTGCAATGGCCGGGGTTTCCACTGTTCCGAATGTACTTGAAATTTCACTTTTAATGTTTAACAAACCTTTTAAAGACATTAAAAGAGCTAAAGTGTAAATAAAGTTCTATGTAAGCTTGAATGTAGGCAGCATTATGATTTATAGATCCGTTGTCAGACTGATAAAATAATAAATAAACAATATTCTGTTGTTGAAATCTATGTATGTATGTATCATTTAATTGAGTCATATACCAAAATCCATTTCAATTGAAAAAAGGTGGTCCTTATGGCAAATATTGTTATGCGATTAATTAATTACAAAGCCTCTAATTCATTTGATAACTTTTTTTCCATTTCTTCAATATGATTTCCATTGCACTAATCTGCAGAGAATTTCCTGGGACTGAATATAATATATATGTCCCGTGTGGTTTTCACTGCAGTCCTGCATGCTGTGGATAGATCAGTCGTGCTGTAGTGTTCATTCAGTGATGCATATTGCAGCTTTTGGTGAATCTTGGCCTTAAGACGAATTTTTGCATTCTGTACTTTACCTGAGGTAACATTTTGCTACTTACCACCAAACAGCTGTATCTTCTGTAAAAAATCTGTCAAAAAACCAAAACAAAACAGCAAAGTAACTTCTGACAATCAATCTCAGCCACCTCCAAATTTGTGGCGTCATTGTTGTCCCTCAACTCAAAGGCATCAAACATTTTTCTGGTAAATCTGGAAAAAAAGTCTGGAGAAAACATGAGCCTGCAAACATGCTTTGTTTGCACTACAAAAAGACAAGTAAAATTAAATACCTTGTGTGATACAGTCTAACCTATCTGTGAGCTTGCTGGTCCAGAGGTAATCCTTCTACAGGGATTGATTCTATCATTGACAACACCATTTAAATTTCCTTACCTTTTCATCTGAGACACTCTAAAGTGAGAATAATATGCTGTTCCACATCAAGAGACTATATCCACGTTTTCTAGCTCGTCCCTGAAAATGTGTGTCTTGTTTGTCATCACAATTCAGTAAAATGTCTAGCTGTCTTGTGCTGCTTTCCCACAGAGCCCACCAAAAGTGAAAATTCAGAAACTGGAACTGAAACAAAAGCTGATATCTCCACTTGAAAATTAAACTTTTTTATACTTCAACAATGTTTGTCAATGGTTGTCATTGTAAAGAAGGGATCTATGTTTCTGAAGAAGAAATGACAGGTAAATGAAAAAGCAAACTTAGCTTCCTCTAGTGTGGGTCCTGCAAACAAACCCTTTCTGCTGTGATAAATTAGGGATAAAAATTCAAAAAATGCACTCAGTGTAAGAGACTAAGGAATAGTATTGCCTTAAAAGTGTAATGACAGACCTTTTAATATCTGCACCAAAAGTAAAACCTTTATTTTTGAGCTCCTGTTAAGAGTTCCTATTAGAGTAATGGACCATATTTTGATAAACATGTTAAATGACAACTAAGGCACTGAAATGAGGGATAACAGGCCACGTCTGCTGTAGATGGCTCAGAAGGAGGATGCCCTCCTTCACCCCTCTTTTGAAGATAAGCTGATTTTGTTGGACGTTTTTTTGCACTGACCTCCTCATAAACCCCTCAAAATGTCCTTTTCCTTGATGTCAAGGGACGGCAACAAAAGAAACCTGGACACAACTTCAGTTGAAAGGATTTAAGTTATAGCAATACGCACACTATCAAGTGTACAATTTGTCAAGGTTCATTTGATTCTAATAAAATACTTATTTTTTTAAAACCCATATACATTTTATATATTTATCTTTTTGGGGTATATGGATCCAAAAATAGACATTTAAATCATAAAGAGAATGGAAGTACAGGCAAACAGAAATAAACTACAAAGCTACGAATGGTTGTCCTCCACCCCCGAGGAGAGAGTGAGTGAGGACAGAGGGGAGAAGGGAAATAAAGAGGGAAATAGAGAAAGAATGGAATAAAGAAGAGAAAAAAGTGGCAATGGAGGCAGTAGATAGGAGGGGATTGGCCAAGCTATACAGCGCAGTATGACACCCACTTTAGCTCATTACACATGTACAGTTGTGATCAAGGCACAGGGATCTTCTAAAAGTAATTTTTTCAATACAGTTGTACAAAATAATACATTTTACAGTCTGTACAAGAATAGAATCGTTCAGCAGTAAAGTAAAGACAGACATACAAAGGAGCTAAAGGACAGGCGGGAAGGAGGGGAAAAATGGAGGAATGACAGGGAGGTATGAACAGATTGTTTGACTACAAGTAAAAAAAAAACATTAGTGTCCCATTTGATATGATTATCTTCTGTTTTTTTATATTCCAGGATTATAATATTTTCTTTTCTCTTAAAACAAAAGAGCAATGCCCAGAAAGGTGATGGAGGGGAGGATGGTGGGGTGAACACAGACAGCAGGTGAAAGAAGTAAAGACATGAGTTCAGTTCTCAGAGAAGAAAAAGCAGAGGTGAAAAAGAAGGAGAACGACAAAGACAGAAAGCATAAAGATAAAGAGCACACAGGGCACAATGGCACAAAAGTCTACACAGAAAAAAATAACTGTGGAGACAATTAATTAGGGTCAATCATGACGAGATGAGAGTTCTTTAACTTATATGGTACTGTATTGTAGAAGGATGCTTTTTGCCCCCTGTTTATTGAGTTCCATAAAAGATGGCATTTTTATGCTTGTTTGTTTAAAACTTAATATATCCTCATCTCATTTTGCTCTACTATCAACAAGGCAAAATCAAGGGCCAAATCAATGCCACCTGACTCTGCATAGTCAAGGGACTGTCGTCATCAGTGTCGCCGTCAAACATGTCTTCCCATCAGAGAAATTCACATCCGAGTCAGCTCTGGCAGGTTACTGTGAACAATTGCACCCCCTGCAGCCTGATCAAAACACACCACTGGTCCATGGAGCCTGTGGTAACTGTTCCTAAAGGCTCTGCTGCAATCACTTTGTTGAATCTCAAAGCACTGTATTGGAAAAATCCACCAACTGGCCTGCCACTTGTCAAGAGCAGTACATTTCCACTGGGATTTTGCATTCCAATAAAAAGGCAAATGCATTACGTTTATGTGTGCAAGCAAATCCAGTGATTGTATTTATGGATGTCAATGACAGGAAGGACTGGTGTACACAGTTTAAGTCCTCTACACACGACTTGAGTGTCTTGTTAAGTACAGTGTTCAGCTGATCGGCTGTGACATGTTAATTCTTTATTTGCAGTAATTCAACAGTTATCTTTTCCCAGTCGTACTGAAATTGTAGCTCTTTCAGTTTTTATTTCATGGCAACTTGAAGTACAATCGCAACTGCACAAACCCTCTTCACTGCAGACAATACAATCCAGTCTGGGAAAGCCAGGGTTTTATGGAAACCTGAAAGTAACAGGGATGATACATGATGTCGAGAGGTTAGTAGCTGAGAATATGGCCGAAGATAGAGATCGATGTTCCTTAATGCGGTTACCCCTCAAACCCTTCCATCAAAACAGCACTGTGCACTGCAGGTAAGGACTTTGCATCGGGGGAAGCTCTGGGTTCAGAGTGCTTTTGTGTGTAAGTGTATGTGAGTGTGTGTTTGTGCACGTGATTTGGCCCGTGTTTCTTCACAGGAACTCACACACTTCTGTGGAAGAAGAGAGTTCCGAGAATCAGGGTTTCTCATAGTTGGATCTGTTTTTGCCGAACCCCTTTCCTCTCAAATCACAACAGCTCGTATTGCCGCAGATGCATCCGCTGGATGATGTCTCGACAGTCGTTGAAGACACGGCGGATGTTTTCTGTGTCGACAGCACAGGTGAAGTGAGGGTAACAGTAGTGCCTCCCATCTCCACTTGCTGTGCTGATCCTCTGTAAATAAGAGATAAGGTAAAAAATTAATGTCACACATGTACATCCTTTATTGTGCCATTGTTTTTAGCCTATTAATATAGTCTACATCCTTATTAGTTTTAAACAAATGCCTGATTGACAATTTTTTTTAAAGTTCTTGACAATGCGAACAAAACACTACTACAAGATTTGAAATGTAGAGTATATAAAGCACAAAAGCATGCCTCTGGGCTTACCAGGAATTCATCTCTTATAAAGTACTTTGCCCTTGTTACACGAGGATCTTCTCCAGGCTCTGGTGTTGCTAAAGGAGGAGAAAAAGATGAATGCGACCAAAATCTCCTCAGACATACACACTGTGTTTTAGGAATGGCCTATTGTGGTCAATGTCACTGGATGCACTAACACTCTCAAATGGATAGCCTCACACAACATTTAAATAATTTATAACAATATAATATGGCAGCTGTACAGATAACATGTTGTTGAAGGACCTCTTTATGATTTTTTTATACGTTCCTGTATATATCAATGAGATCAGACTAAAAGGTGAAAAATAGGATATAGAGGATAAAAAACAGTAAAGCACAAGTGCTCACCATCATCGGGTGTGGTGTAGCGAGCAAATTCAGGAAAGTATTCTTCAATTTTGGACTTCCCTGCCAGCACCTTCTCTGCTAGCAGGTCCTGTTTATTTAGGAACAAGATGACAGAAATGGTCCGCAGCCACCTGAAAAAACCCCAATGTGGTCTGAATTAAGAGCATATATAAGCTATAACATGGAATCACTGATAAAAATAAATAAAAATGGGGGTCCAATGGATGCAGCTCTAAAAGAAAATTGTATTTTGTCAGAAAAAGGTATCTGCATGAATCTATAGTTTCCCAAAAAATACTTTTATTTCCTGCAAATATCTAAAAACTTGCCACATCAAAACACGGCATCTGGGGATGAAAGGTTATATTTTGACAATCTAGACTGTACCTATAGCAGTGAGATGTGGAGCAAAAAAAAACATAGTAATTTTCCACAATTCTGCAGCTTGTATGCTTGCACACCCCTGAAACTTGCAGATAAAATACATGATCTATTGTTGACTGCTGTTTATATGGTGTTTGTTGCCAAAGAACCCCCACATTTATAATGCAATCACTGAAAAGAAAAAGCAGACTAGTTCCTAAAAAGCAGCCTTTATAAAGTTAGGGTTATGTTATGTTGTCTATCATATGTTCTGTAATCACATCTCACCTGAGAATGAGACTGTGTCTCAATGAGACTACCTGTATAAATAAAGGTTAAATTAAAAAAAAATTTCATCTTGGTGTGTCTGATTTATTTGGAGTTCCTATTAGTTTAAAACTATGTATCCATGTAAACCTATATATTTTGCCACTATCATTGGCCTGTTATTAGTTGTTAAAAACAACCCAAAAAATGATGGCTAGAGACAACCTCACCTGTTGTTCCAGATGTTCTTGAACAGGTTGAGTGCCTCCTGTAATCGGTTGGTCTGATTGTCCTCTCTGATCACCATATTATAACTGCTACTTGCCACCACAAAGATGATGGCCGTTACATCTGAAGAGAAACGATAGGGACAGAGAGGAAGACGTGATTCAGCAACAGTGCAGGACAAAGTGCTGTTTGAGGGAGGAGAAGTTGACAGAACTTACCGTTAAAGCATTGAATCCATTTCCGGCGTTCATCTCTTTGACCCCCCACATCGAACATACTGTGTTAATCAAATGAGACATTTACGTTAACAGGTGAATACTGCCATCATGTGGAGAAACTGGAAATCTTAGCAATTCTAAGGTAGTAAGTGTGTATATTCTTTGTCTTTGTACGTGTTATATACTGAGACTATGAGTGAGCTATGTGAGAAAATCCTCATAAACATAAGGGCCAAAGACAGGGTGTCCACAAAGTCTCTTTACAATTTCAAAAAATGACTACAAAGGGAATTGATGAGATACTTTATGTTAATCAGATTACTGTACTCAGTATTGTCAGAGTTTACAGTTATTGTCAGAGTTTTTAAATCACATTGCATTTGTGTATTTCAGGTACCCTGTTGATGAAATAGAGGCTGTTGAATAAACCCCTAGATAAAATGGCTACTCCTCAAGAGTAATTCCCTGGCCACCTAAATCAACAGATATCAGTCCCCTGGACTTCTTTCTATGGGGTTATGTTAAAGATATTGTGGATCGAAGAAAGAAACGGGACATCAACGACCTGAAGCAAAAGAACACTAATGTCGTTGCTATCACTGATGACGATGTGCTAGAGAACATCGCAAGAACTCGAGTACTGTCTTGATGTGCTTCGTGCAACTAATGGTGACCATACAGAGGTGTACTAAATGAGGCAAAAAAAAAACTTCAATACTTATTCCTCATTTTGTAATAATTTCCACAAATTTGTCTATCCATTTGCTTTTGTAATCAATTCTTTGTGGACACCCTATATATCAGATTCTTACAAGTCAAGATATTGTGAATTTTGTCTAACTTTGCAGACATTGTTATCGTCAGAAGCAGCTACAGAATGAACTCTCTTCTGGTTTAGTCATCCAATCTTTATAAATATATCTGCAACAATTACTGGCAGCTGTGTTTTCAGCTTCTGGGAAAGTCCTAGAGAGCAACTTAACTAAGCTGCAGAATGGTTAAAAAAATGTGCAATTCATGATTTCTTTTTTAAAGGACAACTTCAACTTTCAGTTTCTGACATATTTTTTAATATTATTGTGTGTTCTGACTGTGTAATAAGAGTTTGACGGGCAAATATACCAAATGGAATTGTTCTGAGTTTTTTTTCCGTAAAACAGAAACTCTGAAATGTCATCCAAAACTATTTATATGGAGAAAGTGCAATTTGAACTAATATACATCCCTCCAAGCAAGCCTGCAAGTGATTTGCCTTCCAGTTTGCAATTTCTGGCCTGCTTTGTTTTTATTATTCTAGGCATTTTTAGCCCTGGTGGTATTATGTGAAGCAGAATATATTACAATTATCATCATCATCATCATCATAGTTTATTGAAACCTGTCAGTTCAATAAACCGTTGCTCGATTGTCTGTGTAGATACAAGAGGGAATGATCTAATAATCATATTCAACAGCCCAAATTTGACTGACAAAATTAATAGTCAGTTACAGCTCTAGCATACAATAGTATTTATTGACTCTTGATGTTTACTTACTGGAAATTAACTTTGTCCACTTGGAATCTTGTCTCAAAGATCCCTGAAGTCAGTACTCTGCAACGCAGCAAATCCTGGCGAAATTAAATAGAAAAATTGTACAAAATTGCTGTGAAAAGACTACAGATATTTTACTGCATTTAAGATATGTACATTGCAAAATTTGAAGCCAGCATGATACTGTATCCAAGACTTGATTTCTTGATCATGGTGAAAATCTTGATGAAAACATGACATGAAACATTTTTATCTTATGCCAACATTGCCAGAATTGCACAAGTAAAAATGGGTTGAAATACTACTTGAGATTTATTTTCAGTTTCAGATTTGACACAATTGTCCAATTCAATCAATTGGACAATTGTGTCAAATCTGAAGCTGAAAATAAAAGAGCCGCTCAGCACCACCCTGGGCACTTGAGTAAGGCCCTTAACGCCAATTACTCCTCCCCAGATGCCTTGTATGGAAGCCCACTGCTCCACAAGCAGATACCAAAGTTCGTTGTATAGTGTACTATATAAATGTACTGTGACAATGACAATAAAAACTTTCTTCTTTCTTCTTCTATAAACGTAATGCGGCTTGACAATAGGACAAAATGAAATATGATGCAGAGATCAACATCAACTATAGCCAATTTTATTCAAATACAGGGGGTCCTCGTGTTACGACGGAGATCCGTTCCTGAGAATGTGTTGTAACCGAATTTCGACGTTAGTCGGAACATACATTCATATGCATGTATTTGTATGTAGATAATAAGTTGTGCCACTAGATGTCGCTATAACACCAACCTACAATAAGAGTTTACTGTGGTGAATTGCCTTTTGTCACCGTAGGGGTTGATATCGCGAGTGTAATGAGCATTTCCTTTAGATTTCTGATATCAACCGTGTAGACCCTGTGTTATGAATAAACCTACGGTATTGCCACGATCCCGAACGCAAGGCAGAGTAGCCTAGCTGTGCTGTGGAGGTGCTGGAGAGCCGGCAGGCGCGCTGAGAGACAGAGAGAGCGCTCAGCAACTAGTTCCCGTGCGAAGTCTGTACATATTTACGGGGCAAACCGCTTAAGCCAAAACAAGGAAGTTCACGGGAGATGTGTTGTAACCACGAAAACAACGTATCTCGCGACCGTCGTAACACGAGGATCCTCTGTACTGCTGTACACTAAAACATCAAAATATTAAATGGCTTTTTAGGAAAGAACAGAAATAATGAGTGACTTATATGGTGGCAGAAAAAGTTTGTGGTGGCAGAGTTTCACCCACCTGATCTGTTGGCGTGTAATCAATCTGTTTCACAATGTCAATCTTGTCTAGGAAGCTAAAGGGAGAGAGAAGAGGAAAACTTGACAAGTAAGAAACAGACACGTTAATAACACGTCTGAACAAGGCCTATGGCAACCTACAAAGGGGAGCGACCTTCCACGTTCTTCAACAACCAGGAAAAACACCAAACCACTCAAATGTCAACCAACAATATGTCAAAATATAATAGTAGTGTAACTATTTCAATTACTTTCTCTAAGTAATGTAACTAATTACACTTGATTACATTTTGATTACTTTTCTTAATTTTGAATGAATGCTCTCAACTGTTTTCAACCATTTTCACTTTTGAAGAGCTGATAGTGTTAACCTTTCAGTAGTACTTAAGACTGCAT
This sequence comes from Trinectes maculatus, assembly GCA_016785345.1. Taxonomy (NCBI): domain Eukaryota; kingdom Metazoa; phylum Chordata; class Actinopteri; order Pleuronectiformes; family Achiridae; genus Trinectes; species Trinectes maculatus. The sequence goes on from JAFBJQ010000320.1 coordinate 73,129, forward strand.
AAAGACAATATCATAAAAGACTCCGCAAGATTGACATCTTTCATCATTTTAACATATCTACACGTAAACGTTCACAGCAGCCAATGTAATTTGGGCAAATGCAGTCAAATCACAGTGTTTGCTCACTATTAAACTTGAAACAGAACTGTGGACATCGTATCTTGGTGTAAAAGACATTTTTGTTCTTTACACAAATAAAGTGATAACAAAGCATGGTGAAATGTAAATAAATAATAAAAATGTGTTTGTTGCATTATATGTGTAAAGTATGTGGAAAACATGATATCATGTTGCCCAAATGACAAATGTGCAAAACTTAGACAATAAAGCTTTGTATGACAACCCAGATAAGCGATGGCATTCATGTTCTATAAAATAGACCAAAAATATAAATGAAATTGTTCAAAAGTGTTCTTTTATTGTATTATGTGTTCAAATGTTTGACCATACATTATGACACTGACCTGGTATAAAAATCTCATAGAATGAACTGATAAAGATTACACCACTAGGTGGCGGTTCTGGGTCATATTTGGAAAAACATTGTCACGCTTGAGATTAATATTTAGGCTACATTCTACTTCATAACTCCGCTCTTGCATCAGAAATAATATGAAACTTTGTCATTACTTAATCTGCTAAGGATGAAATGACACACGGAAGGCTGGTACTGTACGTACTGTACCCTTAGATGTGTCTTGAGATTGGACATCGATTGTTTAGATATCGACAGCATCTTGCTCACAGACAAACACTCCTTGCACTACAACAATGTTTGGGCCCTTGTCTGCAGTCTGTAAAAAGTGTTATCTAAATTTCCAACACAGCAATGCATTCTTTTCAGACATTGTTAGAACTGTCTGACAGACTGTTCCGCAGCTCCATCCTATCAACTTGTCAAGCAGCAGTGTGGCACATGACCAGAGAGAGCCTATCAGAAGCATCAGAATCCAACATGCGGCCTTGGGCAGAAGGATGTTAATATGAAAAAATTATGTGATAAATCTGAGCTTTTGCAGCGATTTTCTCAAATGTAACTAAAACTGGAATCATGGAAATTTCCAAAAGCACCTGTAATTTAATTACACATTTTCTCCCAGTAATGTAATGCTCTTACATGTAATTTGTTACTCCCCAGCACTGCCAACTGGAGCCAACGACAGCTCCAGCTGAATATCTGATCAAGTTATCAAGTGAAAAAGAGTATTTTAGTAACCTTATTATGCCCCACCAAAAAACTCTACCTGGTTAAATTTGGAGCCATTCAAAGAAATAAACTGTTCAATTAATGTGCAGTTTAACACGCCACTCTGTTTCCCACAAGGAGAAATTGTGGAAATAGCGAGCTGTTGCAAAAGACAGCCACTCTGATGGAAAAAATCCACACACACACTGGGTACCCTCTAGCAGTGAGGCCCAAGTGCATCAACTGCAAACAACTGCATCACTGTGTTGCTTATAACATATATAACTAGATATGGAAACAGAGAACTTCTCCTCTCACAGTTATGAGAGGATCAGGGTATGAATCTATTTCTTACCGAAAAAGAGAGAGTGCAATAACTGGAAATGGACAGAGTAAAAATCAATCAGTCAGTTCATGTGCCCACATGAGTGTGCATGCAGAGTGGAAGAAAAGGAGGGAAAGAAAGAGGAGAGGACAGACAGAGAGAGAGGGAGAGAGAGAAAGTTTAGTGGTGTCTGACATTACAGAGCAGATTTCAAAAATAGCTCCCCAGCGCCCTGGCCCACAGTATAGTTACCATGGAGACGCAACCACAGGAGCTATTAATAGTCTATCAGCTCCCAGTCTAGTGCAGCTAGAGTAGCTCCAGAGAGAAGACAAATGATGGAGATGGAGAAAAGGGAGACAGAGACAGAGAGAGCAACAGCATGATGAGCTTGTGTATTTGAGCTAGATGCCTAACCAAGAGGAGGGAGAAATCAAGACACTAGGATGTACTATTTCAACCAAATGGGGGTGAAAAGAGGGGTAGGTTTCTCATAAAACAAAAAAAAGACCAACTTGGGTGATATACACCGGGGGATTTACTAGTTAAAAAAACAGTCAGGGTGAAGGCTGGCTAGACTAAAGCTAAGCAGCAAAGGCATCCTTTCTCTGAAAACCACCCCTCCTCCTGCTTTAAAGATCCACCGATCTGCTGATGACTCAGCCTTAGCCATGTTTGCTCCCAAACACAGCAAACTGCTACAATGAAAACTAATTTACATTTTTTTAATCAGGGATGATAACTGCATAAAAATATGTATCAAAGGAAGCATGAACTACTGTAAATTCCTCAATTTACTGTATTGCTTATTAAAGGAAAAATGCTCTCAATAATGAAGGGATGGTAGGTAGTAGCTAGCTACAGAGATAACTACATGTTGGGTAATTACTAAAACCCGATCACAGACTAACTAAAAAAAGAAACAGCACACCAACATGCACAACATTATTGACTGAACATTCAGAATCGTCTCCATCTTCTTCAGATTCTGGATCAAAACTGTTCAGTTGTATTGAGCCTACTGAGCATTGGATGAAAACCATATCTAAATATCACGCTCTCTAAACAAAGGGGTGGGGCTTTGGAGAGCCCACGGCACTTTCACTTCCTGAAAGGGGCGTGACCTGCCAACAGACAGTCCCACTCAGTACAGAGCTGAAATTAAGGGAGTACGGGGATGCTCGAGTGTCAAGTCCAGTGTCAAGAGACATTTTCAGGAGAAGTTAGAGATCTTTAAAAATGTGTTGAGAAGGTGTACGTTACATACAGTATCTTTAACACCTTGTTACTTCTACTGCTTTTAATTTAGTGTGTCTATTGTCCAAGTAAATTTGTAGCAGCTTGTATGACTGGGAGTAACAAATGGCATCTCTCAACGCTTTCCTGGCTCTATCTATCAGCTTTATTTCTAGGAGTTAGATACTTTTGGGTGGCATGTGACATATCTGTGACATATGTACTTCTCCTATCCACTCAGCTGGAGGAGATATCACATACAATACTCTTCTCTTAAATGCAGCATTCAGTGACTGACAAGTGGTTCTCATTGGTTCAATGTAAAAATCAAATGGTGAAAAACACCCCAGGCTTTAGGAAACCATGTCTTAATTTTTAAATAATCATGGCCATTTGAGTGATAAAAGCAAGCAGATTAATTGTTAAAAAAATATATAAATTACATCGATAACTCTAATATTATGATACAACTATATTCTCAAAAACTGCATTAGATGAATCAATGTGGATAAAACTGAAAAATGAACTAGTTTTTTACTTTCTCTTATATAATTTTCTACTTCAGGACTGTTAGGTAGTTACTTACTACTGCGCACAATCGATTAGTTGATACTCATTGGACCTCTCGTAGCACGCCCTGACCCCCTCGTCCTGCCACAGAGTCTTTGCATGGTCGTAAAACTCCTGAAGAGAAAGAGAGAAAGAGAAACCATGATTGGCATGGAAACCAACTTTTGTATTGTCCTTAACATGACAAATAAATTCATCATGCAGTCCACCATGACAGCAAAGGCATCATCATGTGTTTACTCACAAAGCACTCTTTTAATAATCAGTCATGAGCTTTAAGAAAAAAAACAAAACCTCACTTCCTATCCTGATATAATGCTTCCACTTCTACCCTCCACGCCATGCTCCTACAGTATCTGTTTCTATTAAAACCCATTCTTTCCAGTAACTCTCAATGTACAAATAAGAAGCCATCAAACTGGGCAACCATGCAAACCCCACTCCTCTAATCAGATCAGACATAAGCTGTCCTCATGAAGATGAACATGGTGTTGCAGTGGACCAGTAAATCCTGGTCCACTGCTTAGGTTAGGTAAATTGGAGACTCCAAATTGACCATAGGTGTGAATGTGAATGGGTGTCTTTGTATTTTGGCCCTATAATAGGCTTGCAACCTGTTCAGGTTGTACACTGCCTCTTGCTTAGCTAATTGATGGATTGATGGAAGTGTGTCTTGCTCATGAACACTTCAGGAGACTGTGTGAGAGCTATTTTGGTTGAACAGTTGAACGTGGGACACTAGAACACTTCCCTAATGTGCCTTCGTAATCACATCATACATTAAAACGCAATTCTTACACAATTCTTACACTAATTCTCACACTAATTCTCTTCTTACAAATTTAATGCATTAATTAGCAGGTTAAAATACTGCTCTGACAATAAGATACTGTGGAAGACACTGTGCGACATTGCCAATGTTTTGCATGTTTTAGCTAATTTTAATACTAATCATATCATACATTACTGTTCAGTACATATTCATTTAATGAAAATTTGACATTTGTAATGGTCACAGATTCCATTCTTCTTATTTTTTTTACCCAATATGGAAATCATTTTCCTTTCTAACTGTCAGTTAGAAAAAAAACAACCAAAGTAATAAAAGTCAACATCTGGAAATGTATTTTAAGCACTGTTAATTTTTTCTTTAAAAGTGACAGCAAAATTGCTCATCTTCCAGCTCCTCAGTCCCTAGTTTCAGACAAGCAGCTACCACACATGTAATATGCATTCAATCACCATATTTATTTTAACCAAAATAAAACTCATTAGTAGACAAGACACAGCAAGACACTGAGATGCACTAAAATGGACTGAAATGATGAAGGGGGTTAAGTGATAAACTGCATGGACTTTTAATAAAAGTCACCAGAACATCGCATTTGATAAATGGGCTGCACCTTTAAACATTTAGTAAAGAAACAATATCATATTTACAGCCACATATTTTATTTTCTTTGTGTATACAACCAAATGTATACACAAAGTTTCTCCAATATTCTATCATGTATCCCATATGGTGGATCTGTGCTGGCAGGAAATTAATTCCCATTGCTCAAAAGAGAACTACAGCTTCAATTCTAATGCGAATGTGAATGAATTGAAAAGTGAATTATGCCAGACCCCACAGGTGGCTGTGGATAAACAGTTAAACTTCATCTCTTGGCATGGATCATTAACTAATGGAAATGACCCCTTGAGGATACTAATCCCACAAAGGCATTACCCGTCAGGTCATTAGGAAACACTTGATGCTTTAATTACACCTGGGATACTGGGGCAATTACTATCTTCTACTGAAACACAAGTAGCTGAGTCTACAGCTACAGTTTTGAGATTTAAACAATGACTGTATGTGCAGTAGGTCCAAACTGATGAGCAATGAAGCTCCAAACCAATTGTAGCTGCGGGTCAAATGTCATCCTGAGGCCAGTTTTGTTTTGACATATATTACCACAGAAATCAGAATGTGAAACACGATGCTTCATATACATATTTACAAAGGTGAATAATAATGACATTTGTGAGGACATTGCCATCATAACCAAGAGGTGTGTGTTTTGATTTATAAATTTTGATATTGAGCTACTCACAGGTGGAAACTCAAAGTCCTTCTGGTTGACAAGGTTGAGGATGTATTCAATCCGGTACTGGTTCTCTGGGCAAGCTAACTGCACAGGTGGCGTCAGGTTGCTCATGGCAGTTACTATGGTCTGGTACAGACACACAAATGCAAACAGAATACTTCTATTTAAAAGTGATTTAGGCACAGTCAGAAGATGAATAACATTATTACAATATCAAATGAGAAACAGGACAGCTTGCTTTATCTGCTCAGAAGTATGAAGAGCCTGATTAAGCCATGTAGAAACAATCTTTCACTAGCTATCAACAACAATAAGCAACAGAGCCACTTACCTCAATTGCCTCTTTAATATTATTCTTGATGTCCTGAATTTTCTGCTTTTTCTCTCTGCAATAAACAAAAGGGTACAGTGGCAATCATGTTAGCTATTATTGCTTTACATACAGGCATAAGATGCATAAGAAAAACTAAGTAATACCAAGAAAGCCTTGCATCTTCTGCCTATAATGGGGTCATATTATTGCTCATGCTATGTGGAGACCCATCAAAGATGATAACAGTTGCTGATACATATTTTTATAAAATATCCAGCATGGGTGAGCTCCAAAATGCTAGATGTTGCATTTTCCATAATGTGAGTCAACTACATTTTTCATTAGATGCACTTTGACTCCTAAATATACACTGACATTTATTAACATCTTCATACCTTCATTGTGAAGCCTCAGACAAACTTCCCATGACGACATTATCAATAATGTTTGTCAAAATTTGCCATGCTTCTCTAGCCACAGAAGACATTACAAAACATTTTGTGTGTTAAATCTGAGAAGTGTGTATGTGCGTGCGCGTGTTTCTCATTGTTGTGGCCCTAAATCTAGAATTCATCATGACAAAAGTGAAATTTTTCTTACCAGTAGTTTTGAAAGTATTCAGTACATCCTATAGTTAAGCCTGCATCTCTTTTATTGTGTAGATGGTGGAGTAACTCATGGATTTCTGTTGCGTTATTTTACATATGTAAAATGCATATTAATAGTCTATTTAAGCTATGTATTTTATAATGGTGGATATAACAATGTTTTTAGCAGATGCTACAACATTGCCAATAGGACACAGCTTCTCTTTTCTTCAAAACAAAAGGGTTTAATTTAGTAAGCAAATATTTCTTGAGTCAAGTTTCAAGGAAGGAGTTTCATGTTTCCATTACATTGTACACAACATTAGGTTAACTTTGATCTGAGAAACGTAAACAGACCTTCATTGGCACACATGTTAGCGAAATTATGTCTGTCGACTGTGAAGGATAGCTGTTTGTTCAAGATGTTTGGACTCTGAAACAAAAATGTTTCTCATAAAGGCAACCAGAGCACCAATTAGTCTATCTTTCACCTTGAGCTTGCCAGGACAACAGTGCATTGTGTTTACATTAGTTCTGTGTCTGTGACAAAGGTTAAAATGTGTGTCTTTGTATTGTGCCAGTTTTACTTTTCAGAGGGGACACGGATAAATCAATGCAAATCCATAAAAAAAAGTAGAATATAAGCAGATAACAGACTTGACTGCCAAGATCTTTGTTCCGAATTTTCTTATAATGAAGTGATGTACATGCTCATCTAAATGATTCATAAGGAAAATGATAATCAGTTTCACCAAACAGGTGAACATCTCAAACTGTAGGCTGCATAATATATCTTTGAAGAACCATCATGGAAGTAATTTATAAATTTGATCACCTTACTCACGCACATTTGAGATTATGTAGATTGTCCACAAGGGGAATTGTTTTTTATACCGTCCACTACTAACTCCACTAATGCCAAATCGTGTAATTTACTGTTTACAAGAAAAGTAATTACAGTAGATGTTCAGACACTCAAATGAAGATGTGTCAATATTGCCACCTACAGGCAAAAACATTATGAAAGGGTACCTCCGGCCCGTTTTACACTCAGGTCGCATCCCTTGGTCTCCTCTGATGCGGTAGGAAGCAAAAAAACTGATCGATTACCTAGGTCTACTTCACCTGTCCTCCAGGTAAAGTAGACCTAGGTAATCAACTGTCGAGCTGAGTTACTTGATAGCCACAAAACTTTTTTGTTGTTGTAGCTTTTCTCCCAGTAAAAAATGATAGTTGAGTATTATAGAGTCATGTCTACAGTATACTTTACTACATGGCAATGATAGCTCCACGGTGGCTGTGAAGGAACTCAGCTCGACAATTGATTATGCAGGTTTACTTTACCCGTAAGAGAGGAGGTTAAGAGACTGCAACTTAACACATAATTAATACTGTATTCCACATTATTTGAGTAATACCAACACAGTGGTGCACATAAAGAAGGCGACTTGTCTTCTGACACTGTTGTAATGATTTTCTGACATTGTTTCCAGCCGATACAAGCGCTTAGAGATTGCCCCCATAGGAAAGCACTAGAGACCCGCAGCTGCGCCAGATGATCACGGATCATCAGCGAGTTTTCCTTTAACTAGTAAGCAAGCTTCTACCTTAAACGTTCACTATGCGATCCTGTATGGTTTCAGCGCAATTTCATCTTAGTCTCAAATCGTAGGCATCTCCCCTTTCCTGCTAGCTGCCTGCCCCCTGAATACACTGTGAAAAAGCCCTGTCTTGAAAGACAACACACAGGTCATAAATGCAAAAAAAAACAAACAAACACTAGGGGCACAGGCTGTGCACTAAAACAATAACAAACCACGTTCCAGCCAATCACTGAAAAGATGGTTGGGGGTGAGGCTTAGTGAGCGGGGGGGCAGGCAGCTAACAGATCAGGTGGAGATGTCTACAATTTGAGACAAAAATGAAATAATTTTGAAACCATGCAAGATGGTTTCAACATGGTGCACCTTTAAGGAGGAGCTACATCTGATGCACCAACGTTGCTTGGATACAAAAAGTCTGCACACACTCAAACACGACAGCCCTCTTTTACTACCTATGCAAGAATCATGTCAAGGAATACAGGGTCTATGAATCAAAGCCACTTAACTATAGGCCATAGCTCAAAACTTTGGTCCACTAAGGGCTTAATTAAATTACAGTGGGCTGATATTCCTACTAAAATGATTTACATGTTGCACTGGAAAAAAACACACACAGAACTCATAGTTTGTGTCAATGACAAATGGTAACAGAGCCTGAGAAATCTGAGATCAGTGTGCACCACAAATGAGAGGAAGAAAAAGGGGAGCTAAAACAGAGTTTATTGGCTTCGGAGTGACATTGTGACGGCCTTGTTTACATTTTCAACCTAACAGTCATTAAAAAAATCACATGGTTGAGTGTCTGCACATTTTACAGTCTTGAGAGTGTGACTGTATGCATGTGTGATTAAAGAGAAGGAAAACAGATGAGAACGCATCACAAACTTGTTACAGTGAAGAAAAGTAGACAATAAAAATGTTATGATATACTGAAGATGCTAGAGACCAGTATTTTTCGACATAATTCAATGTCTCAAGGTGTGGATTGTGTGGAAGATAAATACAGTAGCTGTGAAGTGCAAATTACAATATAAATTACATCTATAAAAGACAAATTGTACACTGCTACTCTCTCCACTGAAAAAGAATATCTACTTTAATGAATGGACATGTAGTTGTTAACTCCCAAATTATAAGACACCCACTACATTGTCTTGTATTGCAGCCAGTATGATAACATTTCTCTTCAGAGTGGTACTGTACTCTAACCGTTTTTTCATTTTTGTACTCCATTGTAACCATTTTCTCATTATGTTGATTTGCTGCACCCAAAAACGCAACAGCAAAACTGAAACCACAGTACAGAAAAAAAAACATAATCTTCTACCAGAAAAGGTGAACCGCTAGTGACAAGAACAGGTGATTGCACAGAGACACTGTCGGACTCTATAACAGGAAGAAAATGTGCCAAAGGAGTGGCCACACAGCCATGATGCTGCTACGTACTTTTTCTGGATGAAATTGATGTCATTAGCTGATTGAGGTTTCTGTTTTTACTTTTTGTTGTTGTGGTTGTTCTTGATATGTATGGTATTGAGGTTCATGGTTGTGATTTCGAATTGTCATGATTCCCACTTCAAGGTCAATGTAGAAGAAATGATTAAATTTCTGGTTACTACATCAAAGCACAACTTCATTCGCTAGGAAAAAAACAGCTACCAGAAGCTGATGACCTATGAGAGCACAAATAACGGCATAGCTGCTTTACCCATCACTGACTGGACTAAACATACCAAACAATCGTGTAGCCCAGGGGTGGCCAACCAGGCAGAGACCAAGAGCCACATTTTTTACTGTGATTACCGCAAAGAGTCACATCAGACACATGGGCACACATGAACATCACCCCATCCCTTCCTCTCACACACACACACACAACATTGCTCAGCCAGATTTATTGTAAATGCGCTAATGACGCCTGACCAGGGGTGAAAGTAAGCCGGTACGGTCCGGTACTGCGTACCACTAAAAGATTCAGTGGCGGTACGCAGTACCAGGAAGATGGGAGAGCGCCTGCCTGCTATAAAGCCCTCATTCAGAACCTGTCATGGCCGCACTTTGGGTCAGAAAATAGATCCGCTAGCAATATGCAATCTTGAAAACTACTTTGTCTGTTTCGAGTTATTTTGTTCACTTTTAACAATACAGAACAGGTCGGAAAAGAAACTGCTTGTGAGCTAACCATAGCTGACGACAGGAGATTTCACGCAGCAGTACGTGAGTGCGCATGCGCGTCTACTTCCGAAACACACCGGTTGCTATGGGGATAGGTGCGTTTGATTTAATGAAGTTTTTTTTTTGGTAATAGTACCGGCAAGAATTTTATACTACTTTCACCCCTGCGCCTGACATGTAAGGCAGAATAGCTTGCCATTATGTTCAACAAAAAAATATAAACTCTCCCACTCTGTTAAAAACATCCTGTGTTTTCATTTTGCTGTGCATTTTTTCCCTGCCATTTTGAGAGCAAACTTGACACAAATTGTTTACTCAAATGTTCTTGCTCCTACTGGGAAACCAGGCAAAGAGCCGCGGGTTGGCCACCCCTGGTGTAGCCGGTCAACTCAATTATTGGCTTATCCAAATATCAGGGCAGATATTCATTATTTTGCCAATTGTCTGTTTTATATGACCAACTGCCAATAAAATGAATTATATTATATTATTATAATAATATTATCTGTGTGCGTCTCTCTCGTTATAATCTCGATAGTTGTTTGCCAGCTGCCATAAAACAATCTAAGAAAGACTTGTATGAGTAAATCAGCAGCAGTTAGCGGTAAATTTAGGACATGGGTTGAATACACTCAGCTCATCTGGATCAATAACGTGTTTCCGAGTGTTTCACTTTTCACCCATTATTAAGAGTATCTTATTTTTCTTCTATGATTTACAAAGAACTGTTAGGTGCATTACCGCCAAAACATATTACATTACATTACTAGATATCGTCTGTAACAAGCTTACAAAAACGAAGGGTGCTGGCGACGTCCTGGTGACGAACACATGTGACGAGATTTATCACCTGATAAAAATTCCTCTAAGAGCCATAATGCCATCTTTTAGCTCATTCAGGGTTTCCTCCATGATTTTTTTAAACGATGGGGAAGGTAGGTCCTCGCCCGCCCCCGACCCCACCCCAAAAGGGGAAGGCATGTTCCGGGGGCATGGCCCGTGGGGGGCGTGGGTCGTGGTGGTGAGGTCTTGGCGGGGGTGGCAAAACTAAATAGCAAAATAAACTATCAATCAATCAATCAAATAATGTCTATTCTGTATTCGAAAATCTATAACAAATTTATCCTGACTTTCTGTAATTCATCTAAAACATTAGGGTCGTCATGGGTTTGAACAATGATGCATCAAACGTAAGCTAGCACACACAAACACACACACACGTTCAAATAATCATCATTCTGAAGGTGCACCACCACAGCAAATAACATGTAATGAAAACAGTGTCATTGATTTGTTTTCTCAACATTAATGTCTCACTGGTCTCCTGAATGTCAGAGCATTTGCATCAGATTTTTTTTTTTTTTACAAAAACTATTTCAGGTGCTGTCCAGTTAATGACTGTAATATGAAGCTGGCAGTTAGATAAAGTTGCATAGTTGCATGGCTCACCTTTAAGGATATTCTTGTTAATAATAAATAAATTATATACACATATACATATATATATATGTGCGTATATATATATATATATATATATATATATATGTGTGTGTGTGTGTGTGTGTGTGTGTATACGTATGTGTGAGCATGTGACATGTCTGATCACATGTTAATGTTAAGGGTTCCTCACAATAATTATCAATAATGATTTACCATGGCAGGAAACAGATATCTAAACAAAAAACAATGTTTCTTTTTTATTCATCTCAATCAGTTTCAACATTTTAAAGCCAGAGCACTTTGTTAATATATTTATTGATAGTTTTGTATGAATGAGCACAATTGTAGCAAATTGTTCAAAATCACATCTTTTTGTACTAATTCAGTGGAATCGGAATTCGGATCACAAACAAATTGGTCTACAAACAAAAATTCTGAACAAATTTGGACTCAGATAACAAACAGTGTTTTGGGTTACGGACAAACGGCTGTATAGATTATATACGATTTCAGGCGGTGCCCCATGATGAGTAATGCTATTTTTGGAAAATGTCCTGCGTGCGACTCATATGGTCCCTGTGGGCCACCAGGTGCCCACGGTTGGCCACCCCTTCTCTAAAGGATGTCATCCTTGAACTAGGACACTGCTACCCACACAGGTAGATTGGAGGTTTTTGACTTGGGATTCACCTAGGGCCACAGCAATGACGCACACACACGCGCACACACACAAACTTCAGTGCTGCAAAGTCATGTGCTAGGTCATACGCTGTTGTCTGCCTAAGGTGCAGAGACACCGTTGAAACTTCTAATTTCTCCAGTTAAAACAATTAAAAGACTTCTGGAAACCACAAAGCAATAAATAAAGACGGCAGCAAAATCGTAAAATTCCGTGAGAAAGACTTGAGAGTTGTGTCTCCTGAATCTAAATTGCAATACTGGAAATTTAAAAAATACCAAGAACAGACAATTTAACAAATGCTGCGGAATGTCCACATTGGGTGCTGATGCTGACAGAAATTAGTTTTTCTATACACCTGTTTTTGTCAAACGTTACAGAGGGCTTAGGACCACTGCCCTTCCTGAATGGCTTTAGTGAGATGGTGTATAATTGTTTTGTACTGCAAACGTTTTTTATTATTTGCAGACACGGTAAGCTAAATGGAAGATACAGTTCTTGGCCCAAGAGCGCCAAATGTTTGAAAACTTCTGAACTACTAGTCTCAGTCTTACCAGCTAAAAGCAAAGGGCTCCAGGATACAACCCAATGTGATCAGATACCGTATGCAACCATTTCATAGTTTCTCAAGTGTCTGAGTTAAAATTTCATGCGGTTACATTTGGGTGAGTGGATAATCATGAGGCTGCTTTGGTGCCCCGTCATCAGGGGTATTGTATCAGCCATTGTTCTTGACAGTACTACTTTTTCATTACAAGCTCAGTCTCAGTCTCCCACTTCTTGCACTTACATCATCAGTACATGTGCACTGGTGATGAAATAACACATGCGTATCTGTATGTGTTACCGCGCTTATAAGATGAGCAGACAATTGCTTATTATTTGCAAGAAAAATAAGTAATCATTTGTCAAGTTTTCATAGCCACAAAACATTTTTGTTTTTCTTCCAGTGAAAAAATTAAAGTCTAATATTGCAGGGTCAAATCTATATTTTACTACATGGCAATGATAGCTCCATAGTGGCTCCATAGTGTGACGCAGCTTGACAATCGATTACATAGGTCTCCTTTACCAGGAAGAGTGGGGGGGGGGGGGGGGGCGCCCCCCGAAAAAAGGGGGGGGGGGGGCTGCCACGAAAAACACAAAATTTAGTTCAGTTTTTCAACATTATTTGAGTTATACCCGCACAGTGGTGTCTCGAAGAAGAGGTACTGCTTTCAACGACAATGAATGACACAATGTATGACACAGTAACTGTGATTGCAGTATGAGGGTGATCCTATGCTGTGTGTGTTCTCATAAGGTTTCCTGTCAATTGCAGTTTATGTTTTAACTCTGAAATTGCGCAGTGACAGTAAAACACAAAAACCCCTCAGGGAATAACGCAGCACATGAAACATTAAGACACTCCACAGCCACCCAACCACACACACGCACACACATACATATTTTCAAATCCCAAATCACACTGAAAAAACAGACTGAATATGAATCCAACTTATGCCAACATCAGACAACCGGTTGTGCACAGGCAACAACTGTAATTACACAAGATATAACACATAAGAATACTAAATGAAATATGATAATGTAAAGTGAAACCTGTCGCAGCTACAGAACAGGAAGATTTAGCCTAAACACATGTATCACCCATTGCACTCACCAGAAACTTTTAATATATGCACATGTTGAGCAACTTATATCCCCTCACTGATTTCATACTTACTCTGCATTGAAGCCGTTAACATGTAGGATCCTCATCTGTTTCACAATAGTGCTCTTTCCTGACTCTCCAGCTCCTGAGAGTGAGAGAGACAAAGAAGAAAATCTGGATCTGTTGACGTGTATATCACAACCACATACATTTTGATGTTCAAAGACTGTCTTAGCATGCTCTGCAGAATTGACACAAAACAAAATTCATACACAACTATGCCATTTTTAGGAAAACTGTGCTTAGAAAAAAGGAGAGGGTTGCTTGAGAGCTGATCAAGATCATCTTTACACTGTTCTATGAAAACTTAGCTTAAACATTTCCAGTTAAAAGCTGGTTGGATTGTGTTTATTGCAAAAGATTTTGACCGGTGGTGTACTCTTCTGCTACTACACACAGCGGCTGAGATAGTGGCTGCAGTGGTAGTAGTTTTGACAAGCCACAAAAATAAAAGGCACGTTCATCACCAAAAACAACTCATATTTGGCTTTGGTTGTTACAGTGAGAAATTCTGTTTACCCTAATGCTGACCATCCTGAAACACTTTTGCCTGCATCTGACAATAATCAAACTAACTTGATTTTGAGACATGTGGTATAGTTTTCTGGACTTACTGTTTGTGTCTGAATTTGCATCCCCTCCCATATACTTACACCTTTCTTCTAATAAACAACTACTTTTGTATGCTTCAAGACAGAACTGTAACATGTTCAGCTGCAGGGCTGAGCAACATTTCAAGCAGCAACTATTCCGTTGTTGGACATTTAACACTTTCATTCAGTTGTTCTCTTCTTTTTATGTTACTTTTTGTATATGAATGAAGTTTGGATAAGGATTTGACAATGACTTAACAACAAATTTTGCTCAGTCAAACTAATTTTATGTATTGAGCAAACATATTTTTCACATGACATCCAAAAGTTTCAAATATGACAGAAAGTCCAAATATATGGTTTAAAAAGAACTATTAACACATAAACATTGGTCTTTAAACTAATTTAAACTAGTAAGTGTTTCTAGTAAGTGGAAATACTGAAAAAGGATTTATTTATTATTACTAACAATAATAATTCTATTTTTTCTGTTGTTCTGGGCACTGTACAGTAGGTGAGGGCCCAGAAAATGCAGATTTCTCATTTATTGCCCTTTCACAGCAGTATACTTCATTTGCTTGTTTCTAGCTCAATCTGTTTACAACATGTGAGTCTTAGTATGTGACCGATGGACATGTTTGAATAGGTAGTCTAGTTTATGTTCCCAATCCAGTGAGCTGGAGCCTTTTACAATTAGGGATGTCTGCATCTACCCAGTTAGCAAACACTATAATGGGTGAAAATGGGTGATTATAACTACAATTACCCATAATAATATAATTTATAATATTATTTACATAAATAGTAAAATATTAAAGAGGAGACTTAAAAAGTTGCAGTACATCTGAGGATTGCTGCAACTTTTTAAGTTGCAGTTTGTTTTCTGTACAAAAACAGTTTTTACAGAAAAACAATGTAGAAAACAAGAACATCCACCATTTATCTCATGTCCTCAAACAGATATTTTTCATCTGCTCTGTTTGCTAAAGTTAGAGAATGTTTGACATAATAAAAAACACTTGTCAATCCCAAAGTTCAGTGATTAAACTCGTTGACAGTTTTAGCAGGGGACTGATTTTATAACAAAGGCCACCGAACAGCCTGGCATTGGGCATTTTGGTGGCTGAGTAAGCTACAAGGAATAGCGTGAACAGTATGCTCTCAAATCAGACTGATGACCTCATGTAACAAAGACAGCACTCCCATTCCTCTCCCATCTCCTTGTCTCTTCCCACTAAGCACCGTGTGACATAGCAGAAAGACTAACATTTTGATAAACAATGGCATTATATAGAAAACACAGCACTGTGGTAGTGCCTTTGGAACTTATCTCGCTTCATTTAATAGAAATCATTTTGCATGGGAACTGAACTCACATTCAACCCAACTCAACTTCTGAATTCTGAATTTCTCAGCAGCATTCTTCTTATACTCAGTAGACACAAACACAACAAAATGTTACTTGTTGGATCAATGTTGTCGTCTAGAATACGTAATTTACTACTTATCTTTAGAGGTTAATAAAGTTTAAGCAGTTAATTCGTTTAATTTTTTAAAAAACTTTTTTAAAAACTTTGGATTCATAAGTTAGAATCATTTGGTTAGAAGAATGTTACCTAAACATAATTACATGTCATATGCAAATATTTTGTGTAACTGACTCTTACCCCTTAATACAACACATAGTGTCAGCATTCTTTCTGCATAACAGACTGTAAACATGAGCCACAAACTCATTAACTTAATTAAATGATTTATTTAGTCCAATGTCCTGTAGTTCTATGTGTAGTTTACAGTTATAGTAGCACAATCCAGTGATCGGCAGCTTTATCCACAAATGCTAAAAATGTTGTTTGGCAAACAGATCACCAACATTTATGTGTCACCTACACACAACAAAAGACTGATTCAACAAATGCAAAACAACATGTCCTGTTTGGTTCCTAGTGCAACTATGATCGATTCTGGTGTGCATGTGGATTGCACTATTTCAGATATTATCTTCTCCTAACATGGACCCAAACTAAGCTGAAATCCTTGCGTGTGTTTTCTCAGCTGCACTGAGAATGACCCTTTTATGATTCATTTGACTTTGTTCACTGCTTAATCATATCAACCAAAATATGCAGAATTGCAAATATAAGCCCGCAGGCCTCCAAGTATGTGATAAAGTCAAACTAGTAGATTGTATAATTGAAATGTAGATAATTCTATGGCAGACATCTTTGTTTAGGTGTTTATTTTGGTGCCATCCTCCTTTCCTAAAGTGAACACTATCTCCTCAACATAAACATAAAAATAAATGCACTCCCTCACGACCATTATTGTAATTGAATATTATAGTTTTTACAGGGAATGTTGCAACTTCTCAGAAGCAATAATCCCAAGATTGGACAACCGAGGTGGGTACAGAAGGAAGCACTGCAGTGAAAGTTAGACGCTCATTTGTCTCTTATGTAATGTGGAGACCCAGCCCACCTCCAGTTCACTCTCTGACACACACAACCACATGTTGAGCTTCCACAAGTTCATTTCTTCATTAAGTATCTTTTGTTTGTGTTTTTCACTGTCACATTATCGCAGGGCACAGAGCTAAACTAACATGTAACATTACACTAATGTTCATTTAGCCAACTTCCCTCACCTACGTGCACTATTGAGACTAAAACGAGTATCTACTCTTCACCATGCTACATGCTCCCAAACCTAAGAGACAGATTAGTTTAAAGAAACACAATGTGTAATTTAACTCTAAATGACGATAATTTGTGTATTGGTTGTTCTGCTGGTTAACAATGACCACCAAGTGCAGTACACCTAGCCTGTATATTTCCCTCCACATGACTATTATCAAAGTATATTATCAAAATCAACATATGGATTCCTACTTGCCCTGGTGTCAACTACCAAATGGAGAGCAACGTGCTTCAAAACCAGCACAGTGGTGCATTTTTAGCCTCATGCAATGGCAGTCACACTGTTGGCTATGTTTCCCAAAACAACATCCCAGAAGGTTATGCAGAAAAGAGGCACAAGCTAACTGTGGAGACTGGGGCCTTGCCTGGAAGTCAGCAAATAGGGAGAGCAAAAGCCACAGAGAATGACACAGGAACAACATTAAACTTACCTAAAAGTAGTAGTCTGTGTGTTGCTCTGTATATCTGTTTGTCTTTCTGGAGCTGCTTCTCTATCTTTTTGTTTGCTTCTCTTTGGGCCTTCTCTTCATTTCTCTGGTCTTCGGTCTTACTGTTGCCCAAACAACCCATCTTCCCGCAAGGAAATTTTTTTTTTAATGGGGGGATCCAGGGGAGGAGGAGGTAGAAGAAGGAGAAATAGTGGAGGTGGAGGAAGGGGGTGTGCAGAAAGAAAAATAAATAAATAAACTAAACTAGTCTAGAACCCTCGTTTGACCCGTGGATTTGGCAGCAACGTCACCCACATTTACACGGTGAAACGTTCCCGGCCTGCTCCGACAAAAAGTCCGTGTTGGAGCGCAGTGCAGGTTATGGGTCCATAACACGTATTTTGCTGTCAAAAAAGGGCAGGATACTGGTGCTGACGACACCGAGGCCGCCTTCTCGGTTTGCTGAAGCCTGCTCGGGCTTTTTCCTCCTTCACATGCAGTGTGGGTTTGCTTTACTTTCCCCTATCGTTCGCCCTTTCTATCACACACAAGCACGCACTCCCCCTCGTCAACTGTGTCAACGTTAACAATTGTAATCCACGATGTCTGTTGAAACGCCGATATATCCGCAGTTCTCCTCAAACGGATGCTAAATAAACAACCCAATTGTGCATCTCCCAAAAGCCCGGGTCTTGCGTCTCACTGCTGCCCGTGACAAGGAGCCCAACACGGCGTGTCCGAAAAGCTCGCCCGTGCTGCGGCGCGGCTCGTCTCCACGTCCCCTTTCGTGATAAACATGTCCATAGGTGTGTTCTGAAGCTCTCTGTCGTTCTATCTGTCCTTCCGACGGCTGTCTTCGTCGGGGAGGCTTGCGGGACAGGAGGACGAGAAATAATATTTACACTCAAAATGAGCTACATGTGAGACATCCCCAATGCTTCCGTCGCCATCTGGCTCCTTTTCACCCTCTGCATCAAATGGACCCCAAACTCACTGCGGCCGTGTTTTCGACCGTATCCCCCCAAAACCGACAACTCCAAAACGGATGCAATAATCTCCCGATCTGCCCTCCTTATTTGTGGTGATTGTTCCTTGCTGTGTTTTCTCCTCCAAAGGGCCTTCTCTCTCTCTCTCTCTCTCTCTCTCTCTCTCTCTATCCCTCCCTCCCTCGCTCGCCCTCTCGCTCCCCCTCCCTCTCTGCCCCCTCTCTTTTGTTGCTGAAATGTGTTATCAGCCCCTCACATCACCACCGAGCCTCCAAAACTGCGCACCGACGCAACCCTTTCAGTTCCCGGCTGGCATCCGACGAATCAGTAAGAGAAGAAATACACATACACTGAGGAAAATACATTTTTCAAAAAGAAAAGAAAGTGGGAAAATGTGACCAAGATGAGAACATATTTTACAGGTGAAAAGGGAAATCCCCAAGCTCACACCACAAACACACACACACAAACCGAGTTCTCCTCGGTTCTCTTAAAACCGTGCTTCTAACACAACATGTGCATTTACATTAGCAAAAACCAGGACACCACGGTGTTGTTGTAGCAACACATTCCCACTGCAGGCCGCTGTTTGTGGAAGGTGAAAGACAGGAATAACAAATTCTTGGACCTTATTGTTCCCCCCCCTCTCTTTCTCTCTCTCTCCTCCAGAATAGTAGCTCACACAGAGGAGATAGACAGCAATGAAGAGAGACGGGGTGGGGCCACACAGCACCCATTGAACCATGGGAGGGAAGGGGAAGAACGAAGGAAGCATAGATCTGGAGGCCGCTTCGCTTCGTCACATGACTCAGGCGCGGGACGATGGCAAGCCATAGTGGTCTAAATATGTCACTTGACATTCGCGTTATGTAAAGGGTGGGTGCGAAGGAGCCGTGGAGCAATTAGTTGAAATCATTGTTCCTTAGACTTCCCAAAGCAATATTCTAATTTATTTCTACTATTGTGGGTGTACACACACACAGGTGCACCTCGATAAATTAGAATAACGTAAAAGTGTTCATTTATTTTAGTAATTCAATTCAAAAAGAAAAACTCTCATCTACAGTATCAGTATACAGTAGATGCATTATACACACATTGAAATCTTTAAGCCTGGTTAGATTGTAACACCATGAGTTTACAACATTGAACTACAGTATTCTAATTTTCGGAGATATTTTGAGTTGTCGTAAGCTGTAACCATAATTGTGAAAAATTATGACAAATACAGACTAGAAGTATTTTGCTTTGTGTGTAATGAATCTGACACATGTGTTTAACTTTTTAAATTGAATTACTGAAATAAATAGTTGCCACGTTATTACAATTCATTAAGATGCACCTGTATATTAGTACTGACAATGACAATGATATTTAAAAAAGGAACCATCGATGTCATGTTAATAATGCACATATTATACAATTGTACAGGCATGGATGATCCTAAATCTTAATTTTAATTCTTCCGTTTTCATTATCCATCATTTCCGTGTTGTGTACTTTGTTACTGTTATGGTTACACACACCTACAATTGGCGATACAGCAAAGATGAACAGAGAAACTCTGTTATACTCTTACAAACTAAAAACAAAAATAACAATTCTTCCATCAAATAAAAGGTTACAGGGGCAAGCCGGACCAATGCTGCTGTTAGGTCTACCAAACACTAGATGGCAGCAATCTAACTTCTTCCAACAAATAAAAGGTTACAGGGGCAAGCCAGACCAATGCTGCTGTTAGGTCTACCAAACACTAGATGGCAGCAGTCTAACTTCTAGCGAAAGGCTATTTCTTCCATGCTGTTAAAATGTTGTTCCTTGTTTTAAATATTCTCATATATTTCAGAAGATCAAAGTAATATTCAATTAAAACTATTTTATTTTATATTTGGTGACTTGGGGAAAGTAAAATAGTCAGTTTATCTTGTTTTCATCTTGAATATTCAGTCTTTGATGTGAAGTTGTCACACTGAGGTGACATCAGGTCTTTATTATTTATTTCCGGTTTTATTTTGAATAGTAACTCTTCTCTCGTTTCAGGTCACTTGCCATTCCTCATGTGTCACCGGTCTGATTGTCTTCCCTGATTCCTGATTGTTTCCACCTGCGCCCTTTTCCCTCATGTGTTTGTCTCCCTTTGTCTTGTGCCAGTGTGTCGTGTTTGTCTTCATACGAGCCCGTATCCAAGTTAAGTTTTTTCGCCAAAGTATTGCCTTGCTTCTTGCTGTGATTTAGTTATTCTTGCTTAAGAGTGATTTTTTTGTCGATACTTTTAGTCATAGAGTTATATTACCTAGTTTAGTTTTTCGCCATAGTTTTGCCATGCTTCTTGCTGTGATTTAGTTTTCCTCGCTAAAGAGTGATTTTTTTGTTGATACTTTTAGTCATAGTTAGAGTTATCAAAGTGTGTAGTTATCCTCCTTTAGGAGCATTTTATGTTATTATAGGATTTGTTTGTTATATCCT
Organism: Trinectes maculatus; assembly: GCA_016785345.1. NCBI lineage: Eukaryota > Metazoa > Chordata > Actinopteri > Pleuronectiformes > Achiridae > Trinectes > Trinectes maculatus. The sequence goes on from JAFBJQ010000320.1 coordinate 94,217, forward strand.
CCATTTCGAGCGACTTTGTGTTGATACTTTTGTTACCTGCTGTTAAGGGGTTTTGGTGAATAAACTCATCATAACTTCATCTGCTCTGCGTCTGGGTCCTGTCTCAAGCCCGGCCTGACAGAAGTACTGTATATTTAAAACAGGGAATTAACATATAAAGAGGAATTAAAAATAAACAGGCATTCACTAGTATGAAGACACTACTATTCATCTGTACCACAGTTTGTCCATATCAGCACAAAATGTTGGAATGAAAATAAATGTAATTGTGGGGAATGTGTTAGGACATACAGTATTATGTTGGGACATACAGTATACAGCACATTCAGCAAGTGTTCAAACTCCATTCACATTTTTCACTTGGTTTTGTTGCAGCCTTATGCTACATTTAAGTTTTCTCATTCTCATCAATTTACACTCAACACACCATAATGAAACATAATTTTAGAATTATTTGCAAATGTATTAATTATGGAAACTGAAATATTGACGCAATATTGATAAATACATTGATGCAAGTATTCAGACCCTTTGCTATGGCACTTGAAATTTAGCACAGGCGACTCCCATTTCCCTTGATCATCTGTGAGACGTTGTCTACCTTGAACAGAGTCCACCTGTTGTAATTTCAATTAATTTGATGTCATTTGGAGAGGCAGACATCTGTTCATCAAGGTCACACAGATGACAAAGGCTGTTAGAGCATAAACAAAGCCAGATCTGATGAAGGATATAATTTTTGTTGAACTGAATGTCCTCAAGAGCACAATGACCTCCAATGACAAAGTGGCTAGATGGGAGCCACTCCTCAATGAAGACACATGAAACATAAAGGACAAACAGAATGTAAAAGAATAGGATTTGGTGGTCTGATTAAACCAAAATTGAACTATACTATTATATTATCATATAGATAAGAAGCAAAATACAGAGATATCCTTAAACGTGGTCCAGAGCACTCAGGACTTCAGACCGGGGCAAACATTCTCCTTCCAATAAGATAATGGTTCTAAGCACACAGCAAATGCACAAGTGGCTTGGGGACAACAATTTGTGTCTTTGAATGGCCCATGAGAAGTCGCCGGTTCAAACACCAAATCGGCAGAAGATTTGAGTGAAGCGCCACTATGCCAGACGGCCAGGAGGGCAAGGATGGTGGCCAGGAGAGGGAGGGTGAGGACGGTGGCCACTGAAGAAGTGTTAGTTGAGACATTGGCTGTGTCCGAAATCGCCCCGTAACCCCTATATAGTGCACTATATAGTGAGCACGCCATTTTGTAGTGGTGTCCGAATGCTTAGGGATCATAGCATGTCCACTATACAGTGCACTCAATGTATCCCACAATTCACCGTGAAATGTAGTGTGCATCCGATGGTCACTAACCGGACCAAGATATCCCATCATGCATTGCCAGAAATTCTCTGGGCTGCGCGGAAGTGAAAATGGCGGACGGACGGGAGGGAAATATACATAAATATTATAAAATATAACAAAATACGAAAATAAAAAGTACAGGAAAGTAATCAAAAGCCTCTAATTTAATAAAAATGCAGTGGTAAACAAACAAGTATTTTGTGAGACGACAATAATGTGGTACGTTTTAATTGTGCGACAGCGATGACGTAATTACCGGCGCCGAGAGTAGTGTCCGAAAGTGTCCGAAAGATTTTTCTGTTGAGCTCACTATATAGTGCACTACATTTATTTCCCTATATAGGGAGTAGGGAGTAGGGGGCGATTTCGGACACAGCCATTGAGACATGCACATTAGACATTTGCATTTTGATGAAATGAATGAGAAATTCAAATCTGTTGTGAACAATTGCCAAGTTGTTTGGAGGTTTGTCCATGTTATTTTGAGAATGTAATTTCTGTTTCAAAAACGAGCCAAACCAATGTAATATGTTCTTCCAATTTGATAGCACTTCAGAGGACCTTCAAAAAGAATTGACTGAGAATCCCCAAATCCAAAGATTGTTGCATTATACCTAGGAAGACATTATGTTGCAATCACTCACTACCATCCATCCATCCATCCATCCATCCATCCATCCATCTTGACAGATATATATACAGTAACAAGGACTAAATGCTGTACCGAGATCTGTATTTAACCCATTTTCAACCCGCACTTCCTCCTGTGGGTTCTGTGGTTGGCTTTGGTTGAAAGCATTGTGCTGATATGGTGCTCTTTGAGGGATGAGGTCATCATTTTTGAAAAGCTGCCTCCCTTCTGAGAGGCTAACATGAAAATATTCAACATGTAATACATTAACTCTAAAACAGTTTTTCTCCATTGGTTTGGCTCATTTCATGAAACAGACATTACATTCTCAAAACTCTAAAATCGTTTGTCAAAACAGTCTTACAGTTCAGCACAACACCATAGCTCACTTGCAAAAGCTAATATCTCTCCCAAAACTGTTCACTCATGCAAAACTAAATTTCTTTCCTATACAAATAGTCAATGCCCCCAAAATGCATCATGCCTTTGGCATTGTGCAAGAACTGTAAGTCAAAATGGTTGATGATTTGTCACTATGACAGAGAACCATTGAAAGCCAAACCAATGGAAAAAAAACTGTAAGTTCCAAACAGATGGAAAAACAACAAATGATGAATGACAAAAAATGAAATTGAACTTAAATGCCTGACTTAAGTCATGTCCTATAAAAATTTTTCACTCCATGTCTTTTTTTTGGTAAACATTAAATTTGTTTGTGTGTTCATACACAGTGGTCCGCTTTGGCAAATGATGACACAACCTGTAAATGTTAGGACTTATTGTTGATAACAGTTTCATTTTGGTTCAACACTGGTCAAACAAGCTTTTGATAAGTGACACCTAAACCTAATAACCAACCTTTATTAAACTACACTAGAGCTTTCACCATAATCCTGTCATAAACACACACACACACACACACACACACACACACACACACACACACACTCTCCTCCTAGATCCCCACACAAGACCCTTTTACAGCATATCCGCTCACAGCTCTTTTTAACTGCACTGTCATGAAATGTTAGCTGCCTACTCAGCACTCATTCTCATCATAATCAATTTAGATCTACTGCTGAGCAATAATTGAGTATGTTTTTTCCCTCTTACTGAAACAAGAGGTTTATCTCCCCGCAGAGGAGCATCATCTGTGATAACTTACTAAGGGATTTATTAGTTCAGTTTGTCCTTCGTTAACAAGTTTACAAAACTGGATTACTTGTCATGTTGCAATGAATTAACATGAGATCATTAGATGATGTTGGTGAAGCTACTTTCCATCTGTCTGACTTACCTTGTTGTAGTTAGTTGTGAAAAGTTGTTTACTTTGACCAACATTCAAAAAAATATTTCCTATTCACTATATTCTCTATAGTGATTGACAGTTTGGTCTGTAAGTTGACACATCAAAATAAAAAATATGCTTACAGTTGAAGTCAAAATCATGACAAAACCATGACAATCCAATCAATCAAACTTTATTTGTATCGCCCATATTCACAGAGCTTACACAAAGAGTACAGGGTGTGTCATCCTCTGACCTACACCCTCAACAAGGGTGAGGAAAAACTGCCAAAAAAACCCCTTTTAACAGAGGTAAAAAACACAGAAACCTCCAAGAAAGACTCATGTGAGGGATCCCACTCCCAGGGATGGACAGAAGTGCAATGGATGTCACGTGCGCACAACACATCAACAAAATGACTTGAGAGAGAGAGAGTGAGAGAGAGATCTAAGGCACTGTATGACTGATTGTTAGCATAATAATACAAGTAGATTAATATAATATAATATAATATAATATAATATAATATAATATAATATAATATAATATAATATAATATAATATAATATAATATAATATAATATAATATTGCGATGAGTGCGGTGCTGAGTCCAGGTCCTGCAGCTCCAGAGCATGTTCTACGATCAGCTGCCACCACAGTCGATGGTCCATGGAAGTGGCTGCACCTGGTACTGGAACAGTGGAATACAAAGACTCCGGAGAAGAGGTTGAATTAGTAAGGTGCATTAATAAGGCATAGATACAATGATATGATGTAGATGGAAGGAGGGAAAGCAGACAGAGGAAGAGAAGGATAAGGTCTTAATGTCCCCCGACAGTCTAGGCCTATGGCAGCATAACTAAGAGCTGATCAAAGATGGACCTCGACCAGCCCTAACTATAAGCTTTGTCAAAAAGGAAAGTTTTAAGTCTGCTCTTAAATACTGAGAGGGTGTCCGCCTCCCTAACTGAAGCTGTGAGATGATTCCACAGCAGAGGAGCTTGATAGCTGAAGGCTCTGGCTCCTAGTCTGCTCCTGTGGATTTTTGGAATTGTAAGTAAATATGGGATATGGGATTATTAAATTTTGTAGGTATGTTGGTGCCGTACCATTTAGAGCTTTGTATGTAAGTAGAATGATTTTGAATTCAATTCTAAATTTCACAGGGAGCCAGTGCAATGAGGATAGTATGGGGAAGATATGATCTCTTCTCGTGGTTCTGGTCAATACACGTGCAGCAGCGTTTTGAACAAGCTGCAGGCTCTTTAAGGACTTACTGCTGCAGCCTGATAGTAATGAGTTACAGTCGTCAAGCCTGGACGTGACAAAGGCATGGATTAATTTTTCGGCATCTTTAAGAGATAGGATATGTCTGATTTTTGCTATATTGCGTAGGTGAAAAAAGGCAGTTCTCGAGGTCTGTTTTATGTGAGAATTGAGTGATAAATCAGAATCAAATATAACTCCCAGATTCCTGGCAGTTTCATGGGAGCAAGGACAATGCCATCTAGATTGGCTATATCATTAGATAACAAGTACTATAACTTCAGTTTTGTCCGCATTTAATAATAGAAAATTTTGGCTCATCCAGGTTCTATGTCTTTGAGACATGCTTGGAGTCTAAGTAGTTGATTAGTTTCATGTGGTTTCATTGAAATATGTGATTGATATTTGTCATCTGCATAAAAATGGAAATTTAAAGAGTGTTTTCTCATAAAGTTTCCTAATGACAGCATGTATAACATAAATAACATCGGGCCAAGAACAGAGCCTTATGGAACTCCATAGTTGACTTGTGTGTATTGTGACAACTTATCATTAATTTGTACAAATTGATGTCTGTTCGATAAATAGGAGTTAAACCAACATCGGGCAGTTCTTTTTACGCCAATTAAGTGTTCGAGCCTATGAAGAAGGATGTGGTGGTCAACAGTATCAAAAGCTGCACTAAGATCCAGGAGAAGCAGGACAGAGATAAATCCTTTATCTGAAGCCATGAAAAGGTCGTTTCAGACTTTTGCCAAAGCTGTCTCAGTGCTATGCTGAACTCTGAATCCATACTATACATTGTCACACTTTCAACATTAAACACTGACACTTCCAGATGACTGTAAATTAAAACAAAGATTTTTATTTTCTAAAACTCAAATTTTCAAAGTACTTTACTACATTGCTAAGGAGCATTCATTAGATAGAAAAACTGAATGATGGTAAAAATTTTATGGGGCAACTGATTCATTAAGTTTTTATCCTAATTTATATGTTCATTTTCATAACTCTGCAATGTCAGTCATTGTATTTGTCATTTAATTTAATTATGTAAACATGTGTTTCTAGTGTTTTAATGCCCTGTTACTCCAAGCACTGTAAATAACAGCAACACTGTACACTACAGCAGATAATAATCATAATTTCTTCATTTTCTTCATCTTAAAATTATTTATAGCGTCCAGAGCTTCTAACACAGATGTAACTGCCACTAAAATTTCAACTGTTGTTGTTAGTTAATGTTAGTTAAATGGATGACATCCAAAAATGTCATATAATGCACAAAATCATATTGAGAAAACTTATATCCTGGAAAATATTTTGAGGTTTTAGCTTGTCTCAGTCTTTGCATTAATGATTCCTCTGTAGTCACACCAGCTCTTACTGGCCTCATAGCCATGAATATTAGATACACTTCCCTTCACCTCATAGTGCAAATGTGATGAACCAGCCTGATGTGGCTGTATGAATACAAACACAGTCCTGGTAAGTATCTGTCTGAGTCTCTAATGTAAATATTTCAGACTGAGCTTTCAACATACTGTATATGTAGAAATTCATGTTTTTTTTAACAGTCGAGTCTGTTGTGATGTTGTGTAAAATATTGTACGTTTTTTGTTGTTTGTCATGTTCAGAAGCAGGTTTTTCAGTCATGTAATGATGTAATGCTATTCTCCTGAGTGACATTAGCCTCAATATGAGCAGAGTAACAGAGATGATGGTTTACAACCTATTATGTCAAGATGAGACACACACACACACGCACAACACACACACACAGAAAGAGAGAGAGAAAGAGAGAGAGAGAAAGAGAAGGAGAGGTGAGGGAGGTAAAAGAGGGCGTGACGGAGACACAAGCAAAGACTGGAGGGTGTCTTCTTCATCTGACAGTTTTAAATCAGGCCCCTTGGCTTGCTCTCTTTTGACTTTCTTTCTATTGCAGTTCTTCTTGTCACTGGACTAACATCTCTGTCTTTTTCTCAAACACTAGATTCCACTGCTGAATTGGAGGATGGTTTGACCGAGACTAGAGAAATTTTTCTTCAGCGACATGTTTGAAGTCGGAATTTTCCTCCATATAGCTCAGACATTCATTTACTTGTGCTGACATCTGGAGGACACGAGGAGCTGACTGGGTGTCTCTGACGAAAAAGGGGAGACATGGCTGGGGACCTTGCGGTTGGGATGCTCTATAACTTATTACTACCAGTGCTCCTGCTTGCCGGTAAGTTGACATTTGGATATTTTATTTATTATTCATAATCAGATCATTATTTTGTTGCTGATAGGAATGTGTTTTGGAAACTGGTTTCTACAGTGTCTGGTAGTGGTTGTTCGTTTTGTTTTTTTATTCAATGGCTGCTGGTAGACAACTTGTAGGTGCAATGCCAAGTACACAATTTTACCACACATTACATTACATACGTTTGTGGTCATGTGTGGTTTTTCTTTGTCCAGCTTTGAGCTGGATTGTGACTTTGGCGGCCCTGCTGAAAAAGTCTATTAAAACCAAATATATTCACTGGACGCAGCATAATTAGTGTGTTGGAGACTGTTGGAGAAATATTTAAAAATGGTACAAGTATAGCAATATTGTAATGTTATTTGTTTTGCTTATTAGTGAGCTGTTTGAGTAAGTTAGAGTAATTGTATTAAAGATAGTATGTGTGATTACTGTTGCAAAGTTGACTTTTTGTTTACCTTTATCCAGTTTTATAGAATCTATAAGATTTATAAGATAATTTCTTGATTAGGTCTAATTACATCATATGACACATGAGTTGGGACTTGATTGTTGACTTAAGGCAATCATTTCACAAGATGGAGTATGTTGTGATCAAAACAGAGCATGTCAGCTGTGAAGCATTATTCTGTATCCGCTGTGATCGATTACTGTTAAAATGTTGGCCTAGTTGGAATGTGATGTTTTATGATTTGTCCATACACACTGAATGTGTTAAGTGTAGGACATGAATGGATGAATGTATCTATTGTATTTCCTGTTTGTACCATAGTAAAATATGAGCTTTTCTTCAAGTTTGTCTAAACAGTCTTAAAACTTAGTTTAAAGACATTTCCCACAGGTGTGAAGCTTAGCAGTGGTAGTCATCTGTCTTTATAAAACATTCCTTTGAAAGACTGTGAACCTGTCCAGGGTGTACCCCAGTTTTTACATTGTGTCACTGGGATTCATTTCTGCATTCAACCCTCCTCCGGTAAGATAATGATGATGACAAGTGGATGAATGAATTGATTGTTATTTTTTAATTTACAACCACAATTATGAAGAAAATCTTAAATGGTTATTGACGTTACTGATGTCAGTTTTTAGATTTAAGAAAATTAATTTGGCATTGGAGCAAACACTTTAATACATTCTTTGTAAAATAACCAAAAAAATGTCCAAAAATAAATTAGCGTTGCAAATATGGATGATGAGGTAATTAATATTAGAAAATCCCTCTGACAGTAGTGGGGTTTTTTTTATGTTGTACTGGTGAATTACACTGACATACAATACAACCCAAAATGACAATGTAGATTCCAGTAACATTATGTTAGCTCAAAATAACCTTTTTTCTGTTCCTTGTTTTTCCAGTATAAATATGAAGACACAGCATCTTGTACAGATCACTATCTTAACTATGTACTCTACATTTGTTTGGTTTCATTTTCTGTTTTTGTGATCCTTTTGTGATTGACAAAATATTGCAAAAATAAAAAATCATAAATCATTCCATATTTTCTGGGGATGATTGATTAAAGCCATTTCTATCAATTGAATTTGAATTTATGTGTTTCCTTCCTTCTGCACCTCAGCGTCTGTGTTCCGCTACAATGGTCTGTCATTGGTCTATTTCCTGTTCCTGCTCATCTTACCACTGATGCCGAACCCCAGCCTGGTCACTATAAAAGGTGAGGGGTACTCCAAAGACCATTTACATCACTTCTATATTTTTAAAAATTTTTGGTTGGACACAGTAAAATCACTGTATGATTTTTTTAAGTCTAAAATACTTCACATAAGTTATTTCCACCGTGCAACATTATTATCAGAAAAACAATAGCCATTACTATTTTAGTAGCAATAGGTAAAGGTTTTAGTTTTCAGTATTTAATATTTTGTTATTATTAAATATTTTATTTAACTAAAACAAGCATTTTACCTATATTGTGAAGGCAAAACAAAATTGTGTATATTTTAGTCTGGGCTAAAGTAAAAAACAAAAAAACAAAACAGTAAAATGATTTCAGTAGCTATTACTTTGTTGTTTTCTATTATCAGGCACGAAATTTTACTAACTTATTGGTGACAGTTTCACACATATGTACTGTATGTGAAAAACTGTGTGTGTATGTGTGTGTGTGTGTGTGGGTGTGTGTGTGTGCGTGTGTGTGTGTGTGTGTGTGTGTGTGTGTGTGTGTGTGTGTTTGCGTGAGGGAGAGAAAGAGAGAGAGACAAAGAGAAAGAGAGACTGTCTGCGTGTGCATGTGTGTTTTCTCTGTATTGATTACTGCATTCTGATGAATTAAAGTATCCTCACCCCTCCCTCAAAGTGCTTTGTAAAGGGGATGTGGTTCAAATGGTGAAATCAATTATACATAAGCTGGTAATTACAGCGAGGAATTAAAAGATGTGAGGTCAGCATTTTGGCAGCATTTTTGTCTTTATTTTCCCTCCACCCATCTAAAAACTGTTTGCTTTTCAGTGTCTTTGAAAGCTTCACAAGTCGCACACTTCTATTCATCTCGCTTACGTGAGCATGCTCTCGTTGGGCTAAGTGGTTAAGTGTGTGTACATCCTGTGTGTGTGTGTGTGTCTGTGCGTTCCTTTGCCTTATAGGTTATTGTGTATTCACCTATATTTGGTGTATATACTTGAGTGCCTATGTATGTGATTATGTAGCTCTGTTGTTGGGAAACAGTGAAGTTTAAGTGAACCTAAGCTTTTAGTAGTAAATCATGAACACCAACAGCACATATGCTAGCCTAGTTAAACTCAGGCTTTTTTATCTTTATTTGTCTTTATTAAATGAACCCTAGACTGAGATTATTAACTGGAGCCTTTATTTATTTATTTAAAAAGAGAGGGTTTGCGTTGTTGTTTGGTGTTTCATTATTTTAATAAATTATTTATTATCAAGTAGAAAATGACATCACACACACATATATATATATATATAAATATGTGTGTGTGTGTGTGTGTGTGTGTGTGTGTGTGTGTACACCATGAACACAACATTTAAAAATACTCATATACTACCCATGAAACACTTGTTCTGATTTAGAGATAAGAAATCAAGACTTCTACTAAAAATAAATAAAGCAGGAACTGCCTTTAGCTAAGTATTGTCAAGATACACATTTGTTATGAATTTGTCAATGAAATGAATTTGAGATGTATAGTTGTTCACTTTTCCTTCCTACTGGTTTGTGTCCCTTGCTATGTTTAGGTAACACAGGGCAGTTCCTGCGGATTATCATCTATACCAGTATGATCTTCCTAGCACTGCAGTGCTTTATGCAGATTCCCTTCTCCTACATTCCTCCACATGGTAAAAGCAAATATATGACATTTCCCAAAATAAGAACATTTTGGTTAAAAGAATCTCATCAATGAGCAGAAATGTTAGAAATGCTATTTCAGTGAGAAAAAGGACATGTCTGCAGCTGCAACAAATGATTGTTGTCACAAGTGAATGTAAATTTAAAAAAAAAAACTGCTGAACACATATTTTTTTAACAGTTAGTGGACATTTGGACAATTTCCTCTACCATGCGGGCATTGTAAGGTAAGTGTGCACACTAGTCTTATGCATTTTTAAGGTGATTGGTGGTGCATTTTATATATTTATAAACTTCATCAAAGGGGGATTTGAGATAAATGATGATGCAGTGAGAGAATCACATTTTTTGGCCATTAAAAACACTGATCTTATCTGGCAAATACCCTACTTGTCATTGTTGCACCGTTGAATGGGACTGTGAACAAAATGTTGATACAAATATTTATTGATGAATTAGCTATCCCAAGCAAGTCTCAAAAAGTTCATTTCTATGCCTGCATGGTGTGAATAGAGATCAAAGAAGTAAAAATCAAGGATAGTGCTTGTGTGTCTCCAGATTCAGCTTAGTAGATCCAGGAAACATTGCTCGTTTCCTGGCACCAGACGTTGGCCTCTTCTTTTCTTCCCTATTTGTCCTGAGACTTTGCAACAAGCTACTTCGCCCTGTACCTCAAATGAGTCTCCATGAAAATGGAATACCCCTATCTGACCCTGAGGTAACTACACTCAGTTGCTATAAGATTATGCCAGTATGCCAACCCTGCAATGACATCTCTGATCATTTCATGGGTCTAGCAGGTGGTGGAGACCTCTGAAGAGGAGTCTGAGGAAGGAAGTGACACAGAGGGCTCCTCTTTTGACAGCTCAGATGAGACTACGATACCAGTTCAGGCAACCCCGCCCCAGTTCATCCAGAAGCTGATGGTGTTTGCAGCTGGGGTGAGGCTGCTACTGTCAGCTATTATGAACACAGCAGGGAAAGTGGTGGTGACCTTACTGCTGGGGCTGGCAGGTAAAAGTACAGCAGCAGATGTGTATGCAGGTGTATCATTGCTACCATGTTCAAACATTTTGGAATATTTCACTTCCTCTGATCTTTATTTTCTTAATCATACTCTGTTTTGTATGTGTGTGTGCAGGTATCACGCTGCCCTCGCTCACCTCAGGTGTGTATTTTGGGGGTTTTCTCGGCCTGGTATGGTGGTGGGTGTTCAGCCGCTCTATCAGTCTGCTCCTGTTCAGCTCTCTGTGTGTGATGATGGCCATCTTCAGTGGTGGACACCTGCTGGCTCTGTACCTCTACCAGCTGCCTGTGTCCCAACAGGTTGTACCACCAGATGACATCTATGCCAGGTAGAGAAGCAGAATTAGACTGGAATAGTGGACTAATTGTTAATGGCACACAAAGGACTCAAATGCATAACTTTGCCAACTTTCTATAAAATATGGTGAACACAGGGACAGTGGAAGGAAACACAGAAGAGTAGGAAGTGGAAGTGGTATGAAGCCAGAATGAAACAAATAGTGTTTTTATTGTGAGTGTTTTTATTGCCATACCATTATTTTGTTTAAGGGACTACACTGTTAAAAAGCTAAGGGCCATGTTATCATGTTATCACCATTTTTACTTTAACATACTGTAATTAGGCTGTATCACAGCAGCATCTTTTCATGTAAACAAAACACATTTCTTGTTGAGGACATAACAAGGCTGCATCCACGCATCTTATTAGGATTCCGATAAGTATTATTTTTTCTTCAGAGTTGGCAGCACCATTTTGGACAGTATCTTGACTCCCTATGACCGTGCTATGCTTGACAGTACTCGGGTGGCACTTGGGATTTGATTGGCTGGCACTGCAAGGACATTTGCATCGTTACAATCTAATTGGATGCTGCATATGCTACCCCCTGAAAAACAAAACTTTTTTTCACCTTTGAACAACGCAACAAAACAGAGCCATGCTTGATGGGTGATGTGATGTTGGAGTGTGGGGCTGAGAAAAGTTATGCATATTTTTGCTATGGAAAAGATGATTTATTCTTTTTCTATTCTTCAACTCTAATGAAACACTCTCTCCCACATTTTATCTGCCTCTTCTCCAACCACTCAGACTGTTTGGTATGACCGGTGTGATCAGAACCAACGCATCAGACCAGTACAGTCTTGGTCTGCACCCTAATGTCAGCTGGCCTGACTTCATCAACCCTTTGGTTCTGCTGCTGCTGTACTACACTCTGGTGGCTCTGCTGCACAAATGGGTCCACATGACGGAAATGGTATGAAGTTTGTGTGCATTACCTGTGTTGCAGCTACTGTTATTGTTTCACCACAACATCTGCTGGCACCATGTTGGTCTTTACCACAAAATTACAACCTTTGTTCCAGCTTCGACTGCATAGCTACAATCAATGTGAGAGAATGTCACATTACTCCTATTGGTTGGGGATTATACAATTAACTAATTGTTGTTAATTGTCTACTTGTGTAATTGACGGTATTGGCTATGCCATTGTCACTTCTTTGACATCTACCCTCTTTACGTGTCTGCACTTTTTTGAGCATAAACAGAATTAACTGCTAATTAACTGCATAGAGTATTAGACATTCACCACCTAATGTTATTCTCAGGATACTGTTGAGAGTCCAGGAGAAAGTCCAAATAGTCCTCCAGGGTCTGGACTCTCCAGGGTCTTCTACATCTCAGGAGATAAGCAGGAGGTAAAAGCAGCATTTACTGTGAAATTGTATTTTGGCCCTGAAATTGTGCAGTTTGCTTGTTATGCTGGTGATTTTTAGGTCATCCCACAGATGATAATAACATCAGCTTAATGCTGTCAAAACAAACTTCCCAGACCACCTTCCACACTGCACCTTTGGACGTCAGCTGTTCAAATTACATAACCAATCAAAGATGTTCTTTTTTAGCTTTTGAGCAGCACAGATGAAGAAACCTATCTACCTGATGAGGTATGCCATTTTATTGGCGTATTATTGGTTTCAATATGTATCACATTTCTAACATTCTAAATGTTTTTTTTTTTATGTCATAAACATGTGCACTCCCTTTTCAGCCAAGGATTTTGATGACAGGCAGCTCATGGCAGGACGCCCATGGAAATAAATTGGAATCTATGTTAGGGGAGGCAGCTTACACAAACTGTTACCCTCCACCACAGTATGAAGTGGACTTGCTGTCATGTGGTAATCACAAGCAAATACCAATACATCTGACTTCTCCATCAGTCTTTTTACACTGTTACACTGTTGTCCTGTTTATTAAACTCTTCAATTACGACTCTTTGTTTGTCTCTACCTGTGATAGAGGCAGAAAGTGAGGATGAGATGGAGGAGAAGAGTGACGTGGTCACTCCCAGGACTCCTGCAGAGACCTCGCCTCCCCCCTCAGGTCCAAGTGGTCTGGTCATCTTTGGACAATTGATGCAAAAGCACAGCTACGTCAGTGCCCTGATCATTATGATGGTAAAGCAAACATATTCGTTTATAAAAGTTTTTGGTATGTGCCTCAAGTCTTATAGCAGGCAGAAGCTGTTCCAGCACATAGAGGAGAGACATCTAAAATAAAAAAAATAGACCTCTTCAATCGTGATTTTTGTTAATAATAATTGATTGAATAATGCTGATCAACTATCATGATAGACCAGGATTCATTCTATTTGAATAACTGACAACAATTTGCAAAATAAGTACTGTTTACATTATTTAATTATTATTATTAGATCAGGCCTAATTAACAGTAGACTAATTCATCATTAACAAACAAAGCAAACATCTGGTTGTTTCTGGGTATTTATTTTGCGTGTTTTGATGGCAGTTGGCAAAAAACTAGATGCATCACGGCCAAATCATATTAAATCACATTATATTAAGTTAACATTACATTATTTTGCAAATTTAACTGTTTTTTTTCAAGTCATTTATTACTTTAAGTAGTAGTAGTAGTAGTAGTAGTAGTAGATATTGACTAAACAAATGAGGAAGAAGTGGAAAAACATTTAAAACTAGCCTTCACTGCAACAAAACCCCGCAGCCATTATGCGGGATTATTGTATACATTCAGAGTATGTGTCTTTAGGTGTGGAGTATCACCTACAACAGCTGGCTAACATTCGTCCTGCTGGTGTGGTCCTGTGTCATTTGGATGATGCGAGACCGTCGGCGGTATGCCATGATATCTGCCCCGTTCCTGGCCATCTATGGCACCGTCTTGCTGGTGCTAGGCTTCCTGAGCGGGCTACGTTTGAGCCGATCTGAGCTGTACCCTGGTCTGCCCCCTGCTGTGATAGTGGACTTTGACCTGAACAGCTACCACCCTGCACCCTGCGTGCACCTGGGAGCAAAGGTCAGAAAGAGAGGGGTGTCAGAAAACAGGGACATACACACTGTACACACTTTTAATAGTCATTTACATAATGTTGATTTTAGTTGACAAACAAGACTGTGAATAGTCAGTTAATAAAACTTTGGCAATATTAAGCTGTGACTATTTAAGTTTGTGTCAATGCACCAAAGTCATGTGCATTAAGGCACCTGTACATACACACACACACACACACACACACACACATATTATTTGGAGACAGAGAGAGAGAGCTTGGCATTAGCATCCCCCATGGCATAATACAACAACAATAGGAAATGCATTAAAATTAATCAATGTAAAAATGTCATCTGGATCCACAGACAAGAGTCTGACAATTTTGCATTGAGTATTTTGGCATCCCTTTGGCTCAGTAGGCAATTGTCACACAAGTCATATTCATAACCTAAGTATACTTCATATTTACTTTGGCAAATGATAGAATTGTGCCTTTATATGTTTATTACTGATGATAAACTATGTGCTGCAGGTTTTCTACACCTTCAGCTTCTGGTTGATGTTTCGGCAGCAGCTAAAGGAGAGACAGGACGAGCAGAACTTAAAGGATGCATCTCTGGATGAAGTTAGAGTTGCACCATGTAATTTGGCTTTGGATTGTTTTTTCTTTGAAATATTATGGATTCTTTTTAGAAAACAACATTTGGTTTGGATAATAGGCATGAGGCCTACCTATGTATGTATGACTGCATTTATTTTGAGGAAAAGTTTGAACCCCTTCTGTTTGTCACCATTCTTTTCTTTATCTTACAGTTTTTTCTCGCCTTGCTTTGCCCCATCTTTGACCTTGCTTAATCTACTTTTCTTGGTTGCCTCTTTGTCAGTGGAGGAAAATCAGCCATCACCCCTCATAGTAATGTTGATCTCAGGAGTGAAAGGGACACTGGTGAAATACTGGATACTCTTCTGCTGCTCCATGTTCTTTGTAGTGAGCTTCTCTGGAAAGGTAACTTTTAACAGACGTACAAACTAACACTACTTCTTCATTTCTGCAATGAATTCTTGAGAAAAAAATCCATAGTAGTAATGTGGGCTTTATATAAAATGAGAAAATATTAAATTTATTTGAAAACCAAATGGCTTTAGTATAAGATAAATTGACTGACTTTAGTTAGTTAGATTTAACTAATATAAGTTATAATATGGACATTTCTGTAGCCACATGCCATGTCAGCTTCAGTGGATTTCTTGCCTGTTAAGCAAAGTAAAATAACTGCTGGAAGAATCTGATTCATTGAAATGGACCTAATCTTTAACATTTTTTACATGTTCAGGTGGTTGTCTACAAGATCCTTTACATAGTTCTCTTCCTCTTCTGTGTTGTCCTGTATCAGGTCAGTGATTTTAGTGATGGATGGATGGATGGATGGATGGATGGATGGATGGATGGATGGAAATTGTGTAATAGGATTGCTGGGATCAGTAAGTGAAGAGAAAGAAAAATCTTGTTATATGGTTGCGATGATGGATAATTTGCAAAGGCCCTGTGGTGTCAGGTTCATATTACACTATAATGCGTTAACTCCTAATTTATCATCCGTGAATCATTTAGCTGTGTTTGAGCATAATAGCTATTTTACAGTAAAAACTATTGATTATGACCATTAAACACTGAAACAAGCATTTTTAATGCTGCATTCCTGGTTTTCCCTCACCATCTTATGTTTCTGCTGACTTAAAGAAATACAGTAGGCTCTTACCAGAAGCTCTAATGGCTTTGAAGGTAGCATTTGACAATCAAGCACCATCTGTCTTTTTGGACAACATCTGCAACAGCGTACTGTTATACATGCTGGAGTGTGTGATGAGAGAAAAAAGGCAAAAACGGGATATAGTTGATGAAACTGTGTTTTTCGTCATTGCAGGGGTTCACACTAATGACCTGTGATATTTAATCCTATCACCATCAGTTATTAAATATGGCATTAGAAATTTTAGTAGAATAATTTAAAAATGATAGACAGACAGTGGTGTGGTTGCGCAATGTGGGGTGTCATAGCCAAATGGTTGGCGTTGGTCTTGAAGCATCGTGTTCAAACCCTGCGCCCTCGAGCAAGGCCCTTAACCCCAATTACTCCCTGGGCATCTTATATTGCATGTACTGTATGTATGGCAGCCCACTGCTCACACATGTGTATGATAGCTTAAAAGCAAAGACCAAATTTCATTGTAACGTGTACTGCATAAGTGTACTGTGACAATGACAAATAAAGCTTTCTTCTTCTTCTTCTAGCACTGTACTCTATCCTCTTTTTAAAAAATGTCCCTACAGATCCATTATGACATGTGGCGCCGGCTCTTAAAGACTTTCTGGGCGGTGGTTGTTGGATACTCCATGGTGGTGCTAATAGCTATTTACATGTACCAGTTCAGAAGTGTTTCTGGGCTTTTCAGGCAGATCATGGGCATGTCAGAGGAGGGGTGAGTATGTAGTTGTGGTTGCAGGAATTCTTTTTGGCATGATGCAAAAAACCATATTGTTTGTCCTGTTTGATTCTCTAGTCTGCGTGACCTGGGCTTGGAACGGTATGACACAGTGGAGCTGTTTGCCCGTATCCTCCTCCCTGCTGCATTTTTATTAGCTTGTATACTCCAGCTGCATTACTTCAACTCCGACTTCCTTATTCTCACTGACCTCGACAATGTACCTGTCAGACAGGCTTCCAGGTAACACTGAAATATTTGCATTAAGGGAATAAATAAAGATACTGTCACCTGAACTTAAATCAGTCCAAATGAACTAAAACAATAGAAATGACTATTTTGAGTTACAGAGGTCAAAGTTATACAGGGCAAACAAGAACCTGAGGTGTTAAGTGAACATACTGTATAAGTTTGTACTGACTGGTAAACATACAATACAGCTCGCATGTGTCCCTCTCTCCACTCAGAGAAGAACAACTCAGGGATTCAGTCAATGTGATATCTGACATGTAAGTGATGACCTTATTCTTTTTAAATGTCCATCACAGTAACAGTGTCATTAGTTGGCCACATTTCATTGTTCACATGCACAATTGTGTTTCCAGCATTAAAGAAAACATTGAAAGGTTACAGAAAAGGTAAGGCTCTTGTTATTATTGCTGTTGACTCGAAAATTGCATATGATTATTATACTGACCCAAACTATAATTTATACATGTAGTAAAGTTCCAACTAATGTGATGAACCAGACACTGAATATAGTCTTCAGTCTTAGCAGGTTTCACTGATTAAAGTGTTTCCAATAATTACGCTAAAATATGAAATTTTAACTGTTGTGCTACAGACTTGTGAAGGAGCAAGTAGGAAATGGAAAAAGTCAGGAGACTCTTGACAGCATTGGACTGCAAACATCCTTTGAGAAAGGAGCCGATGAACAAGACGAGAGTGTGGGCGAAGGTAGCTACTGTAAAATACTGTATGACTCTTTGGTTTAATGTTGTTGGTATTGTTGTAAGGCTGCGGTTCCCAATTTTTTTTTCCACGTACCACCTTCTACATTCCAACTTTGTTTGAGTACCCCCAATACCTGACGTGTAAAAAAAGCAACGTGTTCTATTTTTGGATGCAACAACAAGTTGCATTTAGTGTAGCCTGTATCTATTTTTTAATTCCAACTTCTGTTTACAATTGATGTCTTCTGTTTACAATTGTTGACAAATGATTTCCTTCGGCCAATTTAAAATTATGTATTAGTTATTTAAATATTAGTTAGTAAGTTAACTGTTTCTACACCATAGATCCACCTTTGCCATTTTCATCCCGCGTACCCGCTAGCGGCAGCTCTCGTACCACAAGTACCACACTGTTGTAAGATATTGCTGTCAGTGAGTAGAGGCAGAACTGATATGACACTGTGAAGTGATAGTTTAGTGTTTTCAATTTTGAATCAAACCTTTTTTTTCAACATATCAAGGAATACTTGATGAACTGTGAGACAGAGGAGTGTTTCCCTCCTCTGTGAAAGACAAATTAACCTCTTCTATTTTTACAGATGACACATATGTTTGTAAAAATCACAAAATGTTCACAGCTAAATATCAAAGTGTATGATCGTTGACTGTCTTTCTATAATTTATTGTTTGGACCACAGGAGAGCTACGCTAGAGATGTGATTTTCAACTTCAGTCTCATTCTTTGTTTGCTCTTTTGGTCTTTACCTCTCTTCTTCTCAGGAAGTGTCCCGAGCACTCACGAGGACAAGTGGAATGTGATTGTGGATCGGGCAAACCTGCTAATTGTTCAGGCCTTGTCAGGTTTCTACAAGCTCCAGGAGCTGAGCTGGAGGCTGCTGGAACTCCACAGCCTTAAAATTGTTTCATCTGGTATCATTTGGGTGTCACTGCAGGAGGTGGGATGTTTGGTCTGTGCATATGTGAAAAGTATTTGTATATTTCCAAACTAGAAGTAGAGGCAAAGTTTAGACTTAAATTGCTTTAGTGTATTTGACAAATTTTAGGAAAAAGATGTTTAGAAATGGATTTCCATTTCCACAGGTTTCTCTCATGAACTTGGTCTTCTTGGTTCTTTGGGTGTTTGCACTCCCGTTTCCACGGTTACGACCTTTGGCAAGCAACATCTCTGCCGTATGGGCCTGCGTCATGGTGGTATGCAAGATGTTTTACCAGCTCAAAGTCATCAAACCTCTTGAGTACTCCTCCAACTGCACTGCTGTGAGTGTGTTTGTTCCACGCATCATCTGTAGACACAAACAGATATCAAAAAGACTCTTACCTTCCTCCTTACACTTTGTATTCCGTAACTCAGGGCCTGGCACCTTCCAACAGCTCAAGCCTGGACAATGGACTGGAGCTGAGGGGCAACATGGTGGAGCTGATAAGGAGGTCTATTCTCTACATTGAGCCTGTGGACCCTGTTTATTGGTGTGGGGCGCTGATCAAGTGTGAAGGCAGGATCCTTCCCTGTCTCAGGGTAGAGTGACACATCTGCCCACAACTAACCTTATTATAATCCAATTATTCTTTGTTATTTATTACATATATGCCAGATATACCTTAATGCCTCAGTCTAGAGTTATTTCAGAAACTGTGTCCTATAATACAGAACCACCTGATGGTGCTTGGCCTTCTGGCCTTTGAGACAACAGTCCATCGCCACCAGCTCTATTTCCGCCTCCACAATGACCTGAAGGCACCGCCCTTTAGCATCATCTTCCACGGAATCACAAGGCAGCACCTGGATCATGGTGTACTGCCCTGCATGAAGTACTTAATCAACTTCTGCTTCTACAAATTTGGCCTAGAGGTATTTTTCTAGGACTGAGGTGTATCCACATTTTGTTTTTGTGTATCTGAAATATGTAATATGTCTGGTATTGACTTGTTTGTCATGCATGCACTTCTTCTTAGATCAGTTTAATTGTGGCAGTCAATGTGATTGGTCAGAGGATGGATTTTTATGCTCTGCTCCACTCTTGCGCCTTATTGGCTGTCATCTCACGGAGACGCAGGAAAGCTATCGGGGAAGTATGGCCTAGATACTGCTGCTTCACAGCAGGGCTCATGGTTCTGCAGTATCTCCTCTGCATTGGCATCCCCCCTGCCTTCTGTGTTGGTATGGAATTTTGAATAATCTTTAGTATTTCTGTATACAGTAACTCCTGAAAAAAGTGATGCCTTTTAAATAACAATAAAAAAAAGATTAGGATGTTGGAAGACTCTCCACAATTAAACTCCAGGAACAGATAATTAATTGAGGAAGAGACTGAAATATTGCATGAGGATGGATTCATGAAAAAGACACAACTATAGATGTTCACCTACAGAAGTTAAATTCAGCAACAAAACATTAAATTCTTAATTAATTTATATTAATGGACTTAGATAATTAAGAATCATTTGTTGTTATTTTAATCTGTATTTTTTTTCTATTAAGCATTTGTAAAAATTCTAAAATGTTAAAAGTCCAACTCAAGGTCTCAAAGTGCAGCATTGTGTTTATTAATATTTTATTTTTTTGTTTAAATCTATTCAGGTTAAAACAATATAGCTCCAGATTTTAATATTGGACAAACTGGTACTAACTAGTAATATTTATTAATTTCAAATCAATACATTACCATTACTGGTAATAAATTACTTGGTTTTCTGGTGACAGAATAAATCACTGATAATTAATTAATTGAGCACTACTGCACACTACATTGAATGTCTCTACTTAAATGCTTCATACAATTCAATCAATGATGCTGTACTCTTCCCTGTTTTATTTACTTGTCAGATTACCCCTGGAGAACTGCACTTAAACCTTTGACATCTAATGTCATTAAGTGGTTTTACATGCCAGACTTCGCCATGAGACCAAATCCTTTATTCATACTTTGTGAGTCTATCTTACTCTGCTTCCTTTGCTTTTCTTCTCCTCTTCTTCTCTGCTCCTCCTCTTTATTTGCACATGTCAAATCAGCCATTTCTTTCCTGCTCTCTGCAGATGACCACCTCTTGTTGCTGTGCTCATCTCTGCAGTGGCAGGTTTTTGAGGAGGAGAATCGTGCAGCGGTGCGACTGCTTGCTGGAGACAATGTTGAAATCAGCCGCAGTCTAGATCCATGCTCCTTCAACCAGTTCATACCTGTCAATAACTTCCTTCACTGCAGGTCAGAAATGCTAAATGTAAAAATCTAAAAAAAAAAAAAAAAAAACTCAGGGAAGAGACATGGGACAATTATTCACCCGAATTTACCATGGCTAATTCTATGTGTATTATTTCTAGGTGGTTTTGATTTATTTTCTTATCTCAAAATCTAAATTTATAAACTGAAAAAAGCAGTACACATCTTAAATGCCATAACAGAATATTCAGTGAATCTCTTCAAACAGCTTCCTGCGCTGTAGGTTAGCTGCACATGGAGAACTGGGAGTCCATTACATTGGTTTGCGGTCATTTTAGGAGCATTAAGGGGGTTGAGTTTGATCGTTAATTTATGTCTGTTGTCAAACTCATGAAAGCTGTTCTGGTAACTAAAACTGCTGGATAAGCACTCAAGGACATCTTCCATTTCCATGATAGAGCTGAGCCTTTGTTTATGGGTTTCATTTCACTTTCTGCTGCAGACCTTACTAAAATAAGGCATGCCAGCTGTCATTCATGGATAATGCATTCTTGTAAAGCAAACCATTTTGTTTGCTTTACATTTGTTAAGCAAATATCAATATATTTGTTGTCTGCCTTTTGCTACATTAAAATCTCAATTACTTTGGGGGGATTGAAACGATCCCCCCCCCAAAGATTCTAGATATCAATTCCTTTTTTAAATCCTACAAAATTATTTAAAACTAATCTAAATGGATTTCTAGCTTATAACTATAGAAATCAAAGTAAAAAAATCTACAAAATAACTATCTATGTTAACTATGAAGCTACAGCCAGAGAATGTTCAGCTTAGTGTAGTTGAAATACTGGAAATGGAAAAGTGGAAATAGAAAACAGCTTCAGGTGTTTTAGTTGCACTTTAGTTTGTGGTTCTCATAGGTCAGGTGACTCCTACAGGGGTTGCTCATTGTCTACAAATAAATACTTCCATACTTTAAGTAAACACATAAAGTGAATTTTATGGGTGGTTGTGTGTGGGACCCAGAGGCACACACATTATTTGGTTTTCCTAATGGTTATATTGTGGTTATATTTGGATAATTGATGATGAAGACTAGGGGCAGACAGGCGGGAGTGATGATAACTGGCAGTTGTAGACAAAGCATATAGTGTTGGTATCGATCTTTGGCTGTGGCTGCTGGAGCTGTCTGGATGGTCTAACAGCAGAGATCCGTGAGCACATCCTGTATAACAATTGATATGTCAAGAAATTACTTCTGTTGTAAAATGTTTCTGTCTGATGCTCAGGTGCTACCTTGACATGGCGAAGGTGTTTGTGTTCAGCTATTTCTTCTGGCTGGTGCTCTGTCTTATCTTCATCACTGGCACCACTCGGATCAACATCTTCTGTCTGGGATACCTGGTGGCCTGTTTCTACTTTATGTTGTTTGGAGGCAGTGTGCTGATGCAGCCTGTTAGATACATCCTGCGTCTGTGGGACTGGCTCATCGGCTACACCTGTTTTGTGATCGCCATGAAGAACCTGCTATCTGTGAGTTACCACATCATAGAGAAGTTCACTATTTGTGTGATTTCAGACAACAACTGTCGTTTAGTTGTTTTCAACAGGCTTTATACAGCTGATTACAACCTCTTTTTGCCCGCCCTTTTTGGTATCAGCTGGGTTCTTGTGCCTACCTGGACAGCCTGTTGAAGAACGGCTGCTGGTTAATACAGGCATTCAGCATGTTCTGCACCATCAAAGGCTATGACATCCGTAAGTGTCTGCAACAACAATTACTGACACTATATATACTGTTTATCTATCTATCTATCTATCTATCTATCTATCTATCTATCTATCTATCTATCTATCTATCTATCTATCTATCTATCTATCTATCTGTCTGTCTGTCTGTCTGTCTATCTATCTGTCTGTCTGTCTGTCTGTCTGTCTGTCTGTCTGTACACACACACACATATATATATATATATATAATAACTACCACTGAATTATTTACCGTGTGTGTGTGTGTGTGTGTGTGTGTGTGTGTGCGTGCGTGTGTGTGTGTGTGTGTGTGTGTGTATAATAACAATTCTCTCTGTATCAGCTGATCCTGACGAGGCGTGTGAGCTGCCTGAGGGTGAAGCAGGCATCGTCTGGGATGCAATCTGCTTCACTGTCCTCCTGGCTCAGAGAAGGGTCTTCCTTAGCTATTACTTCCTCTACGTGGTGTCTGACCTCAAATCCTCTAAGATACTGGCCTCCAGGTCTGCACTCTATAGATGTTCAGCAGCTTCCTATATATAAATAGTGATCGTACGAACAAAATGAAACTATCTTATATGTATTTACCAAATAAAGAAGAGATGTAATAGACAAAGAGGGAGTCCAACTTTTGATAGATGAAGCAACATTTACTCAGCTGTTTAGGAGAAGTTTTGTAGTTCTCTATTTTACATTTCCCATGACCTGTTTTCCATTTAAACCCAATTACATATTGATTCATTGTTAGGTTATTGACTAGTTACGTTTTTTTCATCTCATTTTTACATTATTTGTCTATTTTTAAGACAATCACTTTCAAATTAATAATTAAATTAGAATCTGTAGTAGAGCCTGTCTCTTCTCTTCTGCTTCTTTACCTCACGCTAACTCTAAGGGGTGCCGAGCTGTTTGAGGCAAAGGTGAAGAAGCTCGTGGCGGCCAGACTGGAGATGGAGAAGAAGTCAGTTGAGGCACTAAAGAAACAGTAAGACATATTCACAGTAAAACTGATTCAATTGATAAGTGGAGCCAGTTCACAGTACAGTATTAACTAATGAGATTTCTTGACTTCTCAAATTCCTGTTCATCCTCTCTTGAAAAGGGTAAACAGGAAGTGATCAAGCAATGTTTTCATCCCCCTTTCTTGCAGGATGGAGAAGATCAAATCGAAACAGAAGGGTCATCCTGCACTAGCAGACAAACTGGGAGCTCCTACTGATCAGGAGCAGGTGACACTGGGTAACCAATGTGAATGATTTTTTTTCAGTTTTTACTGTTAATAAAATATTAAGTACTTGCGGCCTTACAAATTGTAATGAAAACATTTTTTGGTGCAAAGTGTTTTGTGTGTCACATAGTAAATAGTTACTCTTCTGTGTACATCAACATATTAAATCATATTAAGAAGCAAATTACCGGTGCCTACTTTTGTCCATGTAAATTGAAACTAACAGCAGATACATAGAGGAAGAGTTTGTTTAATTAAAATGAATACAGGCTATCTCTATAATGCATTTGTCAGTGACTGCTTTTGCCTCTAACGTCAATACAATATGGGGAAAAAAATTATCAGTGGTAAACTATGTTTTTCAGGTAATGATGAAAAGGCAAAGAGAGATGCAGGAAAATGGTGGAAGCCCTGGGTGTCTCAACCCGGAGGTAACAACAACACACAACAAAAACAGTTGCATAGTGCTCACAGAGTGATGTACAAAAGGTTAAAAGTCAGAGTGTAGCAGTGAGGAGGACGGATGTTCACGGAGCTGTTGTGCTAGAGCAGTTTTGGATTCATGGCTCAACACTATGCATATTGATGTTGTGATACTGCTATCATCAACACAGTAGAAAACAACTGTGGCTACCACCTGTTTGAAAGCGACACAGAGGACGAAGAGGAAGAAATAGCTGAGAAGAAAGAGGAGGAAGAGCCAGCAAAGAAGAAATCTGCTTTTCAGGTAAGAGCCAGAAAAACACACACAAACGCACAAATTGATACATAAAATATTTTTCATACACTTATGTATACGTATATATAATATTTAATAATATATGTTGACATAATTGCATTTTGACTACACTACAGTGATTGTGTTTCTTTGCTCATTTTGTCTCAGAGTGTAATATTATCAGTAAGACATGTATCATGTGATATCCTAGCTGGCTTATGATGCCTGGGTCACCAGTTCCAAGAAGACACTGAAGGACCTGAAAAAGGAGAAAAAGAGGAGAAAAAAAGAAGAGATGAAAGAGAAAAGAGAGCTGGAGAAACAGCAGGGTGAGCGAGAGCAACACATGATCCTTAGTCCTTAGTGTCTTATTTAGCTGAATTAGGTTTACATTCATTTAATATAACATCACATTGTTCAAATTCACCAAACATCCCATAAAGTGAATAATTACTATGTTGTATTTTATAATTTAATTATAGAAGAGATCTGCCCAAAGTTTTAATTAATGATAATTAAAACTTGAATTCTGTCTATTACATTGAATGTACCTGTAGAGATAAACATCTGCTCAACCACAATACAAATATTATGTCTTAATCAGTGATCTTGAGGAGACATCGCGGGGCCAGTGGAATACTAATCATTATTTGCATATTACCTCAATTCAGATTATAATCCTGCCAGTCATTGCGGAGGCATTCTGCTGATGAAAACACCAGCTGTAAAAATTATCTTACAATAAAACCCTTTTACAGGCATTAATAGAGCATACTCCAGTGAGGAAGAACTGGAGGAAAGCACTGTGGAGGTGGAGGGAGAGGATGAAAAAGGTGACTACTCATGAATCACCACATTACACTGCACTCTAAGTGGTGTCAGACTTTTGGATCCAAATGAATGTATTGATCCTCTCTTTGCAGAAAACATTTTGCAGCGCCTCATTAACACGCTGAAATTCAGCTTGGTGTTTGCTCAGTCTCTTCTTGATGACATGACCGAGGGTCTGAACTCATTCTGCAAAGACAACCGGGACATTTCAAAAGTGCTACGCTTTGAACGAGCGTTACTTAACCAACAGCAAAAGAAGGTGGGTTTAAACGGTGCAAAACTATGATTGAGACAAATTCCTCTTTGCTTTTCTAGTAATTTATCAGAACTTTACAAATAAATACATATGAAAACATTTTAATGTTAAAAAATATAATGTTTTTACGTATTTGCATAACAAATGCATGTCAGTTAATTTATTGAAATTGTAAAAACTTGCACTTCTCTGTAGAAAAAACACTCAATATCGTGTATATGTTTTTTTAAACGTATAATTTGGTCAAATAAATTTAATCCTTCCTTTTCTCCCTATCTGTTGCAACTAAATTTGCTTTTTGCTCTTTTAGTGAAGAAATATCACAATTCAAGAGTCTAATAGTGGAGTTCATTTTACCTGTTAAACTTGCTGTGAGTCCGTCTTATTATGAATGTCTTTCTTCCTGATCTCTTGAAAGTCTGATTAAATAACGACTTAGAGACAAAAAGCAATATGTGTGTGTGTGTGTGTGTGTGTGTGTGTGTGTGTGTGTGTGTGTGTGTGTGTAGATAAGCGGGAAAATTCATGCACAAACGTATAGTGCACTATATACTCCCCACACACACTGATCAGTTCTGTGTGACACCATTCATTTTGTGTCTCATTCTTAAGGGTAAAGAGGTGAGCCAGGAGAGTGTCAAGCTGTTTTATGAGAACTGGGTTTCCCGTCAGAACACAGTGGTGTCTCAGGATAATCTAGATGACTCCTCACCTCCTCCCTCCTCACCACCCATCGTCCCCTCCTCACACCACGCATATGCCATGCTGAAAAACCAGGCCTCCAGAACATCCTGGGGCAGCAGCGTTTCAAGGTGGGTCAAATATTATATCCTCATGCTCTCATGTTGTCATTCTTTTTCCTACATCTTCACTATTTCTTCCTCTGTGTCCATCCACTTACTGCAAATTAGACTTAGTAACAGAAGTTACAACTGCAAAATGCATACATGCACACAACATAGTCAGAGTCTACTTCTCTTTCAGTCTACCATGTGTACTCATCTACTCTATCTGCTGCTCACTTTCAGCTGTATGACAGATGAAACAATTCTGGGCTCCCGGCAGCCAACCCAAGAGGAGCTGGAAGAGCCTCCTTATGTGCCACCTGCTGCTGACAAGCTCCGACTGAGGCTCCGGAAAACAACCAACATCGACATGGCCTCCTTTGAGACTGATGAACTTTCGCCAAGGTGAAGGAGAAATGGTCTACACACGGATTTGCCACGGGTTTACATTTGTTAAAAATTCTATTAGCAACTCATTAATGCACCATAATCAAAATCATGGTTTATTCAGAATAAGGTCAATAGTTGGATTAATCATGTTCATGTATATTATTATATTGATTTGTTCATCAATATAAATGTAGTCACTACTGAATTATAACCAGATATTAGGGAAAGACCATCTGAATTACACCGATCAGATTCAGACACATTTTGCTTATGAAGAATGGCATTGATAGATGTATTATGGAGTCCCAGTCCTTCGTGCAATGTGAATAGAATGGGCATTCTAAAATTAAATCAAACTGTGGAGACTGATCACGAACAATTGGTGCAAATACAATGCAAGTCATAATGTTTGTTTTGTCTGTTTGTCTACTAATCTCTGACTGTTTTTTTCCTTTAAAGAAACTTCTTGACCCTTATTTATTTCTCTAAATCTTATTTAGCATGTTAGCATTCTTTATGTTCTTGACTCATGAAGGAACACATCTCCCTTTGCCTCTAAAGCAATGACGATGGCGCTGCTCAAAAGGCAAACAACAGAAAGGACAAGGATGATGAGGGGCGCACTGAAGATGAGGAGACCCCTGAGCAAGAACAAGATGAGATGGAGAAGGAGGAACAACAAGAAGAGGACCATGTGCTCAAGATAGAGGAGCTGAATGAGGGACCACAGTGGCAAGACGAAAATGAATGTCATGTATATCCAGAATGCACCTCGCTGGCTTTCAGGGAGAGTGATCAGGAGAAAAGTCTTGACCTCATAGAATCTCCCAGGCCTCTGAGCCAGGAAACAAGGAACCTCACTGCCAGTGAACTACTGCTCAACAAGTCAGTTTCACACAAGAAATGGATCCCTTGACAACAAGCACTTTTATGTATTTTGACAGAAAGAAGGTGATAATCTTGATCTGTCTATCTTTCTTCCCCTTCCTTAATCCTTCCTGCAGCATGTTTGAAAATGATGAGATCTCAGAGTCTGATAAGTTTTTCACGACACTGCCGAGGCCACTCAAGCTGCTGTTTGCCCTCTACAACACAATGGTGTCCAAATCAGAGATGCTGTGCTACTTTGTCATCATCCTCAACCACATTGTGTCGGCTTCGCTGCTCTCACTCATCCTGCCGATCCTTATCTTCCTCTGGGCCATGCTGTCCGTGCCTCGGCCGACCAAACGCTTCTGGATGACTGCTATAATCTACACAGAGGTAGGATGAGTTTGCCAAAAAACATTATAACCACTCAGTGTTCAGTTCAACTGCTGAGCTTCTTTCATTTGGGATCATTCTAATAATTAAAATACATGTCAAACATGGAATTCGGAATCAACATTTATTTCTGAATTTGTATTTTTCAGTAATTTTAACAAGAGGAAAATATGAAAAAAACACATAAATAACTTTGTGGCAGAACCATTTGTTTAAGTGTATTACAGAGATTACATTCTCTTATTTGGTCATAGATATTAATAGCTAATTTAATGTATATGGGTGTACTGATACCTTTTTTTTCCCAGACCAAGTACTTGTACGTGTGTGAATACTCCCCACGTACTAATACCGCTTTACCATCTGTTAGTTGTCTGGTACTTCTCCATCGTTTACTGTAAAGTTGATTGTGTCACCTGTTTGGTTTTGTGCAGCAAAGGAGAGGTGATGTCACCTAGCAAAGTGGTATCGGATACCGAGTATCAGAGTATTTTTGTGAATACTTGAAACTGACATCGGGCCTGCTACCAGTACCGGTATCAATATCTGAATACAGGGGTCCTCAAGTTACGTCGGTCGCGAATTACGTCGTTTTCGTGGTTACGACACATCTCCCGTGAACTTCCTTGTTTCGGATTAAGCGGTTTGTCCCGTAAATACGTACAGACTTCACACGGAAACGAGTTGGTGCCGGCTCTCTCTGTCTCTCAGCGCGCCTGCCGGCTTTTTTTTTCTCCAGCACCTCCACAGCTGTGTTTACTTATGTGAAATGGCTGGCCGGCATGTGAAATGGCCGGCCGGGGAGGGGGGGGGGTAAGGAGATGCACACGGACACCGATGCGTTCGGGATCGTGGCGATACCGTAGGTTTATTCACAACACAGGGTCTACACGGTTGATAACAGAAATCTAAAGGAAATGCTCATTACACTCGTGATCTCAACCCCTACGGTGTGTCAAGAAGGACAAGAGGGACAAAAGGCAATTCACCATAATAAACTCTAATTTAGCGTGGTGTTATAGCGACATCTGGTGGCACAATGTATGCACAATGGCACAATGAATGTATGGTCCGACTTACGTCGAAATTCGGTTACGACACATTCTCAGGAACGGATCTCCGACGTAACTCGAGGACCCCCTGTATTCCTCCTAAAGAACAATCCACATCTAAGTCTCCTCTGTTTCTCACAGCTAAACGTCGTGGTGAAGTACTTTTTTCAGTTTGGATTCTTCCCCTGGACCACCACTGCCTATAGAGGAATAAATGCTGATCGGCCTTTTGCGCTGCCCAACATCATTGGAGTGGAGAAGAAAGATGGCTATGTCCTTTTTGACCTAATTCAGCTGCTTGCACTGTTCTTTCACCGGTCTATACTCAAGGTGATCCTGAAAAATCGGATATATATCCGCACTTTCAAATATACACATGTGCCACTGTATGTCTCCAGCACCACTGCCATGCAGCTAGCTGTGCATGTGTAAAATGCCTTTTGTATCTACGACTGTACAGTGCCATGGGCTTTGGGACAACAAGGAGGTTGAGATGCCTGATTTTTTCAAGAAGCTAAAAAAGAAAGTGGACAAGAAGAAAATGACAGGGGTCGATAAGATGGGCAACAAAGAGAAACCTCATCGCCGGCTGAAGTTCCTCCCTCTCCAGGCCTCCACCACTTCTATATTCTGTAGGAAAAAGAGAGGTGACTCTGCAGAATCTTGCAATGGTGAATATTCAGAAAGAAATTTCATGACACTTTCATACAAATCCACAGGGAAAATTCTTCCTCTCTTTTCTTGTTTGCTGTCTTTTGCTCTTGTTTTTTTTAAAGATAAATACCAAATATGACTTCCATTTCTCCATTTCCTGTTTGATTTCTTCAATGGAGAGGTGAAGCCTAAAAAGCAATGTAGCGAGAAGAAGAGACGGCAACACAACAAAGCTCCACTGACCAGGAAGCAGAGGATCAGACAGCAGATCAGAGAGCGGATGCTCCAGGCCAAAGCTGCCATCATAGAAGTGTACGTGCTGTAGTTTTCTTGTCTAATGTTTTGGTTTAGATATGTCACCTTCATTTTGTTGCAGGCTGCTCTGTCTGCATTGTCAAGTCACAAGGCATTAAAAACAACAACAACAACATCAATAATAATAACAATAATAATAATAATAATAATAATAATAATAATAATAATAATAATAATAATAATAATAATAATAATAATAATAATAACATCAGAAATATTGCAAATTAATGTGTTGCAGCTGATAAAAATGGCAGCAGATAAAAATCTGGTACTTCTAAATCAGAATTTGTTGGGTTTTTGCTTTTACATGTCTTCTTATCTGATGGTACAGAGCCCCTTACGGGACATGGAAAGAAAAAAAATCGAATCCATGTCCCTTGGATTGTCATTGTTCCTAACAATGTTAGATTTGTTTGTGCAAATTTGGAATTTGGGGAGAGCTTCCTGTTTTTTATTGGATTTTTGATAAAGTGCTTTTCTTTTCTCCTCAGTGCCCTTCACATCTACTTACCTATAAGGCAGTTTTTCTACGATATCATCCACCCAGATTACAGTCCAGTGTGCGACGTCTACGCCCTCATGTTTCTTATCGATGTAGTGAACTTCATTGTCACCATATATGGCTACTGGGCTTTTGGGGTTAGAGTCTCTTGTGTTTGTCTGAATATAAATCAGTATGAATCATAGTTAACAACACAGTGCATACATTCACACTTAATGCATGTTAAAGACGCTGATCTTTCTCTCGTGTAGAAATACTCCGCAGCAGCCGACATCACAGAGTCCCTGTCCGAGGACCAGGTTCCTGAGGCCTTCCTGGTTATGCTGCTGATTCAGTTTGGTACCATGATAGTGGACCGAGCTCTCTACTTGAAAAAGTCCCTCCTGGGAAAGTGTGTTTTCCAGGTGGTGCTTGTGTTCGGCATACACTTCTGGATGTTCTTCATTCTCCCTGGTGTCACTGAGAGGTAAGAGTCCATCACTGTAACTCACTTTTTTTCACCCCACTGTAATTTCCCAATTTGGGATCAATAAAGTATATCTATCTATCTATTTATTTATTGAAATCTGTTTATCAATCAGTTAAACTATTTATTAATTGTCCTGACCATTTTATAGATAAAAAGTATTCTGATTATCTCACTGTGTGTCTTTTGTTTGCAGGAGGTTCAACAGGAATCCAGTTGCTCAGCTCTGGTATTTTGTAAAGTGCATCTACTTTGGTCTGTCTGCCTACCAGATCAAATGTGGCTACCCAAACCGCATCCTTGGAAACTTCCTTACCAAGAACTACAATTACCTCAATCTTTTCCTCTTCCAAGGGTATGAAAGTGATTACACTGTATGAATACAAATAAATACAAATACCTTGTTTAACAACATACAAATATTGTATAAGACAGATTTTACACACAGCATATGAATACGTAGTTTTTTTGGTTATTTTGTTTCTGAAAAGGTTTTGGTGTATTTTAAATAAAAGAAAGAAATCTTTATTTGTCATAGTACACTATACAACAAAATTAGGTGCTTTAACCCCCCCACCCCTCCCCACACACACACACGTGGAGCAGTTGGGGGTTAAGGGCCTTACTCAAGGGACCACAGTGGTGCTGAGTGGAGTTTGAACCAACGACCTTTCGACCCTGTTGGTCCCAAGCTCGCCTCTCTGGCCACTTGGCTACCAGCACCGTGATGTTATGTATGTTACCATATATTTCATTATTCTTTCTTTTTCTGTTCTCATCCTCCAGGTTTCGTTTGGTTCCCTTCCTGACAGAACTGAGGGCAGTGATGGACTGGGTTTGGACTGAGACCACTCTGTCTCTCTCCAGTTGGATATGTGTTGAAGACATCTATGCTAATATATTTGTCCTTAAGTGCTGGAGAGAGTCTGAGAAAGTAAGTGTCTGCTGCACATGTTGCTGCTCCATCCTCACCATCGTCTTTATATTATTTATTGACCACAGTGTCACACTCTGAATTCAATTTATAAAGAATGTAACAGACATGCAGACAATAGACCAGAGCATTTGTATCAGTTGATTATTGTCATAATTTATCAGATAACAGTTGGTTTCATTTTCTGGTTACATCTTCTAAAATATAGAGAGCTGTGATTAACCCTTTTTCATTCATAAATGTCAAGCAAAACAAATAAGCTTGAGTTTGAAAGCGTCCTCTTGACATTTTGCTTTTTTTCTATTTTTCCAGAAATATCCCCACCCCCCAGGGCAGAAGAAGAAGAAGGTGGTGAAATACGGGATGGGAGGATTCCTCATCTTTGCACTCATCAGCATTATTTGGTTCCCACTCCTCTTCATGTCACTTGTCCAGTCCGCAGCTGGTGTGACCAATCAGCCTGTGGAAGTCTCTATCCAGCTCAGCATTGCAGGCTACGAGGTAGAAATAAATTTTATTTACTATGACGTCAGCTCCAAAAAAAAAGAGCCCAAAAGGTGAATCAACAGTAAAGCAACTCAGTCTGTGTTAACATTTTGAGTTCACAATGAAGACAGAAGAAGTCCTGGTTCTATTTCTGGTCCACTTACTTTCTTTTTGGGCTTCTTCTTAATCACACTATAGTTTCTCTGGAGTGCTCAGACTTTTACAGCTGTGCATTCTTATTCTTATTCTTATTCTTATTCTTATTCTTATTCTTATTCTTATTCTTATTCTTATTCTTATTCTTATTCTTATTCTTATACTTCTTATTATTATTATTATTATTATTTATTTTTTTCTTTATTATTATTATTATTATTATACACAATATCCTGAGTCACTGATTTGATTTTTTTAAGAGCTGAAAGGGATCGAGTGTGAAAACACAGTGAGATGGTCACCGTGGTGTTGTTGTTTTACCTTCATGTGTCTGCATGTTTTCACAGCCTCTGTTCACCATGAGAGCACAGGAGCAGAACTTGGTTCCATACACCGAGGATGGATTCAACCGACTCACCAGAATCTACGCTACTCATCCAGTAAGATGCACTGTACAGGGGGTCCTCGTGTTACGACGGTCACGAGATACGACGTTTTCGTGGTTAAGGCACATTTCCCATGAACTTCCTTGTTTCGGCTTAATCGGTTTGCCCTGTAAATATGTACGGACTTCGCACGGGAACTAGTTGTGCGTTGTGTTTACTTATGTGAAATGGACGGCTGGCGGGGTTGCAGCGGCAGCCAGTAAGGAGATGCACACGGACACAGATGGGTTCGGGATTGTGGCAAATCTGTAGGTTTATTCACAACACAGGGTCTACATGTTTAGATTTCTTGATATCAGAAATCTAAAGGAAATGCTCATTTACACTCACGATATCAACCCCTATGGTGTGTCAAGAGGGACAAAAGGCAATTCACCACAGTAAACTCTTATTTTAGCATGGTGTTATAGCGGCATCTAGTGGCACAACTTAGTATCTACCTTACATATGAATGTATGTTCCGACTTACGTCGAAATTCGGTTACGACACATTCTCAGGAACGGATCTCCGTCGTAACATGAGGACTCCCTGTATTTTACTATGAGCACCAAAATATCATTATTAGAGCTGATGTACCACCTGATATTACGAATATATTATGAATGTCAGCTGATATGTCTTCAAAAATATTTCTTCATGTTGCCATTCTAAAGTTTGTATTATTGTTCTCTCTCTCTCTCTCTCTCTCTCTCTCTCTCTCTCTCTCTCTCTCTCTCTCTCTCTCTCTCTCTCTCTCTCTCAGTCTGCCATGCAGTTCATAATGAACTGCATGGCACTAGCAGTTCATAATGATTTCAAAAAGAACACTGATGTAAAATTAAAGTTAGTTGTTTGTTTGCTTGTATTAAGTTCCTGCAAAAAAAATCCTTACAAGAGAGGGCTCAGTAACTGCAAAGCACTTAACTGTAACAAGTAATCTAGACTGCAGTTACATTAAGTACTTGATACTTTGATTGTCAATGTTAATACAAAGTCCTGCCCATTGTGTAATGCATGCACTTCTGATTTTGGATGAAGGTTTTTACTGTTAGAAAGTGCACACACCACACCCCCCGATCAAGACTGTATCCAGAACAATATTTCAATATATTTCTGATTCACC
>JAFBJQ010000320.1:128896-144175 GCA_016785345.1 Trinectes maculatus
TCTCTCTCTCTCTCTCTCTCTCTCTCTCTCTCTCTCTCGTTTTTTTTTTCTCTCTCTCTCTCTCTCTCTCTCTCTCTCTCTCTCTCTCTCTCTCTCTCTCTCTTTCTCTCTCTCTCTCTCTCTCTCTCTCTCAGTCTGCCATGCAGTTCATAATGAACTACTTTGCAGAGGACATAGTTGTTGCTAAGATAAAGAGTGATGCCAGTCTGCTGTGGAGCATAAGCCCAGCCAGTCGAGAGGCCATGATAGAGGAGCTCAGCAGCTCCCCTCACATATACATGACCTTACGCTGGACACTGCTAAGGTCAGTGTGTGTCAGTGTGTCATGGAGCAGTTTGAGCCCTACAATATGACTGGTAGACTTGTGCATGGTTGTGTTATCATAGATTTCCATTGGTGCATAAATACATTTTCTTACTCACCTACTGTTTTCCTCTACTTGTTCTGATTGGTACAGATTAACAGTTTGTGTATGAATGGGTGTAAAACAGATGTACATGGAATCAACATAAATAAATTGCATATGTGCAGTGAATGAGTGTTTAAATGCTAACTCAGGTAGGAAGACAAAAACGTCAGTAATAGAGTTGGACGTAACTGTTCATAGCCGTAGACACTGATGTACAGATGTTTCATTTTACTTTGTTAAACTGCTTATTGCAGAGCTCTTCTTGAATCTGTTCATGATTATATTTTGAAATAATGTGTCATCATTTTGCACAGATGAACAGATCAGGTTAAATAAATGTTGGCATTTATGCTACTTAACTCTCCTGTCTCCTGCCCTCCTTAGGAGTGCATCCATATCATTGAATCCAGAGACAGTTGGAGAACACACAGTGAAGTTTGAGGACAAAACACTGAGGGAAGGGATTGTCCACATGCTAACAGGCAACAGCAGCAAACCTCTGTGAGTCTCAGTCCACATATACAAGCAATCTGCTTTTTACTCTAATATCTGTCTCCTCTACTTTCATTTTACTAGCTAAAAAATTAAGTTAAAAAGCTTAATGATTAACAATTAAGAATTATTCCTGCATCTTTCTAATTAATTTTACAGGCCAGAAAATATTTTCTACAGTCAGCTTTGAGCTCACTTGTTAAATTCTGTTATTATGTTCTGCAGGCTCATTAACTCTCTGCTGCCAAAGTTCATCAGGGGTCCCAAAGGACCAGAGTCCAAAATGGCAACCAGGATGAAAGTAGGTTAGTGACAGTTTATCATATATTTATATACATTAATCTAAATTAATATTTTAATGATGTAAAGGAATATACATTTGCAATTGTCCTTTTGATCTTTTTGTATTTGTGATTTTAAATTCTATATCTGTTAATTAGTAAAGTCTTGCTTCCAGACAAAATCAGCTAATCCGAGTAATTAGTGCTGTACATCTTGCAGTTCAGTTTAACCGAGTGTGTTTTTCCTCCAGAGAACTCAGACCGCCCAGACCACCATGCACTTGATTTCTTTAGGCCCATTTCAGTTAAACTTAAACAGGACAACAGGATGTCAGAGAATGCAGACCAGTGGTGGGTGGTGGAGGAGTGCTCACCTGTTCGTACCACCTCTGAGCACAAGTGTCAGAACATTGAGATAGTGGTGTTTAATGATAAAGTCAGCCCCTCCAGTCTGGGCTTTTTGGCTGGACATGGGTAAGTGACAAAATATATTTGATCTGTTCTTTCTCTTCCTTTCAGGTTTTAATGGTTTTAAGCCTTGTGAGGCAAATTGTAATTTGTGAATATGGGCTATACAAATACAATTTGATTGATTGATTGATAAAGAGACAACCTACAAATACAGTAGGATCATATTATTCCTGCTACATTTTGCTGAGGCATCACAGCCCAGTAGTTTGTGGTTCTCAAAGTGTTTGAACTTTAGAACCACATCATTTTAGATGTCCCCCACAAGGGTGAATAATAATAACATACATACCTTATTTTATACCTTACCTTTTATTTACACACTAGCTTTTCAGGCCCAATCTGGCCAACAAAAGATTTCTATCCTTCCTGACTAACTTCATGTGTTGTTAAACTGAAGTGTGGGTCTGTTGCATCATGTTGCTCATAGCTGAAAAAAGATCAACTTTTCAAGCAGTAAACCTTGCGCAAGTCAATCAGATTGTATCAGTAGCATTGTGCTAGTTTCACCAATCAAATCCATCACACACATATTGTCAAGCCTCAGTGCAAATTGTGTGAAAATACAGTCCAACATTGTGCTTTCAACTCAAGAAGTCAAAAACTGATATGGAGCATAGACAAAAGAAGCTGTAATACAACTTAATTATGTTTTTAATAATTAAAACATAATCGTTTTAACCAAGGGGTTCTCATGAACCCCTTGGTTCATGAGAAGATTTTCACATACCACCAAACGTGACATATAAACACATTTTGTTTTCAGACTCCACTGCACTTTATTTCACACATTGTAATTAATACAAACCTCATAAACTATCATACTTACCTCATAAACTACCTGAGAGGAAAAAAAACAACAAAAATCTAAAGGATTGTTGTACAAAAATGAAACTGTGCCCCTCCCCCTTGGGGACTGCTTCTATAGTGAAATGATCTACAGCTGATGTTGTACCCATTAACATATGCGGAATGTCAAGATACTATAGATAGGAGCGCTGTGATGTACAAAATGTTTTGAAAACTGTTAATTTAATTTCACATTTGCACATGTCAGTAAAAGCTGATCTATCATAAAGTTTAATGTTTTTTTAAAGAGTGCTTCCACTGAGACTTACTCAAAACAATGCACTCTCTCTGCTCTTCACCATAGAATTGTTGGTCTGTACATGTCAGTGGTGTTGGTCATTGGAAAGTTCGTCAGGGAGTTCTTCAATGGGATCTCCAGGTCCATCATGTTTGAAGAGTTGCCATGCGTGGACCGGGTTCTGAAGCTCTGCACAGACATTTTTGTTGTCAGGGAAACAGGGGAGATGGAGCTGGAGGAGACGTTGTTTGAAAAACTCATCTTCCTCTATCGATCACCAGAGACCATGATCAAGATGACCAGAGAGAAGAAAGACAGCTAGGGTTTGGCAACATATTATCCCCAATCTGCCACACTCCATCACTCCAAATGGATGTAATAAAGCGAATAAAACTCTGTGCAGCATAAATAACATCAACATGGATGTTAAACTGGATTTTTGGGCAAAATATGATATTGAATGATCCAGTTCTAACCAAGAACCCAAAGTCTATTTCTGCTCTAAATATTTACCTCTGGCCTTCATACACAGAGTTTTCAATACATTTTCCATTGCAAGGATTTGATTTCAAAAAGAACACTGATGTAAAATTAAAGTTAGTTGTTTGTTTGCTTGTATTAAGTTCCTGCAAAAAAAATCCTTACAAGAGAGGGCTCAGTAACTGCAAAGCACTTAACTGTAACAAGTAATCTAGACTGCAGTTACATTAAGTACTTGATACTTTGATTGTCAATGTTAATACAAAGTCCTGCCCATTGTGTAATGCATGCACTTCTGATTTTGGATGAAGGTTTTTACTGTTAGAAAGTGCACACACCACACCCCCCGATCAAGACTGTATCCAGAACAATATTTCAATATATTTCTGATTCACCTTAGAATCACCACAAAAATACCTCTGTACTGTAAATACCAACATGTCTATGTAGACTACAGAACTGGTTTATTTATATCAAAATAAAAAGATTAAGTTACACACAAAATGTCTTCCACGTATCAATCTGCAGTGTTGTAATGACTGAATTCACCAACAACACATGAATACAAGGAAACAAAATGTACTTCAGATTATCATCTTTAATACAATTTGAATTATGTGAATAATGCAAATGAAGGAAAAAAACAGCACATTAATTCATGTCCCCATTCTAACAGCTCATCTTCATCCATCTTTCTCCATGGTCAACAGGACAGTATCAGGACCTTATAACTCCAGGAAACACTATCTACATGGTCTCACACGTCCTATAGTAGGAAGAGTAGAAGAGTGCAAATTTATTAAACATTCAGAAAATCAGAAATCTAAAGGAAATGCTCATTTACACTCACGATATCAACCCCTATGGTGTGTCAAGAGGGACAAAAGGCAATTCACCACAGTAAACTCTTATTTTAGCATGGTGTTATAGCGGCATCTAGTGGCACAACTTAGTATCTACCTTACATATGAATGTATGTTCCGACTTACGTCGAAATTCGGTTACGACACATTCTCAGGAACGGATCTCCGTCGTAACATGAGGACTCCCTGTATTTTACTATGAGCACCAAAATATCATTATTAGAGCTGATGTACCACCTGATATTACGAATATATTATGAATGTCAGCTGATATGTCTTCAAAAATATTTCTTCATGTTGCCATTCTAAAGTTTGTATTAAAAAAGATCAACTTTTCAAGCAGTAAACCTTGCGCAAGTCAATCAGATTGTATCAGTAGCATTGTGCTAGTTTCACCAATCAAATCCATCACACACATATTGTCAAGCCTCAGTGCAAATTGTGTGAAAATACAGTCCAACATTGTGCTTTCAACTCAAGAAGTCAAAAACTGATATGGAGCATAGACAAAAGAAGCTGTAATACAACTTAATTATGTTTTTAATAATTAAAACATAATCGTTTTAACCAAGGGGTTCTCATGAACCCCTTGGTTCATGAGAAGATTTTCACATACCACCAAACGTGACATATAAACACATTTTGTTTTCAGACTCCACTGCACTTTATTTCACACATTGTAATTAATACAAACCTCATAAACTATCATACTTACCTCATAAACTACCTGAGAGGAAAAAAAACAACAAAAATCTAAAGGATTGTTGTACAAAAATGAAACTGTGCCCCTCCCCCTTGGGGACTGCTTCTATAGTGAAATGATCTACAGCTGATGTTGTACCCATTAACATATGCGGAATGTCAAGATACTATAGATAGGAGCGCTGTGATGTACAAAATGTTTTGAAAACTGTTAATTTAATTTCACATTTGCACATGTCAGTAAAAGCTGATCTATCATAAAGTTTAATGTTTTTTTAAAGAGTGCTTCCACTGAGACTTACTCAAAACAATGCACTCTCTCTGCTCTTCACCATAGAATTGTTGGTCTGTACATGTCAGTGGTGTTGGTCATTGGAAAGTTCGTCAGGGAGTTCTTCAATGGGATCTCCAGGTCCATCATGTTTG
Organism: Trinectes maculatus; assembly: GCA_016785345.1. NCBI lineage: Eukaryota > Metazoa > Chordata > Actinopteri > Pleuronectiformes > Achiridae > Trinectes > Trinectes maculatus. The sequence continues at coordinate 134,105 of JAFBJQ010000320.1, forward strand.
AAGAGTTGCCATGCGTGGACCGGGTTCTGAAGCTCTGCACAGACATTTTTGTTGTCAGGGAAACAGGGGAGATGGAGCTGGAGGAGACGTTGTTTGAAAAACTCATCTTCCTCTATCGATCACCAGAGACCATGATCAAGATGACCAGAGAGAAGAAAGACAGCTAGGGTTTGGCAACATATTATCCCCAATCTGCCACACTCCATCACTCCAAATGGATGTAATAAAGCGAATAAAACTCTGTGCAGCATAAATAACATCAACATGGATGTTAAACTGGATTTTTGGGCAAAATATGATATTGAATGATCCAGTTCTAACCAAGAACCCAAAGTCTATTTCTGCTCTAAATATTTACCTCTGGCCTTCATACACAGAGTTTTCAATACATTTTCCATTGCAAGGATTTGATTTCAAAAAGAACACTGATGTAAAATTAAAGTTAGTTGTTTGTTTGCTTGTATTAAGTTCCTGCAAAAAAAATCCTTACAAGAGAGGGCTCAGTAACTGCAAAGCACTTAACTGTAACAAGTAATCTAGACTGCAGTTACATTAAGTACTTGATACTTTGATTGTCAATGTTAATACAAAGTCCTGCCCATTGTGTAATGCATGCACTTCTGATTTTGGATGAAGGTTTTTACTGTTAGAAAGTGCACACACCACACCCCCCGATCAAGACTGTATCCAGAACAATATTTCAATATATTTCTGATTCACCTTAGAATCACCACAAAAATACCTCTGTACTGTAAATACCAACATGTCTATGTAGACTACAGAACTGGTTTATTTATATCAAAATAAAAAGATTAAGTTACACACAAAATGTCTTCCACGTATCAATCTGCAGTGTTGTAATGACTGAATTCACCAACAACACATGAATACAAGGAAACAAAATGTACTTCAGATTATCATCTTTAATACAATTTGAATTATGTGAATAATGCAAATGAAGGAAAAAAACAGCACATTAATTCATGTCCCCATTCTAACAGCTCATCTTCATCCATCTTTCTCCATGGTCAACAGGACAGTATCAGGACCTTATAACTCCAGGAAACACTATCTACATGGTCTCACACGTCCTATAGTAGGAAGAGTAGAAGAGTGCAAATTTATTAAACATTCTCAGAAAATCTTCCTGCACCACCAATTGAACACAGAACATTTGGTGACTGAAGATTATATTAATCTACTCTGACATTCAAAAAACTAAAGCCCTGGTCAGAATTTCTGTCTAAGTAAACAGAAGATTAACTTGTCCCCAAACTAGCATTACATAAAAAAGAAAAAAAAAACATTAAGTGAAAGGGTAAGTTACATCTTCCATAATTTTCTCATAAGTTTAGAGGGAAAGATGAGAGCATCATGCAAATGTTTGGGCATCCGAATATATTTATTACCCCTAATAACTTTTACTAAGGTCTCAGACCTTTCTTAGTTTGTCAAGGTCATTGCTTGTGGATCATGAAGAACTAGAAAGACTTGTTGCAAACTGTGGTTACAAGCCGCAATAACTGCTAAATGTAAGTACTGACCCAGCAAGGTGTAAAAACTTGTCTTGGGCCTTTTTTGTTCTTAATTTGAAACTTTACAATACAAATAAACCATTTGCTGAAATACTGACTCATATATTAAGTACCATTCATTAGCATAATTATTTATTGCTAGTATATACTGCTACAGTATAATGTATGATAATTAATACATTATTTGATAACCGGAGTTATTTGTCACTTTGTGCCATAAGCTAATTATGGATTGTGTATGCCTGCATTAAAATGGTTACATTTAGACATTAACAATCCCACATTGTATTACTGTGAAAGGGGCCTGTAATGCCCTTTGATGGTGCATAATCATCATCAAAATAATCATATATGATGATACTAAAGTATTTTTGATCTAATTCGTGTAAATGTGTTATGTATTTGCCTGTGGCTTACTACTCAACAACTACTTGCTGTCTAAACGTTGTGAAGAATTACACCAGCGTGTGTGACTAAAACAAGAAGCTCAATGTCACCTCCGCCCCTCTTCCAATCACAAATACTGTCAGATGACTTTACCTCCAGATGTCAATCTGTCTCGTCTAACTGTTAGCATCTTGAAGTGTGAGGTGAACTTACGTTACGCTGCCTTTTGTTTGAGAACTTTGACACTGGCTTCCGCGACCTTCATTGCCTCGGATTTGAACTGCGGCTTCAGCGCAGCACGCACCGCGTTAGCGCAGATCGCGGAGAAGCGGATGTAGCTGCAGAGAGGACACGCTTGTTAGTTCCTTTGCACAAGGCAAGCGATACTCACAAGGATAAGATTCGAAAAGGCAAATGTAACATCCTATGTAATAACACATTTGTATTCGATAGATTATCTGAAAGAGTCAACCCTGGAACGGTTGCTGGCTGACGTTCGTGCTGTAGCTTCAAAGCATGGGGGACATGCTAACAAGCTATGCTACGGCACTAGCCTGTGGTAAAGAATTGTAATAACAAACAGTTGCAAATATGGTGGTATGGTTGCATGTAAGTCTACTTATATATACTTTATAGCTTTTCATTACCTCAGGCCTGCTTGTCTCCAGTATGCGACCATTTTGCCTGTGTTGTGGCGTCAAGGACAGGTCGAATAAATGCGTGATGACGTAGGCACAGAGGCGCAGTTTTCTTCTTCTTTGGGGTTTTGCGGCAGCTAACTTCCTTTGAGTTGCATCTTTGTTGCCCTCTGTTTCCTTTCCATATTAATGTCTTTGAACTTGCCATTATTCGTTGTTTACGCACATATTCGTCATCGCCAGTGCACAATAAACACTTTATGTAACAAAAGTACATTCTGTTTTTACTACTACACAGAAAACAATTTATCACAGGGCTCCGTCACCAGGGGGCGCGTTAATGCTAAGTCCCTATTAATTCAAACACTGTCTATATTCGGTCCTTCTTTCCTTACCTGTGTCAGGCCACAGACTAGCTAGCTAGAGAAAATAACCTGTTAAAATGAAGATCTGGGTGTCAGGGCATATTTTCGAGTGAGTACTTTCCTGTCTGATTATGGTTCATGAAAAAAAAATCATATAAATTGGTGGTGCCCCCCCCCCCTCCCACACACACACACACACACACACTGCGGGACAGCGTTTGCTAGCTTCCTTCGTTGTGTTGCATTGCTGCCAGCTTCCTACGTTGCTATGGTTGCACCCATGTTAGGTAGCTTCACCCAAAGAGAGCGAGAATAAATTTACTAATGTTTTTGGCCCTTATGTTTGTTACATTATATAGTCAGCCATTACGTTTGGTTTTTTCGCAGATATATTATAAGCGAACCGCTTTAGCTTCAACTAATTAACTAATCCTAACAGTCTGCAGCCTTACAGCTGTATGTTAAATGCTGCGTGGTATTCCCTTTTGACAGCCATTCATGGGAGACGATAATTAAAGCAGCAATGCATAAGTACCCCAACCCAGTGAACCCCAATGTCTTTGGTGTAGATGTTCTGGACAGAACTGTGGACAAGGAGGGGCGTCTACACAGCACCAGGCTTCTCAGCACAGAGTGGGGGCTGCCTTCCATTGTCAAGTCTGTATGTTAAAATAACAAGAGAAACACTTGACCCTGTATTTCCAATAATGATGTTAAACTCTTTTCCTTTGCACCAATCCCAAGTTGTGTCCTTTGCTGCAGATCTTTGGGGCAGGGAGATTATGCACTTATGTTCATGAGTGTTCAGTTGTAGATCCCAAAGAGAAGACCTTTGAGGTGAAATCTACAAATGTGAGTCGTACAGACTTGGATCTTTGTTAATGAGAACACTTTCTGTAAGAACTGTAGTAGCTGGACCCTAACCCTGACCTCATGTAACGATTCCTGGTCTTCTTCAATCAGGGCAGCTGTTCCAGAGGTCAATCCTAGAAATCTGGAAAAGGAAATAAAGCCTAACCCTATGTCACTGAACTTGTGAACCATTAAGATAAGATATTGCTTTATTCGTCCCACAGTGGGGAAATTTCAACGTTACAGCAGCCACAGGGATAGCAGTGTGCATTAAACAGCAATGTGCATTAAACAGATAATAAAAAGAGTAGTAAAAAATAAAAAATAAAAAAATAAAGAAATTGCAACAAAACACTAGACATCTCAGAAAAAAAACTAAATATATCAATAGATAAAGTTAGGTACATTTACACATTGCACATGTACTACATGTAGTAGTATACACTATATACACATATATATATGTCTATATATATACATATATATCTCCTATATACATATATAACAATGTGCAACAATACAGTAATGTACACAATACAAAAAAATACAGTAGTGCAACAGTGTAGCAGCATTGGAGGGCAAACTCCATCAAGTTTGCCCTCACCAGGCATAAAACCTGCCCTCTTTGTGTACCTATAATTTGCATGCAGTAATAGAATCACAATCATCAAATAACAATTATTAACTCTTACTGCCCTGATATTGTGTTGTTCAGAACATTGGACTATGTGGTCAGTTAAGCTTTTCTAAATAGTGTCCTTAATGCAGAATTGCATTTTTAAATTGTGTTCACCATGAGAGATCTTTCAGATTGGCATTAAGGGTTGTGGCTCTGCTCTGACTTTTCTCACTGTGATTGACATTTAAATTAACTGAAATTCATAAAGACAGTGTAATCCTTATGAGTACAAAGACTAATTACAACTTTTTTTATTCATGTGTATCCAGATCTCAGTCACTGACCTGATATCTGTGGACGAGAAGTTGACGTACAAACCACATCCGAATGATCCTGAAAAGTAAATGAGTCCCTATCGAATGTTGTTTTTGTGAAGTCGGATTTTATTTTTAAAAAATGGTGATCTTTTATATGGTTGTGTTTGTCAGAACGGTGCTGACACAGGAGGCTCTTATCAGAGTGAAAGATGTCTTTCTGAGCTGCTACTTCGAGGATCTCATGGCCAAAATCATCTCCGTCAATGCTGGCAAGGTATCTTGAAAGCAGGATTTAACCATTAAATCTCCTAAATCTCTGTTATTACTTATATCTGTGACTACATATTAAATCTACACCTTTTTGCGTCTCAGGGTTGGGAGGCAATGGAGTGGGTCATCGGGCAATTAAACACCAAAACCTAGGAGTTGATATCAACTGCCCGTGGTACAATGCATGTTCCCATGTCAGTGGCAGTTGCAGACAAATAATTCAAGCCGACTCCTCAACTTCTTTCCCATTGGTTGGCATATATCATAATTGCATTTTGGCAGCAATAGAGGCAAGTCTGAGCAAATCAGAAGCCTGGCTACGCACTGTAGAACCACAATGTAACTATAGATTAAATACGTGGAACTGGTGGAACCGGAGGAACCAGAGCCAGTGCGTTCAGACAGATTCAGGTTTGTCTCATCGTCCACACCTTAAATGTAAATCAGACAACAAACAGAACACTCTGTGACTTTATTGCCGCTGCATTGTATTATCTCTCACTACAGGTCAGTAACTGGTAGAAATCAATCATTTCAAGTTGTTCCTGCTTATTTTTATGTGAACAAACGTTATTAAAAAGTTCCGTTAATCCTTGAGTGTTTTTGTCAATGTTTTCTAAACTTTTGGAAAAGGTGGCAGGCACGCACACAGAGACACACAGTGTTGCGAATGTGACGGGTTTACTTCATCCTCCACTTTGTCGAGCAGGTAAGTCCCACGTGTTCCCCACACAGACGGTCTTTTATGTATGTATTATTTTGCACTTATATTTGATCATGGGAAACAGGTATTTTGTGAATTATTTCATATGAAAAGAAAGGTTTATTGACGCAGTAACCCTTTGGGTCATTCTACGAAACCGGTGCCATTTGCATCCACAGCATTTAATGAGCTTCAAAAGATGCAAAAATTTGTCAAAATGTGTTGCAAAAGTCCAAAATTGTTAATTGAAGTGTTAATTACATGATTTATGTTTTAATGGCATAGTATAAGTAAAACATACACTTTTTAGACATTATTAGTAAGGATATGGCCGATTTTGCCATGTCCGCAATTACCAACATGGAATTTGCATGATACATATTAACTTAAAAATCTGCAGGTGACCTTGCTGGGGTGCGAAAGCCCAAATTTCAAATTTCCATAGCCTACAGCTGGGAGGAGTGGTGGCGTAGGTGGGTAGAGCGTTGAGCTTGAGCTGGGGTTCAAACCCTACTCAGCACCACTGTGGGCCCTTGAGTAAGGCTCTTAACCCCCAATTGCTCCCCCTATAAACCTGTGCTGTGACAATGACAAATAAAGCTTTCTTCTTCTAAAGATTTTAACAGCTATTTACTAGCAACAGTTGTTACCAGGTGATGTAATTTGAACAGAATACACAACAATATTGTAAATTGGATGACAATTTATAGTGTTTTTTCTGCAAACAAACCCAACAACAACAACAAATTGATGTAATTCATACACAGCAAAAACCTGTAAGAAATATCCTGTAGTATACTGTAATTCTTACAGTATTTAGCAACAATTTTACAATATTGGCAACTTTTTTCCAGCTATTAACTGTAAATTCTACTGTCAACTCTTTTATATTGCAGTATTAAAAATATCATATTCATATTGTCTCACCGATGGAGCTGCCCCCACGAGCAACATTATTTGATTTTAATGGAGTCTCCATGATTAAATACTTCACTGACAACTGGGACAACATACAAAAGTTCAAAGCGAGACCAGATGATATTCTTATAGCTACCTTTCCTAAATCAGGTGGGGTCATTTGTATAATGTATGGAACATTTGGTATCATATACTCATGAATCAGTTTATCACTGAATGTGATAAACATTCAAAAACTGGTGTTTTTAATTTGTATTTTAATTTCAGGGACCACGTGGGTGTCTTACATCCTCTATTTGCTGTATTTTGGAAAGACGAATCTGGAGCATCAAACTTCTATGCCTATTCATGAGAGAGTGCCCTTCCTGGAATCCAATGTACCCTTTCAAGCCATAGGTTGAATCATGTAGTCACAGTCAAACTTTTTGGAATTGAGGAGACACTTCTTTGGCACACATTTTTGTATTATACGAAACAGCACTTAACTAGTTAGTTTTATACAGTTCAAACCATTTAATTTAATAGTGGCAAGTATTTAGTTGCATGAGTTATGTGTATAAATGTAGAACATCGGAGAAGTGCCTTTTAGTCATTGTTGTTGTTCTCTCGTATTCATTAACATCTCTGTTTGCAAAGAGTCACAGGATATCCCTTCTCTACATTAAGGTAAAGACCTTGCAGACAACAGTACAGCCACTCCTCGTCTTATTAAAACACACTTCCCAGTCCAGTTTGTACCCAACTCCTTCTTTGAGCAGAAGTGCAAGGTAAAATTTGATTTTTAGACCTCATATGTTTCAGATTAGGTTTTTACCTTTTTTTCAATTCAATTTTTTAATTGTGTATTTTTCCCTCTGAAGATCATCTGTGTTTTCCGTAATCCAAAGGACACTGCAGTGTCCTATTTCCACTTTGGCCGCATGAACCAACTCCAACCAGAACCAGGAGATTGGAGCACCTTTCTACAGAAGTTTATAAAGGGAAAAGGCACGTTTGGTGTAATTTGATTTCAGGTTGAGTCTCAAGTTCCCGAATTTGCTTTCAATTTTTTTTTTCGGCTTCAGTGGTGTACGGACCATGGTATGACCACGTAAGCGGTTGGTGGGACCATAGGCAGACTTACTCCAATCTCCACTTCATGTTCTATGAAGATCTTAGTGTGGTAAGCTGAGAGGTGTTCTGTGTGTGCCATGTGGTAATGTTGTGTCTTGAAATGTTACATGTTTTTAACTGAAAACCCAAAGTTTGGCATTTGGGGAAATATGCTAATTTGTTTTCTGATGATTGAAACATTTTTTTTATTTCAGACATAATTGTTCTGATCATATTCCTGTTTATATGTTAGAGCACAAAAACCAGTTCTGCCTCATTACGTTCACCACCGTGAAAATTTCAAAAGGATTCCTTAATGTAAGACTCATGTCTTACATTGTAGAACCAAAATCATAATCTAGTCATTTCCTACTCCGATAATAACTGATTAAGGTAATCAGAAAATGTTCTTTACATTACAGTGTGTCATTAAGGCTGTCATTATTATCGGATGATTACCATCTATAAAGTCACTAAGATTCCTTAATGTGTGCAGGACTGTGGACAAGAAATAGACAGACTCTGTTCCTTCCTTGGTTTGTCTCCATCATCTGAGGAAAGGGAACAAGTCATAAATGAAGCAAGTTTTGAAAAAATGAAACACAACAAAATAACCAACTATTCCTCACTCCGAATAATGGATCAAACAGTGTCTCCTTTCATGAGAAAAGGTAAACATATATGTATATATAAAAATATATAATATATTCATATAACATAATGGAAAAGAAGTCTGGGAAGAAGAAATCTACTTAAACCATCATGACTTACCATAAGGATTCTCTGTGGTTCTGCAGGGAAAGTTGGTGACTGGAAATACTACTTCACTGTAGCCCAGAATGAAGAGTTTGATGAAGACTACAAGAATAAGATGAAGAATTCCACCCTGATATTTCGGACGGAGATTTAGAGGTGCAGCTCAGCTATGCAATAAATAATAATAATAATAAAAAACTTAAACTGGTGCAGGGTAATATAACAGGTTTAGTCTTAATATGTGACAGGGACATTATCTGATTGGCCTTATTACATATATTTGTCTGTAGTCAAAGGTTGATAACTGACTTTTACCAATTTAAGCCTTATTGAATCTCCTCTTGCTTCGGTGCATTCTGTCACAATAGTTTTTTAATTGATTTAGAAGTGTATCCAAAATACTGCTGTGATCGCAGTCATTAATAAGAACAGTGTCAGTCTTTTTCTGAACTGTTCTATATCTATATTCAGAGTTTCATTCCATATATTCAAGGTTTCATTAAATATATTCAGAGTTTCATTCTATATATTCAGAGTTTCATTCCATATATTCAAGGTTTCATTCAATATATTCAGAGTTTCATTCCATATATTCAGAGTTTCATTACATATATTCAGAGTTTCATTCCATATATTCAGGATTCATTCCATATATTCAGAGTTTCATTCAATATATTCAAGGTTTTATTTCCTGAACGGCATGCCATAATATATATATATATACAGTACAGACCAAAAGTTTGGACACACCTTCTCATTCAAAGAGTTTTCTTTATTTTCATGACTATGAAAATTGTAGATTCACACTGAAGGCATCAAAACTATGAATGAACACATGTGAAATTATATACTTAACAAAAAAGTGTGAAACAACTAAAAATATGTCTTATATTCTAGGTTCTTCAAAGTAGCCACCTTTTGCTTTGATTACTGCTTCGCACACTCTTGGCATTCTCTTGATGAGCTTCAAGAGGTAGTCACCTGAAATGGTTTTCACTTCACAGGTGTGCCCTGTCAGGTTTAATAAGTGGGATTTCTTGCATTATAAATGGGGTTGGGACCATCAGTTGTGTTGTGCAGAAGTCAGGTGGATACACAGGTGATAGTCCTACTGAATAGACTGTTAGAATTTGTATTATGGCAAGAAAAAAGCAGCTAAGTAAAGAAAAACGAGTGGCCATCATTACTTTAAGAAATGAAGGTCAATCAGTCCGAAAAATTGGGAAAACTTTGGAAGTGTCCCCAAGTGCAGTCGCAAAAACCATCAAGCGCTACAAAGAAACTGGCTCACATGAGGACCGCCCCAGGAAAGGAAGACCAAGAGTCACCTCTGCTGCGGAGGATAAGTTCATCCGAGTCACCAGCCTCAGAAATCGCAGGTCAACAGCAGCTCAGATTAGAGACCAGGTCAATGCCACACAGAGTTCTAGCAGCAGACACATCTGTCGAACAACTGTGAAGAGGAGACTGTGTGAGTCAGGCCTTCATGGTAGAATAGCTGCTAGGAAACCACTGCTAAGGAGAGGCAACAAGCAGAAGAGACTTGTTTGGGCTAAAGAACACAAGGAATGGACATTAGACCAGTGGAAATCTGTGCTTTGGTCTGATGAGTCCAAATT
>JAFBJQ010000320.1:144926-203373 GCA_016785345.1 Trinectes maculatus
AGAAGAGAACATATCTCCCCCATATTAGCTTCACTACACTGGCTCCCTGTGAAATTTAGAATCGAATTCAAAATCATTCTACTCACATACAAAAGTTCTAAATGGTATGGCACCAACATACCTACAAAATTTAATAATCCCATATCATCCTACTAGAGCACTCCGCTCTCAGAACGCAGGTTTACTCACAATTCCAAAAATCCATAGGAGCAGACTAGGAGCCAGAGCCTTCAGCTATCAGGCTCCTCTGCTGTGGAATCATCTCCCAGCTTCAATCAAGGAGGCAGACACCCTCACAGTATTTAAGAGCAGACTTAAAACATTCCTCTTTGACAAATCTTATAGTTAGGGCTGGTCGAGGTCCATCTTTGATCAGCTCTTAGTTAAGCTGCCACAGGCCTAGACGGTCGGGGGACATTTAGACCTTATCCTTCTCTTCCTCTGTCTGCTTTCCCTCCTTCCATCTACATCATATCATTATAGCTGTGTCTTATTAATGCACTTTACTAATTCACCCTCTTCTCCGGAGTCTTTGTGCTCCACTGTTCCAGTACCAGATGCAGCCACTTCTATGGACCATCGACTGTGGTGGCAGCTGATCGTAGAACATGCTCTGGAGCTGCAGGACCTGGATTCAGCACCGCACTCAACGCACCACTACCACTACCACTACCACTACCACTATTATATTATATTATATTATATTATATTATATTATATTATATTATATTATATTATATTATATTATATTATATTATATTATATTATATTATATTATATTATATTATATTATATTATATTATATTATATTATATTATATTATATTATATTATATTATATTATATTATATTATATTATATTATATTATATTATATTATATTATATTATATTATATTATATTATATTATATTATATTATATTATATTATATTATATTATATTATATTATATTATATTATATTATATTATATTATATTATATTATATTATATTATATTATATTATATTATATTATATTATATTATATTATATTATATTATATTATATTATATTATATTATATTATATTATATTATATTATATTATATTATATTATATTATATTATATTATATTATATTATATTATATTATATTATATTATATTATATTATATTATATTATATTATATTATATTATATTATATTATATTATATTATATTATATTATATTATATTATATTATATTATATTATATTATATTATATTATATTATATTATATTATATTATATTATATTATATTATATTATATTATATTATATTATATTATATTATATTATATTATATTATATTATATTATATTATATTATATTATATTATATTATATTATATTATATTATATTATATTATATTATATTATATTATATTATATTATATTATATTATATTATATTATATTATATTATATTATATTATATTATATTATATTATATTATATTATATTATATTATATTATATTATATTATATTATATTATATTATATTATATTATTCTACTTGTATAATTAATAATTATAAGTCATGTTGTTAATGTGTTGTGTACACGTGGTATCCATTGCACTTCTGTCCATATGGGCTATACAAATAAAATTTGATTGATTGATTGATTGATTGATTGATTGATTGATTGATTGATTGATTGATTGATTGATTGATTGATTGATTGGTTGGTTGATTGATTGATTGATTTTAGATTGAGATCATTAGACTCAGTTGCTTACATTTGATTTAGACTAGGTCATTATCACAATTATTCAACCTCATCTTAGTTACTTTTAATACCCATTAGATTACATTCTCTATGTGTCACACACTAATATGATTATGTTCTCGAAACTACCTTTATTCTCAATAGGCCTCTGTGTCAACGGTTTGTGCTACATTCAAACACATAACCAGTATTTAGAGAAAACTTTAAAATATTAATAGAAAAAAATTGAATATTCAACATCAGGTTGAATTTGAGGTTGGTATCATCATCTAAAAATGACTTAATGCAAGTTTGGTGTCTTTTCCCCATAGATCACATGACATTGATCCAGCCAAACCCTAGGGAATTTAGCAACTACCTCCAGTAGTTCATGGGGAGAAAAGCTATATCACAAACAAAGACGTTTTGATGTTTTTTATTTGAGTTTTTTTCAGTACTTATCAGGTCTATTAACTCATTGTTCTTGTTCAGTTGGTAACAGTTGGTAGGTGATGAAGCTGACTTATTCAAACCTTCATTACATTTCACATTGTCAGTTGTTTTTGTGCTTTATATGAATGTGTTTGAGTGATTCACAGGGATTCTCCTGCTGTTCAAGTAATACTAATAATACTAATAATGCTGTTGGGGGAGGTCGGCTGGGGGGTGGTGTATTTAAGTACACTGCATTATTACAGCGAAGATGACAACAACAAAAACGACAACAACAATGACAACAATACAAATAATAATCATAATCATAATAATACTAATGTTTTTGTTGTTGTTGTTGTTGTTTTTGGTCATTTTAACCGAATTTTTGGGATTTAAAATAAAACCATCCAAAACAAAAACAAAATAACATAGACAAGGAAGTGACGTGTCCATGTAACAGGAATTGAATAACGTACACAACAAAGATGGCGTCTCCCAGTAAGGCGACTGTAAGCGAGTCACACGTGGGGAAAAAGAAAAAGGTACGTGCGATTGAAGCTTTAGCAAAATAATGTTCGTTACGGACCTGTGTGAAGATCGCCAGCTATCACATTCTAACAGCTATAAAAGCACCCGTAGAGCATATGCGTGGGCTCCTGCTGGCGCAGATTCAAACATTTGTATGTGCTCAAAGAAATCCAAGGAACTCTCCTGTCCTCTTTACCAAGTGAGTGCTGCTGACATGTCACCGTTTTCTCCTCTCCAATAGCCCCCGGCTCGGTATTGGCAAGAGCCAGAAGAGAAGCCGAAAGATGAAAACAAACTGGGAAAAGATCGAGGACAGGCTGAAGAGGCTCCGGAGCTGGATGAGTACGAGCCACAGAAAAGAAAGCGCTTGGAGGCACCAACTGACGGAAAGAATTTCATATCAGGAGTAAGTACTTGTCCTACATTTTATTTGTCAGTTTGTTTTGTTGTAACCCAATTTTCACAAATGTGATATCTTGCATCCTTGGAATTGTGATGTCTCTATTTCTTTTTCTTCTTTATGTTCTTAATCTTTTTTCTACGAGACAATAGTAGAGATTGTTTTGGGACTCTTTATCAAAATGTATGTATACATATGTGTATGTATACATGCAACTCCTCCTTCAGCAGCCAACCACAATTTTGCCTTCCTGTCTATGATGGAGTTTTTATCTTCTGTCCAGATCACCCAGACAAAGATTGTACTGCACCTCCATTTTGTCTGTATGTGTCTGTATGTATATATAGTGCGTGTGAATGTGTGTTTATATTTGAGGGTGTTTACTGAGTATTAGAGACATGTTGCAAAGAAATTCGGAATTCAGAGGATGACTTCTAATGTTCTGGATCATTATAGAATGAACCCCTGTCCACCCAGCCTGACCTTTGTTATTTTCCTCAACCTTGTTGTTGAGGAAATACATACCCCAGATGTACAGTATGTTATTGTTCTAATAAGGCACCCAAGGGTGTAGTAGCACATGTTGTTTCAATACCTTTTTTACAGAGCTACCTATGTATCATGTAAAGTTATTCACTGGGCTTAAACCCTTTCGATTTCTTTAAAATCTTAAGATACTATAAAATTTCTAACTAGTAGTGTACTGGGCATAATTCTCAGCTGTAAGTTAGCTTTCCTTTGTTGCGTGTTCCTTTTTCCAAACACCTGAAACTGGGAAAACACAGGCATAATCTGAAGGTATTTTTCATGGTGTGATTTATTATGACACACTCCCAAAGAGCACTGAGGAAACATTTGCAGAACATATTTCTACAAGACACAAAGAATAAATAACAACAAACATAATCCACATGTCACCCACACCGTGGTTGTGTGTAGGGGTGCACTACCCACTGTCATTGATGGAGCTGCTCTGTCACACCTTTATTCAGGAGTAAGGATGTAAATTTTTTCTAATTGTTGCTTATATTTCCTCTAGAAACTTGACCCTTTTCCTGGTCCTGCTCCGATTCCAAAAGACAGACTGGAGAAGTTCCAAAGAAAAGATAAAACAAAACAGGTACAAAAAACTATTTATTTATTTATGTATTTGCAATTTCTGGTTGGTACGCCCCTTAAGGGACATGGAAAGAAAAAAAATCCAAAGATTAATCACCAGATTTAATGTCTATATATGTCAAATATAAAGACATTAAATCAGTACTTGCCTTTAAAGCACTGATTTAATGTCTTTATATTCTATGTCTCTTAATGGGCTCCGTAGGTAGGTAACTGTTGGTACATATCAAAATCTTATTTCTTTTTCAAAATTTGTTTTCCTCTAGCTTCGCCGGCAAAATCACAAGCTAAGAGACATAATAGCTCACTCTGAAGAAGCTTCTGAAATGGCCCAGAAACAAGCTGCCCGGTTTGACCTTCTACTCCCAGAGGAAGCAGGGTAAAAGTCTCAGTTTTTCATCACCTCACTCTGATGTGACATTGATTGAATGAACTACAGCTAAAGCTCAATGCTTGTTTGTTACATTTGTCTCAATCTCAGGTTTCTAGAAGGGGATGAAGATGAGGACACATGTACAATCTCTCAATCAGATATTGCTGATGCTGTGGATATAACATCTGGGGCAAAGGTAGGGACTCTAACTGGACACTGCTGACTGTGATGAAAGAGTTTACTTCTGATATATTAGAGCTCAAGCTCCATCTCTGTTCATATATTATATTATATTATATTATATTATATTATATTATATTATATTATATTATATTATATTATATTATATTATATTATATTATTACTTGTATAATTAATAATTATAAGTCATGTTGTTGATGTGTTGTGTACACGTGGCATCCATTGCACTTCTGTCCATCCCTGGTAGTGGGATCCCTCACATGAGTCTCTCCTGGAGGTTTCTGCGTTTTTTTTCCCCTGTTAAAAGGGTTTTTTTGGCAGTTTTTCCTCACCCTTGTTGAGGGTGTAGGTCAGAGGATGTCACACCCTGTACTCTTTATTAAAGCCCTATGAGGCAAATTGCAATTTGTGAATATGGGCTATACAAATAAAATTTGATCGATTGATTGATTGATATAAAATCCCCTGTTCTCACATTGTTAAACTGTGGTATTTCAGATGAAAATCTACAGTGAAAACCGATGATACAGTTACCACTCACCAACACTTATTTCAGTATAAAAGAGAAAAGAAACCTTTGAACTGTCCCCACATTTATTCTGTACATATTTTTTGTGATCGGTCTGTGTGCACTGCGGCTTTGTAACCGACATCAGTTTAAAGGTGCACTGTACGATCCTGCATGGTTTGAGCACTGAAACTATGCAGGATTGCATAGTGCACCTTTTTAAAGTGAAAAATAAACCTGCATACAATGCAGAATATCATAGTGGCTGCGATCATCATCAGAAATTAAAAGGAAATGTTGTTCCCACCTTTCATGCTTTTTATTGAATCATCTTTCAAAGCTAAACTTGGACAAATCCTATGTGTTTTTATTTTCTGCTTTGAATTTTTATGACTGTAACAAATTTATTGTATTATTTTCATGTCAATTTCTTCTAATGTTGCCTTTAATTTATTCATTTTTCTCTCTCTTTGTTTTTCCTCTTATTCTTTTACCCTCCTCAGTACTTTAACCTGAAACTATCTCAGTTTGGACCATATCGACTTGATTACAGCAAAACTGGACGGTCAGTATCATACACTCTTAACCAATACAGTACAGTGTTTGTCTTCTTGGGCAATCACCAAACAGCTGTTTCATATTATTGACAGTATTAGACTGTCAGATTAGACAATATCTTCCAAGGCTAAACAATCATACACCTCTGTCCAGCTCTAATAATAGGAAAAAAGTTGTCTGATTTGAACATTTTACTAATTCACCACAAATATGCCTGTTTTTAACATGAGAATATTCACAAAAGTGTTGTTGCATAATGCTGTTTTCAATGTTATTTAAAAGACTCCCAGATCTGACCTTTTACCTGGCTCCATAATAAAAGTTTGTGGGTTCTTCCCTGGCCTGTACCTTTTGTATTTATTATCATAAATGCAATATATTTTCTCATGGAAATCTCTGTCTGTCTGGCTGCAAAATGCTCCTCTGTGATCAACATGTAAATGATTAAAATGCGGTGAGTGTTTGTTGATAACTCTACGCTCTCTTTTATTTAGTCACCTTTTACTTGGTGGGAGGAGAGGCCATGTTGCGTGTATAGACTGGCAGTCCAAACAGCTGATGTGTGAAATCAATGTGATGGAGTCTGTCCATGATGTCAAGTAAGTTATCCAATCGTACATTGAGCAGAACAGAACATAATACTTTGCAGTCTGAATTCATCCACAAGCAGCTGTATATATACTCTGTAAATAAACAACACATTTCTGTCTTTGTTTAGGTGGCTTCATAGTGAGAGCATGTATGCAGTGGCTCAGAAGAAGTGGCTCTATATCTATGATTCTAAAGGAATAGAGCTTCATTGCATCCGAAAGTTCAATGATGTCCTGCGTATGCAATTCCTCCCCTACCACTTTTTGCTTGCCACAGTGGTGCGTTCATTAAAACTGTGCTCAGTTATGAATGTGTTTTTTATTTTACATAGCAGAAGCAGATTATAAAGATAATGATCATCTTGGGCAGGCTGTGTTGCACTGAATTTTATGAGTGTACATCTTTAGCTTTAATCAGATATAAATTATATTAATCAATTTTAGCATGAATAGTGGAAATGTCATGTCCATTTCATTTCACACAGCAGCTTTGCCTCATGTCATTTGGCACTGATACAGTAAAGAAAAACTTAAATGTCTATACTAACTTTTAGATCCATTCAAACTGGTAAATATCAACAATAATCAGCTCAGAGTAACTCTCCTGTTGTTCTCATCTTCAGAGTGCTACAAGTTTTCTGCAGTATCTGGATGTATCAGTAGGTAAAGAAGTGGCAGCCATCTGCACCAAGACTGGCCGGCTCGATGTGATGTGCCAAAACCCTCATAATGCTATCATCCACCTGGGACATCCCAATGGCACAGTCACCCTGTGGTCGCCCAACCAGAAAGAGGCCCTTGTGAAGATGCTCTGTCATCAGGGCGGCGTGCGATCTGTCACTGTTGACAAGTCTGGCATGTGAGTTACCTTAAAACTGTGGGGTCAAGAAATAACAAACCTGGGTTTTTTTTTATTGATCGAAGCACAAAAAGCACATAGTGTGAGTGTAAACATTAGAAAGAGTTTCTGCCCAAGGCCTATGGTTCAAGAGTTTTTGAACTTGCAGCTGGGATTTGCCAAGTTGACACCAATTTGTCCTGAAAGTGGCATTTGTGTCAGCTCTTTGCTGTGTGTGAGATAAGGCCCATAGAGATTATATTTGTATGTTCTGATGTATTATTATCTAAAGCACAAGGTTTTTGTTTGCCCTTTTGGGCACAGCAGATGATCAGATCACATTTGTGAACATATAATGCAGAAAATTAAATCTGTCCAAAGGCTTAAATTTATAGATCACATGGGGGTCACATGTTCTCAGTAATGCAACTATACATATCAGGAAATCTGTAAGTTCAGCATAGTTTTGCTGTCTCCACAGTCAGAAGGTGGTGTAGTTAAAGTTGAACTGCTTCGTGGTTCAGTTGAATATCTGTTCTGTCTGATGAATAATACACTGCTATTTCCTCAGTCTGAGCACTCTGTTTATGGTCTTCTCTTTTGGCAGCTACATGGTGACGTCTGGGATGGATAAAAAGCTGAAGGTATATGACGTTAGAGCGTTTAAGCCCCTCAAATCCTACTTCCTTCCTGCTGGAGCTTCCTGTTTGTCTCTTAGCCAAAGAGGACTACTGTCTGCAGCCACAGGGGATATCGTTCAGGTCATTATCATCACCACACTGCACATTTATTGATTGGTCATTCAATAACAATGAGGTGACCTTGTAGAAAGTTTCTTTTGGATGCATATAGCTAGATAACATTTCGTTAAAATGTTCATCATCATTATTGGGAACCTGAAGCTGTATATTGTAGATAAATATTGCATTGTTTTTCTGCGTTTCTAAACATTGTCTCTATTTTCTATATTTATAGTGATAATTACATCACCCTCCCTTATATTTCTCTTATATATAACCATAATAGCAGAGCTTTTCCAATATATTGTTCAGTGGTCACATCGCGAAAAGATTAGTGCAGATGGAAACCTTTTGTGTACCAGACTTGGCCCAGTTGAATAGCCCTGCTTTATTAAAGCAAAGTTGTGATAATTTAAATTGGTAATACATTACTTAAAAATAGTCAACCTGTTTTTCACTTAATTTGCATGTGTCTGTCTACACACAGGTGTATAAAGATGTGTGGAGCTCTCCAGTGACTAAACCCTACATGGCTCACAGAGTTCGGGGGACAGTGTGGGGGCTTAATTTTTGTCCCTTTGAGGATGTCCTTGGTGTCGGACATGGAGATGGTTTCACCAGCATGCTTGTACCAGGTCTAACATTTCACACATCAGACACACATTTAAATAAACGTAACAACAAGGGTGCACCAAATGGGTCCTGGTCAAAGTTCTCCATCAGTAAATCAATACTCATGATTATTAGACTTTTAAAAAAGTAATGAAAACGTTACATTTTATGTGCTTTTAAAAAGTTTCTAAATCTCTCTGTTTTCCTCAATTAAAATTTACAGGTGCAGGTGAACCTAACTTTGATGGTTTGGACGCAAATCCATACCGTAGTAAAAAGCAAAAGCAGGAGTGGGAAGTTAAAGCTCTGCTGGAGAAGGTCCAGCCAGAACTCATTTGCCTGGATCCCAATGAACTGGGACTAGTTGACCAAACCACCTTTCAACAAAAGCACCAGAACCGAGTCGAAGCTCTGGTCAGTGTTCATCAGTATTTTAATGGCACACATCAAATTTTAAAATATTGGTTTAGTCTTGTTTACATCCTGCAATGTTTGTCATCTCAGGGCTTTGATCCGCTTGCCAAAGAAAAGTTTGTTCCCAAGTTCAAGAAAAAGGGTCGGAGTTCAGCTGGTAGTGTTGAGAGGCGCAAGAAACAAGTAGCACACGAGGATCAGAGGGTAAGTATAAAAGGAAGATTGAATAAAAATGATATTCTTCATGCTATATCAACAGTGGTCAGCACATCTCACCTGACTCATTTTCATCCAAGGATATAATTAGGCAAGCTGTGGAAGACAAAATGAAGACAGAAAATGAGAGAAAGGAGAAGGAGAAGAAGAAGATGGGATTATCTGGCATGAGATCTGCACTGGACAGATTCAAAAAATAGAAAAGAAGAAGTCTTTGTGCTGCTTAAATGCAAGTGACATTCTGTGAGTGTGACCTCTTATATAAAAGACTCATTTTTTGGCACACATTGCTCCACTGTTGGAACAAAAGAGAAACTGCAGAAATTCTGGACGCCTACCAATGAGGACATTCAAATGGATTCATCTGTGATCAATGTAGTGGCAGCTCCATATTACGCTTGTAGCGTTTCCTGTCTATGTGGGCGGATCATGTGAGGCGCCACGGCTGGCATTTGTGTGACCTAGATGTTGTGCTGAATTTCATTTCCCTACTAAATTTTCACTAGTTTGACTGTCTCATGTGAGGATTTTTTTTTAGCTAAACTGAGCATATGTCATTGTTATTATATTATGTCCTCAAAATAAATAACATAATGCCAAGTCTCTGAGTTCAGTTTTATTAAACCTGCTATGAAATATGATCACACCTTTAATAGTCAGGCATCCATGTGAAAATCTGCAGCAGCTTTATTTTGTGTATGTCTGGTCTTCCTCATACTACTTTTGATGAAATGAAAAAAATGGTCTTGCCTCTTCAATGGAATTTAACTTATGGGTACACTCTGCTCTGAGATAATAAAGTGCCAGTGAAATATGTTTGAATATTATTTTGAATATTATTCATCCTTCTTATGTAAATTGTTCTCAGGTCAGTAAGAAATCCCTCACACTTGATAAATAAATACAGCTTTATCACTTTCACAGTTATATTAAATGGGATGGCACACAGTTTTAACTGCATGTGATTGTCCCTTACTAATAACAATGAGAAGGGGTGTGGCAGACCAGTAACTCTACATTACAGAGAAGCAGTTTACATTTCAGTTTGTTTCCTGGTAGAATTGATTCAATGCACAATACACAATAAAATAGACCTGTGTATGTCTGTGTGCATTCTCTACTGAGAGAGACCCTAGATACATCTAAATTAAAATAAAGTGTTTTAATTGGTTTGTACATATTTGTTTTAATTTGTTTCGTACATGTATTTCCTGAGTGTAAAGAAGACATAGAATAGAGTAGCAAGACAGCCTGACTTTGTTTTGATGCGTCTTTTAAAATCTGCTCGTCTTTTTGCTTAAGACTCAATTCAGACTCTTAAGCACAAAACTCATTCACACTCTGCTTACTATTTAAACTCCCAGATAACATACAAAAGCTTGAAATACTGATCAGTGGAATCTGTTTTCACATCACATCTTCATTCATGTGTACAGAGTCAGATGATCAGAGGCAGCAGAATTACTAAGCCTTCCGTGAGAGAACAGTAATATCAACTGATGTCTTTCCTCTGATTTGGCCGGTTACATGACACTGTTTTCAGTAAACCAATTAATATCTGACAATTGCACATATTAAATTCTTTTTACTAATTGACAAAATAAATAAAGTTCCTACAGTGACCATTATTGAACATGACATTTTTTGGTGTTTACTTCTGACCTATTATATGTAATTTGTAATTTAATGTTATCTATTGTTCTGCGATTTATGCATCATATTAGACTAATATAAAAATTTAAGTACCTGGTGATTAAGTACATATGACAGCTTATAAAGTTCATACTTAGTGGGTATGTCGAAGTACGTATTTCCTCACGATATGCTATCAGCATGCCAGTGTTTGTTTTGTGTCTACAGTTTGTGTCAATGAATCAATGTACAATGCAGTTAACAGTCTAGAGAGATTGAAGGTGGAATGGTTCTTGATACTAGTAGCTGCTCATTACCTTTCACTTTAAAAATCTTTTTAAATACAATATTGTGCTTACAGAATAGAGCTATAAAAATAAACAGACATTTTCCCAATGCACAGTGTAGCTTCAACAATCTGAAGAATGTTTGTGCCAATGACACTGAAGTGAGGCACAACCCCACTGACACCCGTTCTCCTTCTCTGTGACCCTCACAACCCCTGCTCCAGCCCAAAAGCAAAGCCAAGCATGGTTCTGACTTTGCAAATCCCAAGGGAGGCACGTAGGCTCAGCCAGGAGCATGGAGATGAATGAACGTCAGCCCACAGGTGCAGCATCTCTCTGGGTGGTATATGGTGGATGGATACCATGGCCTGATAACAGCAACGCCCATAGGGAACCCCTGGACCACCAGAGAAGAGAGGACAGTGTGACGGCAACACTCCCGCTGCCTGAGCACATAGACCAACAAACACATCCTCAGGGGGCAGATGAGTGAACAGAGGTGAAACAGAAGCTGCCAGGGAAATTTTGAGCAATGCAGAGCGGGACAGAACGTAGGCTGTGCCACTACAATAGTCTGGAAAGACAGCGTGAGGGTAGGCTCCTGCAGGGAGGTAGTGCTTGCTCTCTGGGTCACGGTCCGGAGCCACATGGAGATGCACCCTGCCAAGGTACAAGTCTCCTTGTTCATAAGGATTACGGCTCTTGTTCAGAAAAAGCAGAAGGGCACTGGGATTGAAGAGGACGTCATCATCCACTTTGGCCATGAAGTGAGCCTGAGGGCAGAACCGGCGGGCCCAGCCCAGCATGGACAAGGTCTTCAGGGTGAGGTTGGAATAGGTGTCCAGAAAGCGTCCTTGGATCAGATCTCCACGCTCCCGGCCCTCCTCTATCAGCAGCTTAGACAGTCCCGGGTCAGACGCCACACCCACCATAAAGAGGGTCATGATCCGTAGGCCTCGCACCTGCACTTCCCCTCCCCAGGTGTTCCTGATGGCTTGGCGCGCCCTCTGATTTGCAGGAGCCGTGGTAACCATGGTGAGGAGATAAGGCTTGGCACGCTGGCACACAAGCGGACTGGGCATGAGCAGGAACTCCTCGGGTCGGGTGGGGGGGGCGATCTGCGGGGGGATGATGCCGGCGCGCGGCTCCATCACACTGTTCATGCCCATCGAGGTGGCCCACGACTCGATGAGGTCCACAAAGAGAAGGGCCACCAGGACTGCGCCGGCAATCGCTGCGCAAAGAAAGGGCAGAACCCCAAGCCTAACCCCTCGCTTTCCAAACCGGGTTCTGCACACCCACATTGCCCGTCTCACCATAACCACTCACGGCTCCGAGGACATCAATAGCTGCTATTGCTCCCTTGCCTCTCGTCCTTACCACCACGACTATCGCTACTCCCCAGCCATTGCGGGTTTGCGCGTCTCCTCCTCTCTCCGTCCCTTCGTCGCTCCTTTGCGCAGGGATACAGAGGCGCAGCAGCGGACGGATGACAGAGGGTAGGGGGGTGGGGTGGGGGTTGTGCAGCAAAGGACCTGGTAGCCTACCGACACGTGTATTGTTGCTGCAGCTCAGTCAGTTTGACAAAACTGGGGTATGCAGCTGCGCAAACCAGACGTCTCGAAGCTACCCCGCCCTAATACGCTAAAACACCCACCGAAGATGAGACAGAGATTATCAGTTTCATTTTTGCCCCGTGAACAAATTAGCCTGCAACATGCAAATTTTTTTAAGCCTGCCAAATTCCGGTTTCGATCACTGGTGATCTAACAGATAAGGCGTAGTTCACAATATTCCCTTTAGTAAAAAGCACAGTAGCCTACAGACTATCGGTGAGATGGTGCAGTGCTTTCATTTAAAAGAAAACAGACTTTGAAAACATTTTGATGCAGAGCGGTTGTAAATGGCTCGCATCCCGACAATACAGCGTGCATGGCAAATCATGTTCTATCACCATATATTGAAATACCTCTATAAGATCGAGAACATATCTGACCACGGCGAATTGAGTTTTAGGGATATTTGACGTATAACGGAGTCCAGTCCTCTTATCACCTTGTGGTTACAGGCCGTTTAGATCCCCTCCACCCTGACTGCTGCTGGGGGCTGTGGTGAGGGATGGTGGAATGAATGTTTGCTTATTTTTGTACGATGTATCTACAACAATAATTTGTGTAAAGTGAAGCTCTCAGCTTCACTTCATACTCAATGCAGTACCATCACGCCGAAGACGGTGCAGGACGACATCTAGCGATCATTTAGTGGTAGTGCTAGTTTTCTGAAAACTATACTGTATTCTGCTCCTAAGATTGCACTCGGTCAACACATGGACACGGTGTTCTTTTAGTCACACACACACACACACACACACACACACACAGACACACAGACACACAGACACACACACACACACACACACACACACACACACACACACACACACACACACACGTATGCTGTGTATGTATATTTCTAATTTTTCTGTCTTTCTATAGCTCTGTGCTTTTTAGGGTGACTAAATGTCCATTGAAATCAAGAAGGTCGAGCAAATTCAATCATGTGGTAAATGCAAACTTAAACTTATATAACTTAAAACCTATATATGTTAAGTGCACACTTCTCACAAGCTCAATGCCATTCTATTTTACACATTACATATTTAAGTTATGTGTCCAGTACATGACATACTGGATGTTTTTCACATTAAGATTTATTCGAAAAAATGTATATAGTTACAAGATACAACAAAATCCGGTAACAGATTTTTAATACTGCAACTACCATTTCGTTTTAATTATCAATTTGATAATTTGCTTGTTTACCTTGTCTATAACATGTTCAATAAAAATATTGTAAATAAGCTGCATCACCGTTTTCTTTTACACTGGTGGTATTTTTTATCTTAAGTAAAGTATCTGATTATTCCTACTTATAACCTATAACTTTTTATCATCTATATGTTAGGCCCAGACATAATGACGTCAGTCCAGTCTGGCTCGCGCGGAGAGGGAGGGGGCGCACGGGGACGCAAGAGAGGAAGGGGAAAAAAACTAGCCATCCTCGACGCGCTGGCGGTGCGGGGGTCACGAACTATGACCTTTAACAGAAGAAAACCAAAACATTTTTTTTTAAATAGACGAGCGCCTAGAATTCACGAGCACCGTCTCCCACAGGTAAGTCTCAGTGTCGCGTTGAAAATGGCAGAAAGCTCTCACTGATACTGGATGATAAAACGACGCAGCTAATCTACCGGCTAGTTGTTTAGCTAACTGATGTGCAGCTCCCTTCCTGCCCGTCTCCAGCAACTGGAATCCGGGCACAGACGCGGTCTATGCAGATTTTCGTTACGGACAGTTAAACTAACAACAAACATGTGTCACCCCGTCGATAAAACCAGTACTAGTATTTGTCAGAATGATAAAATCACGGGAGAGACGAGTAAAGTCGACTCTTTGTGCAGCCCCCGTTTGATGTATTATATTAAGGATAATGTTAGCTGAAACATTGGAAAGGTATAGATGCTGCAGTTGAACTCGACCCTTTTACCTTTGCCATCCCGGGGACAGGAATGTGTTGAATCAATAAAGACATAATTTATCAAATCTGTATGTTTACACGTTATGTCTGCACATTATAAGCCCTCCACTAAAATGCCCGAAGATAATATTTCAACATATATATATTTATCAAAATGATTAGTCTCCAGAGTTACTGGATGATTGCCAGATTCTCCATTTTGTTCTGTACAGGGATGCGTTTGGGATGGGGGTATTTTGATCGGCACTGTGTTGAACCAATCAGTAAACAATAGGAAGTAACCTCCCTTAAATGAACCAGAGCTTCAGAAACAGAAAGCAATTTTCACGATGCTGTCAGCGTGTGTTGTTTATTATGATCCCCAGTCAGCGGAAACAAAACGGAAAGTCCAAATACTGAAACAATGTGTTGATTAACAAGTCTTTTGCAGCCTGACTTTGACTGTCCAACATTAGTAGTTGTGTTACATCTCAGTCACATAAACAGGACAAATGTCCCATTATTAAATCACAATTTGTGGTTAATAAATCTTTAATGCAATCTTTTCAAACAGACTTTACTGATGACCTTACATCATCATGACAACCAGCCTGGGTCTGTTGTCTTAGCGGAAAGTGGAGTCTGAGCACAAGGCACAGGTCCTTTTTTTTTTCAAAAAAATTCGAATGGTTTATACCCAATCAAGTGAAATATATTTGTGTTGCAGATTTGTTGCTTTTAGTATGTATTTACTTGGTTTAAATGTTTTACAAATGATAGGTATCGTCCTCTCAGTCAGACTCAGTGATGGGTGAGTCTCCACAGCATTTTCAGGTCATTTCCACCGAGCCTGCCCCAACTCCACAGCATATACAGGTAGCTGCTCTAGCTAGCATCTAAGAATGTGATAGTGTTGACAGTGTTCTCAGGACACATTATCAGCAGAATTGATCAAATTGATAATATAACATGTGACTAAACTCTAATCATCACTGTCACCCTGTTCTCTGTTTCCCCACTACCCATGCGATGTAATTTCCATTTCTATCTTTATGTATCTCCCTCTTCCACCTTGATCGAACTCAGATAGTAACGGACCAGCAGACAGGTCAGAAGATCCAGATAGTTACAGCGATGAACCCATCCAATCATCCGAAGCAGCAGTTCATTCTCACTGCATCTGACAGCTCAGGGGCAGGCAAAGTTATCCTGGCTTCACCAGACAGCCACAACACTAAGCAGCTCATCTTCACTGCTGCAGACAGCCTGATGCCAGGAAGAATACAGGTAAACTTGTACCCATAATTACACCACTCTGGTACATACTGTAGTGTGATTATGCTATGGATGTTAGTTACCATTTGTATGCCTTTCTATGGCTCTATCTCTTTTATGTTTTAGGTTTTTCAATCTTACTATATGTAGACCCCATTCTCAAGAAGATCCCGGCAACACCATGCAAGAATTTCTCCATAATTTAGCATAAATGTTCACCTGTGTGTCAAAGGACTCATAGATGGTTCCAAATAATCCAAATGCCATTGTTCAGTATCATAACTTTGAACACAGTCCTACTGTGAACATATTTCCAGCACCTTTATTGGTTGGCAGAGCTAATAGACATGACACGATAATTCAGACATTGTTTAATGTGTGTAGCCAACATTAAAATTAAATACAAGCTCAGTGGCCTGTGTTTGACATTGCTTTGCAGATTGTCACAGATCCGGTGTCGATGGAACGATTGTTAGGGCAGTCAGGGGACTTGAGTCGATCCCAGCCAGTAGAATACTGTGTGGTGTGTGGGGACAAGGCTTCAGGTACTAAAGTTAAAAGCTGCATTACATGGAGATAAAACTACAGTTAAAGTATAACTAGCTTCTTAGTGTCAGTTATCTTAGATGTGTGCATACAGTGACACACTCTTGACTTGACTTTCTCTGTGTTCAGGGCGTCACTATGGGGCAGTCAGTTGTGAGGGATGTAAAGGCTTCTTCAAGAGGAGTGTGAGAAAGAACTTGACCTACAGCTGCCGCAGCAAACAGGACTGCGTCATCAACAAACACCACCGCAATCGCTGCCAGTTCTGTCGATTGAGGAAATGCCTTAAAATGGGGATGAAGACTGAGTGTGAGTTTGCACCACACCAGAGGAAAAAATACATGGAGACAGTTGCATATGAAATTGTGCATGCTGTATTCAGCACTATCAGATTGTAGCTATAGTATCCTGGATCTAAATTATGTTGTTAAAATTGTTTAAACCACCCATATAAAAAACAACCATCAGAAAGAATAGATTACATACAGTTGCATATTGTTATACCTTTGTGGTTTTAGGCAGTCTTTAACACAGCAGAAAGCAAGGGGAGGGGTTATCTTAAATTAAATAATTCAGGTGATGCCCTGGCCAATGCCTTGGCCCTATTGGTTTTCATTTGCATTGTAAAAATGAATTACTATCATACTGCTAAAATGAACCTGGTGTCTGCAGCAACACTGTTTTGTATGTCAGCCGAGTTTCTTGTAGTATCTGTAATTTCCGTTCTGGATTTAAGAAATTTCTGCAGATGTGCAGGCAAGAGTATGATAAGAAAATAAAATTAAAATAAATAAAATAAAATGTCTGATCATTTCTATTTATAATAATCACTCAGTTATGATTAACGTTTGTCTTCAGCCGTCCAGAGTGAGAGAAAACCCATCGAAATAACACCCAGAGAGAAGCATATCAACTGTGCTGCCTCCACCCAAAAGATCTACATTCGCAAGGACCTAAACAGTCCGCTCATTGCAACACCGACATTTATATCGGATACAGACACAGATTGCTCCAGGTCAGTGTGAATCACAGTTACAAACAAACCTCAGCCTTGGGATTAATGCTTAGTTCTATTTCTCATAAGTTTGTGTAATGGGAATTGGATGTGGAATGTGCTCTGTGTCATGTGCAGATCAAGCTTGCTGGACCAGGGGATGCTGGTTAACATCCAACAGCCAGTCATCCAAAATGATGGAACTTTACTGCTGGCCACAGACTCAAAGGTACAGTCACTGCAGATCCAGTAAATGTAACCTCTGTCTGCTTCTGCTACTTGTAATACAAGTCCCATGTCACGTTTTCTCATAAAGGTGTATGTAAGTTTTGTTTTTAATAATAATTTACAGTAAATCCAGTTATTTTGAGGCAGGTGACATGTGGCTATGAAATTTAAAATATCCTGTATTGTGGTTTTATCTTCAGATGGAGTCTGGGCAAGGGGACCTGGGGACACTAGCAAATGTGGTGACATCGCTAGCCAACCTGACGGACTCATTGAAAGAAAACCTAAACAATGGCCACATGTCAGACAGCCAACAGGAGGAGCAATCTGCAAGCAAGATAACACGGTCAGTCAGCGGTGCACATACATGTAGGGACTGTGTTTGTGAGTCACCTTTTAAGACTATTTGGATTCTCAATTTGATTATTTTTTTGAACATCATATAATATACTGTGATTATTTACAGCTTCCTATACTACTGTACATTAACACAAAAAGGGTGATTGATTAGATAATACATTTGATGAAAATTGGCTCTTTTTGAATTATGTGTCTACAATAAGAAAACATGTTTGTGTTGCAAAATGTCAAATAAGCGAACTGAAATCTGTTTGTTTTGTGCGAAGTGCCTTTGATACCCTGGCCAAAGTCTTCAGCCCACCTGAAGTAGGGGTTGGACATGGTCCCGTAGATAAGTCGCATTGTGTCGGGGGAACAACAATTCAGCTGATTGGTAGAGACCAGGAGACCCCCATCATTGAGGTAGAGGGACCACTGCTCACTGACAACCATGTTGGCTTTAAGGTGGGTGGAGTCAGCTAAAGGTCAAATCTGTTGCTCGCATTGCTATTGTCTTAAAGAGCATTATGTTGCTTACCTGTATGTAAATTGACTGCACAATGGTGCATAACATTCCTGTGTTAAAACATAGTGAAACTATAAATAAGACAAAGAAAAACTATATTTAATTATTTTCATTTATATTCTTTTGCTCTGCCCTGGTTTCCTCTCTTCATCTTTTTTCTAGCTGACAATGCCTAGCCCCATGCCAGACTATCTGAATGTACACTACATCTGTGAATCCGCATCCAGACTTCTCTTTCTCTCCATGCACTGGGCACGCTCCATCCCTGCCTTCTCAGCCCTCGGGTGAGAATGTATTTTTAACTTTACTTAAAATTACACTCTCAGGAAATAACGCTGCAGGCTCCAATCTATTTATAATATATAATATGATGTTGTGAAGACTACAGGAAGCTCTGCGCAAGATCACACTAATGGTCTTTTACTTTTCAGTCAGGAGGCAAACACCAGTCTGGTGAGGGCCTGCTGGAATGAGCTGTTTACTCTGGGCCTTGCTCAGTGTGCTCACGTGATGAACCTGTCCACCATCCTCACTGCCATCATTAACCATCTTCAAAGCAGCATCCAGGATGGTAGGACCATCGACCTCATCATCACTGCACAGTAGGACACACACTTACACACAAGAGAAGAAATGTGATATTTAAAGAAGGTGTGTAGAATTTTGATGTTGTCAGTGTTGTTGATTATTTAGTGATGAAACTGTATTTTACAACCATGTTGGTACATTTCCAGGACTACACTTGTGAGCAGCAGATGGTACATCATTTATTTATTTTTTACCATAACTAACATAATATCTCAGAAGATCCACAGATTGAATATTTATTTGAACTGAAGAATTTATGCATTTCTCAGCTAGTCTTGTATTTAATGTCAAACCATCACAAAATATGGCTTAAACAAACAATAATTGTAGCCTTTGATATTTTAATGACACCTCTGGTTAGGTAAAGCTAAAATTACAAATGTTTACTCATCAAACTGGTACTTTTATTTCATCTCAGACAAACTTTCAGGTGAGAGGGTGAAACAGGTGATGGAACATATCTGGAAGTTCCAGGAGTTCTGTAACAGCATGACGAGACTGGAGACTGACAGCTATGAATATGCCTACCTGAAGGCTATAGTGTTATTTAGCCCTGGTATGTCTGCCAAGAGGAGTGCCTGATTTTCTTAAACAGGTTAATAACACATATTATAGCTTTTATTGAAATGTATTAGCATTTTGTAGAATAATAGTTGTGTTTGTCTCATTAGATCACCCAGGTGTGGACAGCAATGGACAGATTGAAAAGTTCCAAGAGAAAGCGCTGATGGAGCTGCAGGACTATGTGCAGAAAACCTATCCTGATGACATATACAGGTACATTCATTCCTCCAAACTTAACCCTGCAGCACCGCCACCTCAGGCATTATTTAGGTATTGCTGATTTAAGTGCCTGGCAAAGGGACATAAATGCTGCTTTGTAAACTGGGCACTGAGTTAAAAGTTGAATCCTCCTTGAAACATTTAATTTTTTTGCAAATAGAAAATCATTATTATTTTTATTGTTTTTGCAAATAAGTGACCATAAACAGAAGAATGAGTCAGGATGAGTTTGTTGTTTGCCCCCCAGGTTGACCCGTATTCTGACTCGTCTCCCGGCCCTGCGCCTCATGAACTCTAGCATCACAGAGGAGCTCTTCTTCACTGGTTTAATAGGTAATGTTTCTATTGACAGCATTATTCCCTACATTCTCAAGATGGAAACTGCTGAATATAACAGCCAGGACTCTGACAATACAGAATGACATCCGACCACTGCAGGACAGAAGACCGATTTAATGATGATACTCTGTCACTCGTAGGGTTTATTTTTGAAGCATAGTTTAAAATCCTACAGCAACCCCTTTTAACAATGCAAGGTCTAAAGTTATACAAGAATCCGTGGTGAATTAAAACAAACTGGCACTTGAGAGCCTGAATGATGGTTAGAATTTCTTCGGGAACTGATGCCGTTTTGTAATCAGGATTTTCTGGCCTAAACTCAGCCATGCTGATGTAAATCAAACAGCTGTTCTCTTCAGCTGCAACCACACTCATCAATGCCTTTATTGCACTTAAAGCTTGTCACATGTAAATTTACCCTCGGAAGTAAGCTCACAGATCACAGAAATAATTTGCAGATATCATTAGATATTTAACAAGGAGTTCCTAGAAAGCCCAAACAGCAGATTTATATGTGGAATTTATTTAGAAATACTCCTAAGACTGTAGAAAATTTCCTTTAAAAGTGTACTTTGAAGTTGTACATTTATTTATATAACCTTACCTTGTGAAAATTGGCACAATATACTCTAGTGTAGTTAATGCCTGAACTATCACGGTAATAATTCAGGCATTGACAAAGACTATATATTATTAACTTTTTATTTTCTTTTATTCGTTTTGTTTGAAAAAATTCGAAAAAATGACACAGTTTACATAAATGAACAGATCTAAATAATAAATAATAGCACTTCAGGCAAGTGCAAGAGCCAAGTGAAACCATAACCCTCTATTCATTAAAATGCAGTTGCTTTTAACTTCATAATGGGACCTGTGTCAATTTTTGTTGTCTTTTAGTTTTAATTACGATTCTCAAACTTACATAAAACAAATAAACCAGCTAAATTCTCATCATGTCCTATTTTATACTGAAACATATCAGGCAGATTTTATGTTTTATGTTTTTATGTTTAGGTACACATAATCTTGGTTTATTATGAGTATGTGTCCATAAAAAGCTGTGCAGTCATATCAGTTGTCACCTTTAATGACAATCAGTTATATGTTGTTTTCTCCTGTTGCATTAGTCTAATGACTGTTGGATTTTATGTATACTTATCAATGGCAATCATCTCTTTCAGAGAAGTGGATTTAAATGTTACTCATGTGTAGCTAAGCTGCTGTTTTTGTTTGCATCTGTATGCAATCAGCTTTTGTGGCAGTCACAGTGACTAAAACTTGTGTTTTGTCTTGTGTTTTTTAAATACAGTTTCAGTTTGTTGTGAACAAATTTGCTTTATGCATACTAAGTGTACTTATGGTACTTTTTGGGCAGGCTTCCCCAATTTAAAAAAGGAGTGAAAGAAAATAGAAAGATAGATTCAGTGACATCAGTGTTTCCCATTCATTGATTAGTAGGTATGGGAACTTCTAAAAAACATGACACAGTCACCAGATAAGACACACAAAATGCTCATATTTTTTGCCTTGCTTTTAAACAATTGGAGTCAAGTATTTATAACATGTTGGATAGCATCTAATGCGCTCAACTAGTTGTCTCTCCTTGGTGAAACAGAAAGTAGAAACTATAAGCGAAATTGACGCATAAAAACTAGTACAGGATACATTAATGAAGTAAACAACACTTATTACACTTATTAATTTATTACACTTTTTAATATTTTTTCTTTTAGTTTCTTGGTAGAATGGGATTTCCATTAAGTCAATGGCAGGGGAAACACTAATGTCCTGAAGACCACAATAATGTACTTGTAATATAAGTCAGCATTAGCAACCACAGCAACATGAATGATAACAAGAATATAAAGAAGTCATCACTGATTATGTCTTATTTAACTAATGTCAGTGGGGTTTAAAACCCATTCAGACTGTTTGTTAAAACACTGGCATCAATGTAATTTGTACATTTAATTTCATAAAATGAATGCATGTTTGTTTTTATGCAGGGTTTTATAATCTGGTCGCTGTGTGCCCTAACAAGGAGCTTTATTTTTTTTTATAGTGCATTGTAGTGCATGAAGAAGTTGTTTAAGTGCATTTCATGAAATGCTGTATGAGAAATACTAATTTAAAATGTTGTGGCTTTAAAATATAAACCATTTCAGCTTTGTGTATTGAGAATCCAGTGATGAAACTTTTATACGATGTAATGTTTTTTTTTCTTTTGTTCACGTAAATCTGTATTTCTTCAAATGAGACATTGAGAAATTCAAACATCCATGTTTTGCTGAAGTATGTCACAACCCTACATTTCTACCTCACCTACCTAATGAAGATATAAAACAAATGTATTAACAACGCAGCTCTTTTATTACCATTCCAGGGTCTGGGGCTGGCCTCTCTGAAGCTACATATTATGAAAGAAATAAACAGTAATTCATAAAATATAACAAGACTGAGTCTGTTTATTCTAGAAACTGATTATGATCTGCATGAATATTGTAGTTAGTTACAGTTAGTTTTCAGACTTAGTTTTGCAG
This sequence comes from Trinectes maculatus, assembly GCA_016785345.1. Taxonomy (NCBI): domain Eukaryota; kingdom Metazoa; phylum Chordata; class Actinopteri; order Pleuronectiformes; family Achiridae; genus Trinectes; species Trinectes maculatus. The sequence goes on from JAFBJQ010000320.1 coordinate 167,773, forward strand.
ACATGTCTCTCTTTAACTTGAACCTACCCACCACTGGATGAAAGAACGAAATGGAGTTGTATGTTTCATAGCATTTAACATTAGATCAATTTGCTTGTCAGAGGATAAATATTGTACTTGTGAAGCAGAAACATAATTATTATTATTTTATATTATATTTATTCTTTTATTTTATTTATTCTTTTTAAGATATTTCATAAAATATATAACTAGTATGGGAATATGAAAATGTCACATAGTATAACAGTGAAAATGTTTGCAAGGGCTATTTTATTTCGCATTTGTTTTTTCTCCTGCATTGTACAAAAAATGTGGCAATTCTTGTCACTAGACTTATAAAAACGACAAATACCAAATAACCCCACTGCTGCGTTACCTCTAACGTCATCAAAATGCGTCTGCCCTAGTTATTGTGGTCGACTCGCTCCGGGAAACGGAGTTATAAATGTTAGCTTGAAAATAACCAAGGGGTAAATTTAAGATGCCTATGAAAGGGAGGTTTCCTATCAGGAGAACCCTGGATTACCTGCAGAAGGGCGACATCATCTTTAAAAACAGAGTAAAGATAATGACGGTGAATTACAACACACATGGAGAGCGGAGCGACGGAGCAAGGTCAGAGCTAACAGCTAGCTGTGTACACACTTTCTGTCTCTGTCACTTAGTCTGTCTGTCTGTGGTTGGTGTCAAAAAGTTTGCCAGTTAAGTTAAAGCAGTTACCAGTATTGCTCATACAAATCTGTGTGTAATTAAAGCAGGGAATTAGTCGTTTACATTAAAATTAATATATATATATATTTATATTAATTAATATATATTAATACACACACACACACACACACATATACATGATTGATATTAAAGCTTTGCTTCTCAAAATGTGCCATTGAAATTGATGTGAAGTGGTTCAGAGATTTTGTCGTTTCTCCCTTTGTTTTGCAGAAAGTTTGTGTTCTTCAATATTCCCCAGATTCAGTACAAAAACCCTTGGGTTCAGATAATGATGTTCAAAAATATGACACCATCACCTTTCTTAAAGTTCTATTTGGGTGCGTAGCTTTGTATTGTTGTTTACCATTATACTACTTTTAATAATAATAACGAAAATTGTTCTTGGCTAATTTCTGAGCTCTCCTACAGATGACGGGGAACAAGTGCTGGTGGATGTGGAAGGGAAGGACCACAGACAAATTTCACAACATGTTAAGAAGATTTTAGGGAAATCAGAGTAAGATATTAAGCCTCAGTTCAACTCTCTGGCTCTGTCATATGCATGACTACATACTTGAGATTAGGTCTCAAACATTATGAGCAATGTGCTAGTAACCTTTGATTTCTCTCAGCAAGAACAAATAGCTATTCACCTCTGAAGGCCATGTAAACACAAAATGCAAGTTATCTGGGAGCTTTAAAATTGAATTGATTCTTTTTTTACTGCCATGACATCTCAAAAATGTCTTTTGTGAAAAGGTGTTTTCTTTCAGTGTCAAGACAATGTGTTCATCTACTTATTTGACTATATCTTCACTTACAGGGAAGTGTTACAAGCTGAGGCTCAGGCTAAGATGCTAGCGTCCAACCCTGCCAACTTTGGGCCGAAGCGGTACTGCCTGAGGGAGTGTATCTGTGAAGTAGATGGACAGGTGCCGTGTCCTGGCAACGTGCCTCTCCCCAAGGAGATGACGGGCAAATATCGAACCCAGATGTTAGCGTCACAGGAGTAATAGGAGAGCAGACTATTGATGATGACTTGGACAGTATAATCGTTATTTTTATGTTTTTGTACTATTATATAAATGGACAAACCCACCTATGACTCGCTCTACTCTGTTACGCCAACAAAGGCTAGACACCGTTTTGGCAGCTGCAGGCTCACACTTTTTTCTGTGCATGATGTGACCAAGTTAGAGTATTGACATCTGTGAGCTGAATATTCCAGTGTAAACATTTAATTAAACCTAGATTTTCCCTTGTGACTGGAAACCAGCTTACTTATTTCACTAAATACAAACTGAAAAAAATCATAATCCAAAGTAAGGTTGGGGTTACAACATTTGTGAAAAAAATAAATACAGCCAAATATTTTATGTTGACAACTTTTTTTTATTGGTGCTGAGATGGATTTTTCTAAAGTTAATACAGTCAAGTCTGTGTGTCCAAAATATTTCTATTGCAGTTATTGTTTTAAATACATGTGTTAGTCTAATTACTTCCCAAGCTAAAATCAACTGCCAGCACTCAGTAAGAGGCTGTTCCAAAACATTAACTGTCACAACATTTAGTGTCCCATGTCTTCTTAGTCTTCCGTGGACATCATAGATTAGCAGTGTGAGATGAAGAGGCAATAAAAACACTTGGGTCTGTGAATAGAAAAATGAACAACAGCAAAAGCACAATAATATTCATGTATGGACTGACCTAGCAGCAATAAGTGATAATACTTGCTGGCATTAATGTTGTGTAATGACTTAAAAGTTGCCTACAATGTCTCATAAAAAGTAGTGTTTGGTTTGTGCATGTCGAGTCCTGGGGAAAGCTGGATGGAATTACTTTACGTAGACCTCTATGAAGAGACAACTGATGCGTTACATACCAATCTTAGCCAACAGCATAGAGCAATATGTTGAGAGTTTTTAGCAAATTGTTCAAATGTATAAAAAAGCCCACAGACAGGCTTGACCACTACCTCAACAAAAACACCAGCATCAGACAGCACTTAAAGGACATGCAGACACATTATTTTTGAAACCCAAGTGCTCTATCAGATCAGTAGTGCCACTGTAAACAAGATCACAACCAGCCAAGGGTCACACTGTATGACGTAGAAAACCTTTTGTTCCTTTAGCTCACTATGACATTTAAGATGCAATTAAAAAAAAAAGTTTAAATGCAACCACATCAAAGCCAACCATGACACAGATGAAATGAGTAAATGGTTTTGGTTCTTTGGCATTAATTAAATGAACAGCAGGATGAACAATAGCCACAAATAAACTAAATATGTAGGTGCAGTAAACAATACTGCTGTTATCACTGATTAACCATAATTTTCCATATATGTATTACTGGTCTTGGGACTACATCTGTGTATTGGACAAAAATCTTTTTTGCCTCCAAAATATAATGGGTCAGATTACAAAAAAAATCTGTAGGTTTTACGAAGAGCTGACTTAACCAGATAATTGCAGCCTAATCCACATCTCCATATGAGGCAAGTCACACAAGCGTATTAGTACAACACAGTCAAATCTCCACCTGCAGGTTGGAGAGTCAAGTTGCACCATGAGGAATGTAAGCAACAGTATTTGACAAGCAAGAATACATGGAATTAAAAACTGTATTTTAGGTTATGGTGCATCAATTTTGACATTATTTCAAACAGACCAACAATTTTGAGTGACTAAAAAGACACTATTATTTATTTAACAATGTTTTTTGTGCATCAGTTGATCCCATGGCTGTTTAGTTCAACCTCTGCCATGGTGACACGATCTGTTATCATTCACAGCTTTTGGCAAACATCTGAATCACACATTCAGACTTCTACTACCCCAAAACTGGAATTAACTTAATTAAAGTGACATTCCTCCATAGTGTAATGTTCATGTTTTCACTGATACAGCTGGATTTCTGTCTCTAGCCACACTACCTGCACAAATTGATTCATTCTTGTGGTGCTTACAAACTGTGCAAGTTGGGGTAGGCTCCTGCCCTCCATGACCCTGTGCAGAACAAGTGGTTTAGAAAGGTGACAGGAAAGTTATGGAGTCCAGATCAGTAGTCTTTAGTACATTTAATGTTTGGGGTAAAACTTGGTGGGCTCATTCGTCATGTACAGCGAGCTAGCCTTGCTGGACTTAGTAACTAAATGATCAAAAGAAAAATGAATAAAAGGCGTCAGGGTTTCTTTTTCTTTTGTTCCTGTAGAGTGTGCTGTAGCTCTTTCAAATTCTCTGACAGGAGTTGCACCTCATCGAGACGGCCACTGAGCTTGGCATCAAAAATGTAGGCCCTAATGTTGTCAATCTGCTGAAGCAGCAGTTCTTCCTCTATCATGTCCAAATCGGGCAAAGCGTCATCATCATCTTCCTCGTCGAAGGGGTTCGTTGAGACTACTGCAGAGTTTGCAGACGCTCCAGTGAAAGGCTTGTCTGGATTGATGCCATCATCCTCCTCAAACGGGTTCCGAGGTATGGACTCTGCCTCGTTGTTCTCCTCGATATCTTCAAAGGGGTTGAATTCTTTCTTACCATTGGTTACGCCTCTGTGTTCCCTCTTAATGTCCTCTGAAAATGGATTGGATGGATCCTCCTCAATGGGAGTTGACTCATCCTCATCAAAAGGGTTGTAGGAGCAGCTGTTCTGCCCGTCACCACCAGGGGGGGTTATGTGTCCCCCTAAGCTTCTCAACCTAGGAGGCGACTCTTCCTGGCTTGTAAGAGCAGGGAACGCTCTTACAAGAGAAGGGCTCCTCTCAGCCTTGGGAGTCAGATCCTCTGCCACAGTGTTTTGCTCTTCCTGGAAGCTGACTGCAGGGCTGATGTCCACAGGCCTCTCCCTGGTGAGGGGGGGCTGGGTAGAGCCCACATCGGGGCCCCAGTGCTCCCTTTCATCCTTTTCCCAGGCCTCCAGTCGATGGAACTCCCCCTGCTGCAGGCTCTCCTCCTCAGCCAGCTTCTGAGAGAGAGCAATGGCCAGGCTGGTCTGCTGCTGGTCATATTCATCTTGCAGCTGACGCAAGTTCTCCTCCAACATGGCTACCTCATCTGTTCTTTTGGCCTCCCGTGCTTGACGAAGGAAAGACTGAATGTTCTCAATCTGCTGCAGGAGGGGGTCTTCCAGCTCGCTGCGTATGTGTCCAGAGTCTGCAGACGGCAACCAACCACCAGCTTTGGTCATGCGTGGCACTATGGGGGCTTGCTGCAGGTCTCCATTGGTACTGAAGGGTGAACGGTTTCGCTCAGACTCCTGTCTTCTCTTCAGGGCCTCCTGGGATGCCTGTTGAGCAGGAAAGCATATGATGTATTCACTTTCAGTTCAAATTTTTACTGATTACATACCAAAAGGAAACGGTATCAGTACACAACCGCACCAATCTCTCTTGCTGTAGTCTCTTCTCTTGTTCTTGTTTCTTCTTTTCTTTAAGCTCTTCATATTTTTCCTTAGTGGGTAGAGACATGAGACCTAAAAGTTTCTCCTGAAACAGGAACACAACAAATTAATACATTAAGGGAAAACCACTTCTGTAAGTGAGGTGGTTTGATTTCAGTATCCATAAACAGCTCTGTTTCATTAGCCTGGCAAACAGTGCGATGAATAACATAGAAGAAAATTTCTTCTTCTCCTCTTTTTGGTTATTTAATCGGGGGTCATTTGTTAACATGAGTCAACTTAATATTGAGAAAAACACTCAATATTGAGAAAAACACTTTATCAGATCACAACACTACCCATCATCAAATAGCCTGTTGTAAATATCATGTTGTGGATGATTCAGTCCTTGCTAGGCTATCTAAATATAGCTGAGCTTTACATTTAGAAAATTAGCCTAGTGAAACATTAGAAGGAGACAGTGGATTCACAATATGGAACACTGTCAGTGTCTTTTGATTTACACTTTGTGAAACTTTAAACTGGACAGAGGCTGAGACATATTTGTGGGAATTTCCCAAATCAGTAAAACTGAACATGGTGTCACCTGAACAAATAGTGTTGCTGTATATCGGACCATCTTCTGCAGTTGGAGTGACTTTGGATGCGGTGGTGGATCCTCTTTGACTCCTAGTGTTAAAATTCTCTTACTGATGACAAGGGAAACACAGAACACCAGCTGTAACTACAAACAATCCACATATGAAAAACAGAAAAATAATGGCATTTAGGACTTACGTGTACCTTATAGCATCGATTAGTTCATAGTACTTCTGTACTTCTAATCTGAGTCCACCAGCAGTGTCAAGATTGTATGTGGTTTCTCCAGCACTGTTAAATCATACAACACAGACAGTGAAAAAATAAAGGTCTCTGAATTCAAACATCATTTTAAAATGTAGTAATGTTTGTTTAATGACTACTTTTCATGTGAGGCTTACTTGAGAGACTCAGCCATTCGGATGTACTCTGGAGCCTTTTCATCCACCTTCTCCATGCACATTCTCAGCCTCTAACAGGAAGACAAGTTTTTTTTTATTATTAATTATTTACTGGATTGTAAGGACATGATGAGTAAACTCAAGACAACTTAAAATTAAAACACAGAATCTACCCGCATAACACACTGGATCAGAAAGCAGGTTTATGTTTCGTTCACCAACCTCATAAAGTTTTACTATATCAGGCACGTGGTCCTTCTCTTCCAACTTCTCCTGTCTCTTCAATAGTGTGTCCATACAGTGGTGGCAGCAGCGAATTTTCTCATCATCTTTTTCCTCCAGCATGGAGGTTACACTGCTCAGGCTGCTGATGCTGCCTCTCCTGGAGCCCATGCCACTACTGCCACCTCCTGCTGGGGGAGACTGGGAGTGACTGGGACTTCCCTGTACACATAGAGCCTCTCGTGTCCCATTAATAAGCCTTTCTGGAAACAAACAAAAGGCAAAAAAATCCCAGCAACGAGACACATGTGGCAACATTTGACTATAGCAAAGATGTCGGATGAGTTTTTGTAAAATTTTGTTCATACATACGGGCCAAAGGTAAGGGGACAAATTCCATGCACTTCCTACACATGATGGACCCACAGAGACGACAATGGTGTCGTCTATTCCGAATGTTGAACTTGTTTCCACAATCAGGACAGAATGGGACATCTGAATCATTCACCCATGAAACTACAGACTTCTCAATGGCTATAAATGAGGATGAAGAATCATTACTTTACAACATTAGATATAAAAGTAGATTCATTGAGAAGATTTGGTTTGTAATAGAAACATGTGGACAAACCTCTGATTTTGGCAGCATCTGAGTGAGTCCTGTCGAATGATGTCAGCTGAAATAACAGTTTTCATGGTAAATGAGTTAGTATATCAAAGCCCACCCCAAGCCTTTATAAAAACCGCAGGAAACGGGGCTGGTTTTACAGTGCTGTGGTTTGCACACCTTTTCCAGTCTGATGATGAGCTTATTGACCTCAATGACATAATGATCTATCCTGGCTGCTCGGTGTTTTTTGAATAAGTCAAGGTGACTTCTAGTTGCTCCTACAAAAAAAAAAGACAAAGAAGATTACCGTGAATGTAGTATGTAAGACCGCTGTTAAAACATATATGTTTTGGCAGTAATTAAATGGCCTCACCCAGTTCCTGAGGCTCCCACATATAGGGGTCCACTCCACCATAGTAGAAAGACTCATAACTGCCAGTATCTTCTCTGTCATCACCATCCCTCTTTAAAAACTTGTCTTTGGCTTTCTTTGCCATCTGAACCAAACCTTTGGACAAAGATAATGAGTAACTGGGAATTCATTATAGTACACATAATCATCATAATCATTCTCCCTTTCCTCCTGGTGTCTATAAAATTGCTGCAGCAGCATTTCTGCCAGTTAATCCTGGGAGAAAATGCTGCTACTCCAAAAATTCCCACTGGTGCACTGTCATATCTACACTGATCAGCTACAACAAGTTAACAAGTTTGCACAACATCAAATAGTAACCAAATTTTGATAGTAGTAACCAAGTTTGATTTTGTGGCTGACTGCAGTAAAATTATTCTTGAGTCACTACGCTGCTTTTTCACAGTCATTTATTTTTGTAGTTCTGTGGAACTCACTTTTGAGCTGTCCCCTAACATGACGTTCATCACCAGAGTGCTCTTCCTCATAGTGGTCTTGGAGTTGGTAGAATGACTGAAGGTCTTTCAAGCACAGTGGGCAAAGAAAACCCTCCTTCACTTCACTTGGGCCCTCAAAGGGAGGGGGGTAGCTGGAGGCCATGACAGAGGTCGGCTGTGTTGATGGAGAACGTGTGCAAGATGAGAGGGTTCTGCTTCAGTCCCCATGTGACCTGGTGTGCAACCCATCCCATATTAGCTCCATCGCGCCCGAGAAAATCCTGAATCATTGGAAAGCAGGACAAGTGTGATTCCTTTATTTAATAATCAGGTTTAATAATAATACCACCTCTCCTAGAAATCCAACACTGATCTAAAGATGCACAACCACTTCTGATCTTAAATTCTTAATGTATCCCTCACTACAGTGACACTTACAATTCCAAATTAGAAGCAGTGCGTTATTTATGTGTGTAAATTATTTGTATACAATTAGACAATATTGGTTATTCACCTGCTCAGATTCAGCAGAATATGATGTGAAATTCTAACACACAAGTATGAAACATTTTCCTCACTAGCAGAAAGATGCAAGTTTGGATTTTTAAATTGTAGCTAGCAAGCTGACACCATCGTAAATTGTTTAAGGAGTTGCACGAATCGGGCACATCATGCATCTTACAGTCGCTGACTAATTTTAATAGGTATTCAGTGTTTACTTCTAGTTGGTCTTTAAGGAGCTAACGGTAACAAGTCGTTCAAACAGCTAACGACATTTTTTAACATTTTGTTCAAATAAACCTAACTATTCGAGCAGCTACAGTTACCACTGCTTCAGTTTGTTGTGTGTGTATATACGGTTATGCAGTCGTATATCCGATAATGTTAGCTGCCGTGGTATAAACAATAAACAATAATGTGACGTTAGCTGGACGATGCTAACAGCAGGGCTAGCTTTCTTCAGTCGCTGTTTCTACAATTATTTTGTAGACACCCAGGAAAAAAAAACGCCCGACTCCACGCAACAAACAGTCGCACACTTATCCACTCGATAGGTCATCTGTACTTACAAAATGTATTCAGCGGTAACTGTGTTGATAGTTAGGTGTTCTCACTGACAGCTCGTCAAACACAACCTGCAGGAGCCACAGCAGCAGCAGCGCGGTCATGTGATTAGCATCCAGTCTGTACAACAAGCGAAGAGGCTCAAACGGTGAGAAACGCACACTGACAATTACAAAAGCGATGCGAACTTCAAAAGTATATTTAAACTGTTAACCGTAGAAAACATCCTACTTTATATGACTCAACGTTTTTTAAATAGACAGTAAAACATGTAATTTATTACACTATGTATTAAATCAGTTATTAATAAAGAAAATAATTTGTCAGAGGAAAACACCTGGTTGCATAATTTGTTAATTACAGCATCCTCATAGTATGTTTTACTACTACTTTAATTGGTCAGTTGAGTAAATAGGTATTGATGTTACAATCCCTAGGAAGAATTGGCAATGCTCATCAGTGTGAGTGGAGGCATAAACATTTCATCAGGGTCATCAAGTGGGCAACCTACATCTTTGGTTTTATTGACAGGCCCACAACACTTCATAAGGTAGGTCAGCTACACTGCCAAAGATCTTAACTTCAACATTCAAGACGTTGTTCTGCCAGACTTGGTCAATGAGGCATCCTTTTAATTGGGATTGATCACTGAATGTGATGTATTATTATGTCATGTAATGAATATGAAAGGCTGTACTCACCACTGAGGGTCCTGGGGGGAAACAGATACAGACATACAGAGGAAATAACGCATTAAAGGAGAGGATCATGATGGAGGGATGTGTAGAGTTGAAAAATACATCAAAGGATCTGAACAGCAGTAAGGTTATTTTGAGCTCACCAAAGGAATAGAAAGGAGAACAATGGTGTCTGAGTTGATGATGGAGAAGATGGAAGTTTGAGTTGAGTGAAATGTAGTGATAACTGCTAAGTACTGGTGTGATGATGTAGTGCGGACGATTCCAAGGGCTCCTGATTGGCAGGGGACCCAAAAAATAGAAGGGTATATATACTCTGTGCAGGGGGGCCCAATTTGATTTTTTGCCATTGGGCCCAAAACTCCCTGCAGTGCCCTTAAGTGTGATTTGTGGCAGTGATGCACCTCATTCCACTAGGTGTGCCTTTTTTATTAAATGGTCCTCCAGCTCCAATTTTGGCACATCACACACTTCCTTCGTGATGAGTCCTTTCACAACTCTGAAAGGATCTTTGTAGATGGACATTATTATTCTGTCCTTCATCTTGCATCAAGTTCTGGGTTTTTTTATTATTATTTTTCAAGTATTCCAAGGTGAGCCTTCAGATTTACTTGCAAAACATCAATGCCCACTCGCTCTCATTCACTCTCTCCTGTCCATACATGGTCTTCCCCAGTTGTAAGCTGTTCTTTCACAGCAGTAACTGTTTTACAGTGTATCACTTGAGCTAATAGGGCTCAATGTTGCAATCCTTTGGAAGAATTGGCATTGGTCATCTCAGCAAGTGATGGAGGCGTAAACATTTCACTGGGGGTCATCACCTGGACACCCACCTTATGATAGTTTGCAGGAGGGCCTGTCCACAAAGTCCCTGACTATTGAGGAGCTTGTTGTTCAAATAGCTACAAACTCTTCACATACAACCTCTTTTTTTTTTTTTTTTTACCAGTGAATTACTTGAAGAATAGATCAGCTGGAAGAAATAACAACTAAGGTCTTCGGAATAGATCTGGAGTTATGGGGGCCTTGATTTTGCAATGAGCTAAAATATGTTGGCAAATGCAAAGTTGGTGTGTGAAACTGTCTGAATTCCTCTAGTTCATAGTGTTTGTCTCAATATGTTGGCCAGGCTGCTGACTCCTGCCCAGTGTCAGCTGGGATTTGATCCAGCTCTATAATTGTGCAATGTCCTGCATATTACCAATGGAGTGTGTGTGTGTTTGTTTGTGTGTGTGTGTGGGTGGGGGTGGGAGGGGGGTGTGTGGGGGGGGGGGGGGGGGGGGGGGGGGGGGAGTGGTGCTCTTTACAATTAGACCTCAATCTCTAAATCATATGCTTTATGAATAATTAGCATATTGATCAGGCCTGACGACAGCTGCTCACAAGGCTCTGATGGAATTAGCCCAATTAAACAGAGGATACCTGACACCCACTCTCTCACTCAAGTGCGGTAATCACTCTATTTAAGCCTAAATCACGGCTGCTGCTCTGTTAGACTACAGACTAAATCGACTTAGTTGGGTTGAATCAGCAGTTTTTAATAGACATTCACTCATTGACTTGTGCACTTACTGCAACTAAAGCAAACAGGACTGTTTTTTTACCACTGCACATTAATTTCTAACAAAAACATTGGTGGCATCCTATAATTTACAACATTAGGTCCAATGACGTAATGCATGCAGTAATGTGTGGAGAAATTATAAATGACACAATCCACTTGCTGTGGTATTCACTGTATTTCACATAAGTAGAAAATAATTAAGCACAATTAGTCGTTGAATTAAGTTCTTATGCACATGTGTCAACGTAGCCACTTACAATTGATTCCAGGATGTACTGCGCTGACAGGCGTGTGTTGCCTCACAGAGGCGACATCGCAATGGCCAGTAACTGTGGACGTGACTTCAACTAAATAAACAGCCTACTAAATTGTGCTAACTGTAATAATTATAGAGTTAATTAAAGATCAACGTATAGGCCCCGACCTCTTATGAAACCCCCATTTACAGCGAACAACTTTACGCACAAGCTCTCTGAGTAAACACAGCAAATTAATGACTTGTTATGATGATGCAATTGTCTTCCAAAGGAGAAAAAAACTATGTCAAATTAGGTTAAATTGTGTTAATTGTTTTTTCAGTTTTAATAATTCATTATAGTCACTTAATCGGCACATTTATTTGTTTACAACACAGCATTACGCACACCAGAGGTTGCTTTCTTGAACCTACTCCCCGTTCACTAAGTCGTCCTCTGGTGCAAACCTTTTACCCGGGTGTTGTCTCTTCTCCTCGGCATGACTCTTGTTAATGTTATCTAAAAAGTCAAGCAGTAGACTGGTCTTGCTGCAGTCCTTAGTGTCCAGTACATCACATGGATCGTTTGTGCCGAAATCCGGACTCGCGTTATCCCAAAGCCGTTTCCCGGGGTGTTGACGCTTTTCCAACTCAATGAGGTCTTCATCTGCATCCGCGTACCAGTCCCCTTCGGCGTCCTCGTCCTCGGGGTGGCGCTTACCTGGGTGCTGGCGTTTGCTGTGCAGCACCAGGTATCGCTTGCCAGGGTGCTGGCGCTTCTGGAGCTCCATGAACGCGTCATCCTCGCGTTTTCCTGGGTGCTGCCTCCTTTCAACATTCAAGTACTGTTCATCCTCATCCTCATCTCTCCTCCCTGGATGCTGCCGCTTCTCCAAATCGTTGCTGTATCTTTTACCGGGATGCTGTCGTTTTGCCATCCTTTCTGTCTGAGAGGAAAATCCATCTGCAGGAAGGAAAACAGCGTTTGTATCAGCAAAAAAACAAACAAAACAAAAAAAGAAACACATAAGCTGTCACAAGACGTACAAACTACAGCTGCAAAAATGTGTTTTTGTACTTTGTCCATAACGCAGCATATTTGCGCACAAATGTGTAATTAATGATTCACAACCTATATTAAGCCGGGTTTTTTTTTTCAATTTTCACGTTTTAAAATTCAACTCAAACATAATTTCATATCTTAAATAATAACGGACCTAACTATAAAACATCAAGAATGAGGCGTAAAGCTCGGAACTACATCGCGTGTAAGTGGCGCAGCTTTAAAAAAACAACAAAAAAAACCCAAAACAAAAATGTCTATTTATTGAACGTATAATTTGAAATTCTAAGAATAAGGGGAGTAATTAAACGACGGGTAAATTATACTATGGCACTTTGTGACAATTTGGCGTTTCCAATAAAACTGACTAGATATCACTTGTACGCACCGTATCTGCTGTCCGCATCCTGCATCTTTCTGAGAACGGACCGTAACAGGAGACTTTCAGCTCTCTGTAGGAGGATGTTGTCTAAAGTCCTGCGGTCCGTCTCATCCTCTGCAGAGATGCCCTGTCCCCCGGACACAGCCAAGTTGCAGAGCACAAGAGGAGCCAGAATGAAAAGACATAGCGACTTCATGGTAAGCTAGTTGATCGTCTGTTGAAGAAACAGTAATAGATGTTAATGGGAAGTGAACACCTGCTACACTACAGTGTATTTCCTAATTCATTGTATTCAATATCGAGACCCAATGTGATTTTGGGCAGAATAGATTCTGTGCAAAAGGCAACGTGAGTCACAGCGTTATGGGAAGTTTTTTCTTCTTTCTTAAATCCTGTCTCAGTTTTTTTTAAATTATGATTGTGGTCCTTATAGACGTTATCACAAAGTCCGAGGAGCCCTTGGATAAACGTGAAAAATGAATAATACGTTTGAAAAAAAACTTCTACAACAAAAATACAGTCATATACACTTTAAAAGCAGGATTCATTCTGAATTGCGCCACGCTCACCTGAAATATCCAAATTGCACTTGGTCCCGGCCACCGGTGCGCACACAGCCGGCGGTGGTGATAGTTGATCGCAGCTTCTGGCAGCGGTTGAGCGGTGACCCGTAAAGGCCAAGTCTTGCGGTATGAGCGGATAACTTCCCGTCCGAGCATTTATACTCACCGGTCGCTGTCGTCACACCCACGCTGGAGTCATTTTTCAGGATCCCTCGTCCCTATTGATGTCACCAAGTCGTGCGCAATTGATGTGGTGAACGACTCCCCTATAGGAGCCGCTGGCCAATTTGTCATTTGAAAAGCAAAGGGCTGCGTCAAAGACAGACAGCTCGCTCCGCTAAACAGTGACTGAATAAGACAGATACATTCATAGAAATAGAAATAAAAGTTTATGACACACGTTACTGTATTTGATCCCCCGTTTAAATTCCCGTTGAATAATGTTTCACTTGAGGTGGAGCCAAACAATGATTCCTTTTTACTGTTTTCTCGCTGCTTGCCTCTCACGTGACGACAAAAACAGTTTGATTATCTATACTAAACAGGTATAGATATAATAAAGGTCTCTCGGGGCACCAGTAAAGATTGCGGAAAAGAGTGTTTCAATATTTCCAAATACACTATGGTCAGATGGCTCTGATCTGAATGCCTGTGGTTTTGGTCTGCATATGAACATCAAATCAAAAACATTCCATACATCTTCTTCACCAATGAATCCATACAATCTTAAATTGGGTTTTTGTTTGGTCACAAAGCAAAGGTTTACAGTGACTAATCCAGAGATGGTTAATTTGGAGCTTTTGAAATCAATATCATTAATTGAATTGTTGGTTATCTAGGTTATTGCCTAGATGATCCAGATACCTCTGATCTCATTAACTTAACACATTGACACACTGAAAGTGTTTGCAGATATCTGCATCCTATAAACAAATAGACAAATGTATGAACTTCAGACCTCCACAGGAATACATGAAGACACGGACGGGATCATGAATGTCAGGTCAGTTCATTTGAGTGTTGTCATGGGTACTAAGGATTTATGTGTTTCACTTTCTGAATTTTTAAGGACATCTGATTCTCACGACTCCACTAAAGTCTAAGTATGTGTACACTATCTTAATCTGAATCACACCAGAAGGATGAAACTTGTCCATTATCAAATCACTCCATGGTCTTGATGAGCTTCTATAATCACACACAGTCATTGGTGAATGCCACAGTAAATTGAATTGACCATGTAATGCTATAATAGCTTGTTTCCAACATGCTGTCACTTCTAATACTTCAAGCAGTACTAGACCCGTCCCAAGCCAGCAGGTAAAAACATCAGTAATCAAAATAATGTATGTATGGAGATTACTTTTATTTAAAAAGTCACAAGTCGCCTATTTTGTTAAACCCCACCCGCTAAGTTCAATTTCTCTTTTCTCAGGTAAAAATTACTCAGTGGGTAAGGGAGGAAAAATATAATTTCTTTGTGAGACTATACGCTTTGTCCGGAAGTAATTTCTTTCTGCACTGAATTGCCTTGGACAGCCATAGACAATAAAAGTGGCACAATTAAGACATGTCAGAACTGTGAGGAAGACTTCCTCCTCACATCTGTCATGCTGAGCATATGTCCCCCTCCTTCCTATTAGGCTATGTGTGTAAGTACATGCCCAAAGGAACCAATTAGTTGCACAAGAAAACGTGCATGTTGGACTTTAAGCAGTTCGAAAGGGCATCATGTGATTCAACACGTGAAAGTTTGCAGAATCAGTTCTGTGAATGAGAAGTCCTGAGAGTGAAGGTGTCGAACAATTAAAGCAGATGGAGGGATTGTCGCTGCAACATCTGCATACCGCCCCATCACTGTAAGGCGGTAATTAAAATAAGCCCTCCTTTCTGTTGATTCACTCTCAGTCATCCTGCACAAAAGCTCCCCATCAGACTCTTTCAGAGCTGGGAAATCATAACAATTAGTATTCTTGTCAGTATTATATGGCTCATGTACTGAGGAAGAAGACAGGTTAAGTATACAGTCTGGGTAGTATGCAAAAATAATAAGACTCATTAGCCTTTATCCTGTTTACTGTTGCCGGTGTTAATTATATATTTTTTTTACTGTCACAGTGAACTTCTGCAGCATTTAACTAAAGCTTCTGCACAGCATGGCAACATACCATCTTGTGTATGTTCAGACTAACGCTGCACAGATCAATGATTTGTATCCACTCCTACAGAAAATGTTTTTCCCTTTTTATTTAAAATGTAAAAAAAAAACCATGTAGCCCTCATTATATTATGATTCAGTAAAGTAGGCTCAAGACATTTAAGATGTCGTCACTTCTGTATCAAATTAGTAAAATCCTCTGATTTTGTACACTGGAGTCTGCTTTCAGTTCCTAGGGTTAAGGCTCCAAAGGGAGTTGCACAAAATCCGATTCATTTTTTCATGTGATATCACGAATCAACATCTCTTTGGTCTACTTGTATAAAATAAAATAAAAATCTGGGGTTTTGCTGTTAAAAAGTATTGAGGTTACCAGACCTTTAGCTCACTTCTTATATCTCCCTGAGACTCTATAATGAAAATTTGATTTACTGCAGAGGCTACTAGGTAGCGTGCACTCAGTGCACTATGAGGAAAATGCAGATTTTATTCCCACAGCAACCAACTGATTGCTTGAAATATAGGTACGATTTCAACAGTCCAAAATTTTGACAAAGCGTAGTTTGGACTGACACAAAGTTCAATCAGCAGGGTGTTTCATCGAGTGTTGGGTTTGCCAGGCATAATGTGAACTCAGTTTAGCTCATATGTCTTTTTAAGACTCAGCAAGCAAAGACGGGGGGAATAAAATTTGCAATTGATGAGCCAAATCGCATAAAACAGACATCACATTGGTTCAAACTTCAGACTGAATATAAAGATGTGCAATGCATCTCCTATCATGTCCAAGCAATCAGGCTATGGTCATGTTTTCGTTCTTTATCTATCTTGGTACACTTCCTGTTTCATTTTGATGATCTTTCTTGTTTTAGGTAACATTTACTTCCTATTCTCCTGTGTTTCCCACATTCCCTGATTACCTATTCTGTCCTGATGTGCTGCACCTGTGCCTCATTGTCTTCGTCTTGCGCATATAACCACTCCTACCCTCTTTGTCTTTTGCCAGATCATCTTGTTCCCTTGTGTCGAGCGTTCCTGCATGCGAGTTTCTTTGGTCTAGTTTGTGTTTCCGACCATAGCTTAGTCTGTACTCTGCCTTTTGCCTGTTGTCTTGGATACCTATGCTTGGCTTTGATCAACCTATGTACCAACTCTGCGTCTGAACACATCACCACGTCTTCCCAACTCATGAGTCGTGCATTTGAGTCCTTGTGAGTGCACTGTGTCACATCCCACTGTCTAACAACTGAAACTAAACTATTCTGTACACAGGTGTTGCCATCTTACATTAGAGGCATCATTTAGAGCTAGAGTCTGCATATTGGTAATTATGGAATGGAGCTGCGGCGCTGAGGTCCCACTGATGCTCCTGCTTGAGCATTCAAGAATCAATCTTAGCTGTCATTTATGACCTTTTTATATCTTTAAATAGGTTATCAGTGCATAAATGAAAACTTAAACATATACCACAACGGTGAGAGCTATCAAAACTGACAGAGTGTTTTTTTTTGAAAAAAAGAAAATCTTTTTGGAATTTGGCCCATTTCTCATTCGTTAACATGGAGGTGGTGGGGTCTAAGATCTATGCTGCAGCCAACTGCCAGTGGATAGAACACATGGCAGCTAATGTTTGACACCACTCAGAAAGTGAATGACGGAGAAAATTTATAAAGTATGGCATAAAATGTTATAAAACTGCAGTAACTCATTTTCCAGCCGTGTGAAAGCAGGGTAACACAAAATGTAACCAACATTGACATAATATCAGTTCTTTATTAGGGAAAATAGTTGTCTTTTTACAAAGAAAACATTTGGACTTGGTCAGACTATGTGATATTAGTGAACATGCAATATCCAGCAGCTTTTAGCTTTGGTTCTCTACCAAATCCTAAAAGACATCTGGCTCTTTAGCTGCTAGGTGCTTATAAACTCAGTCTATAATTGTTACTGTTTACAATTTGATACTGAATAAATAGTGTGCTAATCAGACCTTTTTTAAAGCATTTTTAACCCGTTTGGAGATAAAATATTGTCATTCAACAAGTTCTCAAAAATGACATCTATTTACTTTTAAATAACTAAAACCTTTAGCAGCTGTAAGTAGTTATGACTTGAGCAAAGACTAGACATCAGGTTAAGTTTTTTAAAAACTATAATCATTCTTGATCTTTAATCTTAATCGTAACCACGTCACGCGAAACACCCTCTTTCCCTAAACTCTTTGTAGAAGCTTCACAGTGTCACGAACTAAACCAGGGATATGAAAGTTGCTAAATGCTGCAGAACCCAGGTTATAATTATGTGTTGGTTTATCACCAAGAGCGGCATCTTTCACATGTAGTCAGCTATTTTCAACAACTATTCATCTTTGTAGGTTTAAGATTGTTTTTGTATCTATGCAGTCAGAGGGACTGGCTTTAACAACAAAGATTACACTGCTCAGTCACCATAAGGCAGTGATCAATAGCCACAGTGGTGAACAATCCTTCACTGCAGTTCTAAAATCACATTCACACACAGCCTCTTATGAGTAAAAGCTTAAGAGTAATATCTTTCAATGTAGAAATGAGGGATGTTTAGGTTGCACAATAACAAGAGGTTACAGAAAAGTAGAGTCAATAAAAAGTCTCCATAAAGTTGCGTGAAATTCACTGTGGAGTGTCGATCTGTAGACAGGTGAAATCCAACACCTTCAGGTTCATAGTGCACATCAAATAGAGGTGCCAAGTTAAGAGCGAAGACGTCTGCCTGTAAAAGCAGGGGATGTGTTTTGGAGTGAAGAGTAGCAGATGGATGGGACTGGGACCAACACCAGACAACAAAGTCACACTAACAAATAAATAAATAAAAGGGAGAGCGATAAAAAATGACTCTGGTCTGACAGGGGTCACTGTGGCAGGGAATGAGTGACAGGTTACAGGGTGCACACTCTGTGTGTGTGTGTCACTGGTCCTGAAGCTAGACTGAGCCACAGTGTGGAGCTTGTTGTCTTTGTCTCGCATGTTAATAAAGCTTCTCAGTAGTGCATCTTTCCTGCTGAGCTTATTTGCCATGTTCAGTCAAATGCACCGGTTCATGATTGTGAAGGATTTCTTTATATTAATAACTACTGTCAGTAAAAGTATTTTAAAGATTATTATGACAATAGATTTTAAAATAGATTTTAGTTTTAAAGCCGTTTTGCTTTAATATCTTTTGGTTGATAAATTGCTCCACAAAGAAGCTGTGATCGTTTACCCTTTATGCCTCATCAGACAGCTGTGCCAGTTGACTGGTTGGCGCTGGAAGGGAATAATATTTGACCTGCAGTGCTTCGTGGGTGTCCATATTCAAATCATGACAAAATAGGGGATGAGGGACAACAGCAATTTGCATCAGAGGGTGTATGTTCTCATAAAATAAACATCAAAGGGCTTATCTTAAAGGGCTCATGCAGCAGGTGAACAGCCCCCTGTAGCTGGTTGGGACATAACAATTACTGAAAAATCAGATCTATCACATTACAACCCTGCACATATTGCAGCTGCAAAATGGCAGTGGGGGGTGACATCAAGCGAAATCGTGTTTGTCACAAAACTAACCGTGCCGCCCACTGTGGAATATCTATGTAAATGGAAGCATCTTTGTCAATCTGTTTGTCCATTTCTTCATCCATTGCTCATCCGATCATCTCTGTCCCTCAAAGGAAGTGTTGACGGTGATGGTTTTGGATGAGCAGCTCTCAAGAAAGGATCAACTAGCTTTATTATCTAAATTAATGATACCACAGGTGATCTGCCCATGTCCTTTAGAGGAAACCACAAATGACATAGATGACCTTGCTGGATATGCAAAAAGAATTATTTACTCATAAAAATCAGAGCTCAGACTCTAAAAGCTAGACTCGTTTCATTTCCTGTATTGAATAGAGCCTGTATTGAATAGAGCCTTATTTCCTCATTTTCCATCACACAGAACATTTCGCTGGAGTCACAATATATGCAAACAATGACAGGCATGTACAGTATAAGCACACATGCGCACTCACATACACAGCAGGAGAGACAGAGGATTTTGCATTATTTATTTTCAAATTTCATCACTGTCTTAGGCTTTGTGGTTGTTGCCCTGAGAATCCCATTATCTCTCAATAACCTGTGAGGCACCTGTGTGTTTCTGCAGCTGAAGACCATGATAACTGCACTACTACCACATGCTACAGCTCACTTATCATTGTGTTCCCTCCCTTTCCCTCTAATGTCACCTTTAATCTTTACATCCCTCCATCACAGTCATGTATAGTGTCTGGGGCCAGCCATAATTGAGGTAGACTGAGCTGATCTTTCGGTCTCACACCCCAGCTGAAGAGGCAGCTGCGACATTTTAAATATTTCATTCTTCAGGAGCAATGCAAGAAAACATATCTCACCGAAAAGTTCTATAAAGGGTCCCTAATCACAGCACTGCAGAAAAACTCTCCATCTTACTGAGCCATTTTGTCTCCAATTGAATCTCCAAATCCCAAATTTCCTTAAAACAAATGAAAACGATGTGGGCAGTGGTTTCAAAGGTCATATTAAGCTATTAACTTGTTGCCAGGTCATGCATCAATTGTCATTTTGGCTATATTACCAAGAGGAAGTCAGTGTGGAACACTGGATTGCACTTGTGCCTCACAGCACGAAGGTAACTGGTTTGAATCATGGTTGGGGGGCTGGGGGGGGGGCAACCTGTGTCTGCATGGATTTTCTACAGGCACGCCGACGTCTTCCTACAGTCATGTTTGTCTCTGTCTGTTGCACAGTGCTAGGCAGGTGAACTGTCCTGGGTGAACCCTGCCTCTCACCTTAAGTCCATTGAGACTGACTGCATCTCTTGACCATGAACTTCAAGAAAGAACTTGACTTGACATGATCTCTATGTTTGAAAAACAATAATTCTGCAATCTGCAATAACCAGTGTTATACTGTGTTGTGCTTTACTCCACATGGGCTGATATTTGTTGTGCTCTCCATGGTTTACTGGGTTTTGGATATTAAAATGTAACAAAATGTTAATATTACAAGTACTAATAATACCTTTAAGTTACATTCAAGGGAACCACACTAAGAAGTGAAACGATAGACATTTCATCAATTCAGCCTCATAAATACACAATAAATGTGGATATCAGATTAATAATTAACGAATCGCTACAACCAAATTACCATATTAAAAATGAGTGATCGGTGTTGTTGTGTTTTTAGTTCTGCAGAGCAGAGTATGGTAATATTATTTCTTGTGCAGCATTAAGTAGACCAGCTTTTTCATTAAGATCTAAAACTTTCCAATTAATGTGTGTGTGTGTGTGTGTGTGTGTGTGTGTGTGTGTGTGTGTGTGTGTGCGTGTGTGCGTGTGTGCGTGTGTGCGTGTGTGCATGTGTGTGTTTGGTCTGGTTTGTGTCTTTGAGCTAATTGTGCCAGGTTAAAAGACCTAGGGTTAGGTCAATGGATAGCTATGTAGGGTCAACCACATAGCTATCCTTTAATAAACAAACAATTAGTTATAACAGTGAAGCTTAATACTATGGCTGTGTCCGAAATCGCCCCCTAACCCCTACTCCCTACTCTCTATATAGGGAAATAAATGTAGTGCACTATATAGTGAGCTCAACAGAAAAATCTTTCGGACACTTTCGGACACTACTCTCTGCGCCGGTAATTACGTCATCACTGTCGCACAATTAAAACGTACCACATTATTGTCGTCTCACAAAATACTTGTTTACAACTGAATTTTTATTAAATTAGAGGCTTTTGATTACTTTCCTGTACTTTTTATTTTCGTATTTTGTTATATTTTATAATATTTATGCATATTTCCTTCCTGTCCGTCCGCCATTTTCACTTCCGCGCAGCCCAGAGAATTTCTGGCAATGCATGATGGGATATCTTGGTCCGGTTAGTGACCATCGGATGTACACTACATTTCCCAGTGAATTGTGGGATACATTGAGTGCACTATAATGGACATGCTATGATCCCTAAGCATTCGGACACCACTACAAAATGGCGTGCTCACTATATAGTGCACTATATAGGGGTTAGGGGGCGATTTCGGACACAGCCTATGTGTCAAATCATCACATGGAGAAACATGAGGGTTGACATGGA
Source organism: Trinectes maculatus (assembly GCA_016785345.1). Classification (NCBI taxonomy): domain Eukaryota; kingdom Metazoa; phylum Chordata; class Actinopteri; order Pleuronectiformes; family Achiridae; genus Trinectes; species Trinectes maculatus. The sequence goes on from JAFBJQ010000320.1 coordinate 189,406, forward strand.
AATGGTGTTGGTGAAGGGAGGGTATAGGGAGTTAAGGTTTTGCCAGAGGAACCATACACACCAGGATATTAGGAAAGGTTAAGGACAATATGCCAAAAAAAGCCCCTTTGGATGTTGGTGTAGATAAGAAGAAAGACATTAGTTCCTATGTCCCTCTTTGGGCTGGTTTGTGTGGCCTTGCTTCTTTTTAAATTTTGACGAGGGGTCAGTTCCATAAAACAGGCAGAGAAAAGCGACGCTTAATGTGAATAGCCTGGCTAGACTTAGCCAAAACAAATGAGTTGAGGCTAACTCAGTTCCATAAAGGCTGATCCACGTTTACGCAGCCACACTAATTCAAGCCAAGTTCAGCTAGTCAGGCTGATTGCGTGTGCACGGCATTCCTAAGCAGCCCATGAGATCGAACACAGATCAAGCGGATTCACAATGGCAAAATGCACTAGGACAGAGCGAGCGGCGGAGCCCTGTGAGGAAATCAAACATATAATAACGAATAGAGGCAACACGGCAGCAGTAACTAAGCTCAGAGAGAAAGACCGACAGGAAATTGCCGATCAATTAAATGCGTAAGTCGTTTACAACCCAAATTAAGTTGCCATTAAATAAATACCACTGAGTTAAAGCTTGGACATAACACACAATATATATGGCATGCCGTTCAGGAAATAAAACCTTGAATATATTGAATGAAACTCTGAATATATGGAATGAAACTCTGAATATATTGAATGAAACCTTGAATATATTGAATGAAACCTTGAATATATGGAATGAAACTCCGAATATATGGAATGAAACTCCGAATATATGGAATGAAACTCTGAATATACTGAATGAAACCTTGAATATATGGAATGAAACTCTGAATATATTGAATGAAACCTTGAATATATGGAATGAAACTCTGAATATATGGAATGAAACCTTGAATATATGGAATGAAACTCTGAATATATGGAATGAAACTCGGAAACGCGGAAGTGCCTGCGTCCATCTTGTCTAACAGACAGTCTAACATGTAAAAGCGATTAAGTAATGAGGAACGTGATAAATACACTGGCGAATGCGTGCCGATACCCCTGCCCAATACCCTGGCCGTTCTTCTCACGAAGAAGTTTGTTCAATTTGTAGCCGTGGCAGACCTACAACACCAAGTCCGGCAGCTGCTTTTTGGGCCAACCTGAGCAAATAAAAAAAGCAGAACTACTGACGGAACACTCTGTTGTGTGTAGAGGTGTGTGTGTGTAGGTGTGTGTGGTTAGCTTGATATAGATTTCATTTGATTTATTGAAGGTAAAACACAGTGAGTGGCCGTGCGTAATGGCACTGTGCTCTGACGCGACACTTCTCCGACACTGGAGAAGATGCTGTGGCAACAGGGACTCGGTGAACTGAAAGAGAAGCTCTTCATATATTGTTTAGATACAAGAAGAATCCCCCACATTTCTAATACAATACAATGTCCTGTTATTGAGAGGATTTAAGGGGGGGCATCCTCACAAACTATGCCCCCCAGTACAAGGGCTAAAATACTGAGAACACTTTTTAAAGCTAAGTCGACCACGCGCACAGTGCGGCACACTGTTACCGTGTTCATAAAAGTGCCATGCGCACAGTGTGTGGGACTGTTAGTGTGTGATTACGCTTTGTGCTGTGCATAAGGTGAGGGCCGATCAGCTGGCAGATCTCGAGAGAATCTGTATCTCTCATATAAATGATTGTCTGGAAAAGCCTATGGATCAGCCCTGTCTCTGAAGATGCACTCCCAGACAAATAGCATGGATCGGGGTTATTATTTTAATATTTTTAATATTTTAAATGTAGCCAATACATAGTCTTTAAAACAGTGTTTCATGCTGTATTTTATTTAATATTTTATTGATGGTGATCTTCCTGTTTTTAAAAAATGCTTAAAAACCCACTTCTTTTCTTTGGCTTTTTAACCCATGTGAGAAGCACCTTTTATTGTGTAACTTTTATCATTATTAATTGTCGATGTGTTGGTTTTATCTATGTTTGGTACTCTGTTGTTTTAAAGTGCTGTATAAATAAAAGTGAGTTGAGTTGAGTAATGAAGTCATATAATATAATCATATATTTTCTTTCAGATAAGTGTCACTGTCAAGCGGCGACTCAGGCTAAGTCTGACATTTAGCGTGGTCCGGACCAGGCTAGTTTGCCAGCATAAGTTGCCGTGGTAACTTAGTTTGAGCTATGCTAATCTTGCTTTATGGAACCGAAGCCACTGGAAAATAAGCCAGACTAACAAAATAAGCCTGTCTTATTTGGTAATCCTGCTTTATGGAACAGGCCCCAGGTCACTAGCTCTGTTATTTTCTGTAGAGTTGATTATTGTTAGTTTGTTCCTTTTGTTTAATTGAGTTGTTTGTTGCAGTTGTTTGCATCATCATGGCTTTGTTGTGGGGGTTTATTCAAAAGGGTTGTAACATAAATTAAAATTTGACTTTGAGGACAGTCTTTTTTGTTACTGGGTATTTTTGCAATTTGAACCACAGTAATTTATAAGTCAGGAGGTTGTTGTTGGTCCGTTTGGTGAAATTTTTGTGCTGGTTGGTTGCGGAAAATAGAATTTAAGTTTGAGGAATTTGTGGAATCTCCGAAATTGTAGCAGCTACGTTGATGTGCTAAAGATAATTTGCTCTCAGTTGCAGGATATATGAAGTTGCATTTTCAAGATGGACGAACCAGATGATGCCTTTTGTAGATAAGAATATTTTACAGCAGTGTAACTTGTGTTTATAAGTCACTGCAGGTATTAAGCGAGAAACTGATCTTTTTTGTTTGTCCCATCCTTTCCACTTTTTCTCTGTTCTCGGGGGAGTCTGACAACAGCCACAAACACCTGCATACAACCACACACATCTTTCACCTGTTTTTGTGGCTTTTTTGAGCACTCAATCAGAAGGTGGACCTCAGGGAGGCATGCTGGGAACTGCTTGATTGTGTCTTTGAAGAGCAGAGTGCGAGCAGCTATTTATGTCTGCAATGCTGATCAGTGGAAAAGGTGGTGCGATTGACTGTCTTGATGAGCAACACATTGATCCGAGATCTGATGTCAGATCTGCAACAACATTTTCCAAACCCTATACTCATCTTGACAGGAACAGGTAAGAGGTGTATGCCCAGTATACCCAGAGTCCTTTGCTTTTTTCACATTTTGTTGTGTTGCAACCTTATGATAAAATCATTTAAAAATATTTTCCCCTCGTCAATCTATACTCAGTATACCATAATGATAAAGTAGGAAGTTTTTCTTTTTGTGCAAATTTATTTGAAGGAAAAATTGCAATATCACATTGAACCATTGCTCAGTATTTAACAGAAGTACGTTTAGCAGTGTTTACAGCATCAGGTCTTCTTGGGTATGGTGTGACAAGCTTTGCACACAAGGATGTACGGATTTTCTGCCTTTTTTTCTCTGCAGACCTTCTCAAGCTCTGTCAGGTTGGCTGATGACCTTCAGTGGACCGCTATTTTCATGTTTCTCCAGAGATGGTGGTTTTATCTTCAAGTCAGGGCTCTGGCTTAGCCACTCCAGGACATTCATAGAGTTGTCCCTAAGCCACTTCTGCATTGTCTTTGCTATGTGCTTAGGGTGACTGTCCCATTGGAGGGTGAACTTTATACCCAATCTGAGGTCCTGAGTGCTCTGGATCACATTTTTATTCAGTACATCTCTGTATGTTGCTCTATTTAGCTTTCCCTCTACCTTAACAAGTCATCCACTTACTGAAAATGACCCCCAAAGTGAGTTTCTGCTACCACCATGTTTCACTACTGGGATGGAATTGGGCAGGTCATGAGTGGTGCTTTGGGAAAGTGATCTGTCTGGCTAGTTTGCCATAAAGCCCAGATCATGGGAGTGTTGCAGTGATCGTGTCTCCCATCTCCACACAGGCTCTATGGAGCTCAGGCAGAGTGACCATTGGGTTCTTCTTGGTCACCTCTCTTGTCCTTCCCCATCAATTGCTCACTTTTGCCAGTGTAAGAATTCTGGAGGCAACTGTGCTTGGGGATGTTCAGATGTACATCTAAAACACGTCCAATCAATTGAAGTTTGCACAGTCAAGGTGGAAAACACGTCAAAAATGATCAAGATGAAGTTAGAGAAGCCTAAGCTAAATTTCAATGTCACAGCAAAAGGTCTGAATACTTTTGTATAATGTGATATTTCAGGTTTTCCTTTTTTGGCAATCAAAAGATTCTAAAATTTGGTCTCTCATTTTCATTATGTGTACATACACACACACACACACACACACACACACACACACACACACACACACACACACACACACATATATACATATAGTAGATATATATATAATATTTAAAACAATTTTATCAATAGACTGCAGCAGCATAACAAAAAGGGGAAATGTGAAGGGGTCTGAGTACTTTCTGAATGTGCAGTATGTCATGCGTGGCATAGCCTGGGTGAGCCCAAGAATGAAAAAAAAAATTGAGAGTCAGACATCTGAGCTGCATCAAAAGGCACCCATGTGAAACCAATCCAAATGGTGAAAATGAACCTTCACACAACCAGAATAATAAGTGCGACTCACATTTCCTTAAAATTTTCAATTTTAACTTGATTAGAAAATGGATCGCAGGGTTTTGCAAGTCCTACTTTTAAGCAGCCAAGACATAAAGGAGAATTTGTATGATCCTTGTTTTCTGTTTCAGAGTGTATCATACTACCAGTGGAATCAAATAGGTAACCCTCTTAGATATATGACCAGCACAACAGGTGGTGATTCCCGCTATTGACTCATTCCCAAGAGACAGCAGAGGGTAACATTCAGATTGTTCAGTCAGTTGTGGTAGAAATATTGCTCCACGTCTTCATTTGCTGTCACTACCATGAGATTTGCGCCTGAATCAGTGCTAACAACATTGCTTTCATTATGTTAGGCCCAACCAATGACATCACAACTATTGTTCTCCAGTGCCATCTTTACTAATGAGGTTTTATTCAGTTGAGCCTATTGTCATTCCATCCGAATTTGGAGCACATTATATCAATGCAGCATCATACGAGTCCATCATCTCCTGGGATGGCTACACGATTGTTGTTTACAGTAAAGAGCAGCACTGACATGGTCGTCTGTTCTAACCAACCTAATTGACCAAATTGATGAAGACGCGCCGTCTCTCTGCAACATATGGAGATGTTGTAAAGGTCATACTGCGAGAGCTGATCTAAGGGGCAGACAGTCATGTTTTGTTATGGCTAAACCTTTGTAGTTGTGCAAAATGCCGTCAGGACAGGCAAGGATTAATCATAGGGGCCACTGTGCTTCTTGTCTGGATGAAGCAATGCTGTCCAGCTCAATGGCTTCACACAGACAGTGAGCTATGATGGATGAAAAACATACTTACTGAGAAGTGTCTTTGCTCTTAGCTTTTTATTACCCTTAATGAGCTTGTCATGAGTGATATTTATCTGATGCTAGACAAATGGAGTAACACAATAATCTTGTGACAATGGATATTATTTGACTCTCTCCTCTCTGCACTCCCTTGGATGAGATTAGTGATATACCATTATTTTCTGACTGAGTAAAATTAAAGTTAAATGTCAAAATTATGAGAGTGGTTGTTAAATAACGTCCATCTTCCTTACCCTGTCTGCGGCACTAAATACCAAGTACACTGGTTCCTATTGGAAAGTTAATATGGCTCATACAGAGTTAGATAATGATATAGATGACATTTGGAAGAAAATTTCACCTATACCATTATTCATAGTGTACAGATCCCAATGGTTTTATTCATCTCCTGACTTCCCCTGGAGCACCACATGGGGTTTTTAGGATTGCCTAAAAATCTATCTGGTACAGTCTCAGATATGTAACCCAGAGCCAGCTGCTAATAAATTATGTCTCACTAATTAATGTTACATTTCATTTTGAAGTGTGATTTTACAGGGGTAATGTAATGTAAGACTTTTTTTTTCCAGAGGAGTTCTACAATTTCAAGTGGAGCTAATACACATCTGAAATAGTTACAGCACCAGGACACTGTGAGATTGACTCATACACCCTATTTCATTTTAATGAAGGAACAGTCACTCAGCACTTGAGTGTAGCTCACTGCTCTGTTCTGATGAGTCTTTTTGAGATCAGCTGTAGTATGTAGTATGTATGTATGATACAAAGATATAAACTGTCAGACTGCAATATTCTTTGCAGGATCAGAAGGTTATTTTCTGTGATTTGCTGACGAGAAAAAATAACTAATTATGGATATTGTCATTCTCAGCTAATCGGCTTTCTGTTTCATGTTCATAGAATCTGAAACAGAACAATAACAAATCAATCAGTAGCATATTCAGGACACTGGAGAGCATTTGGATGTCTGAAACGACATTACTTAAACGTGGTGCATAAATAAGACTTCCTTGTATAGCTGAATGAGATGGACATGTAGTCTAGGGTTGAGGACAAGAAGTTAAGAGGGGGATGACTAACAAAAGTGGGACAGATGGGATCTCATCACTCGAGTATGCTGAATCCCAAAATCACTTTACTTAGGCCTTTTGTCTCACCCGAAACACAATTTAAGCTTCTCAGAAAGTAAGTTGATTTCAGTGGGGAAAAAAAGGACACTTAAAGAGAACATAATGCATTGGTGATTGTGGAGTAGCTGCCATCCTTATTGTCCTTAGTCTATGAACAAGCTAGGGATTTTCTTTCTTTGATCACAATGCGGATTCTAAATAACACATGAACCAATTTGTTGGCTCAAATGTCCAAAATGAATTATGTCTGTGTGGTGTCTTGTTTACGTCCAGCTGACCTATTCCCCTGTCTAAGTGAGATGCAATCATTCCCAAGTGGGTAAAAAAGTTCAAATGCCATTTTAAAAATAAAACCTGATTCTGCAAAAAATGACCTTTAGAATGCCTATCACGTTTTGCCAACTTCGCTAATTTTTTTCTCCTGCTTTTAAAATGCCTTTTTTTATTTACCTCAGTAAATGTCAGTCACTTTGATGCCTTAAGATGACTTCAGGTCTTAAGCTGCGATGGATACACAGGGCAGGGTGGCTGATTGACTGAAGTTCATGTGATTGACTGTAGCTTTTATAGATAATAGCTTTGTGATGAGGTCCAGTGCTCAAAAAAGACTTCCACACTTTGGCCAGGACCACAGTCTATACCCACCCACTGAGATTGATTCTCCGGCTGCTGTGAAAACTTTGATGGACTTTGGTTAAGAGCCACTCGAGTGCTTATTGAGATGATAGTTTTCATGGTGATGGTTTGTTTCACTATAACTGCTTTTGGTGAGTTGGTGAAATAAGAAAACCATTATCACGGACAGTGAACCTATTCAATATTATACTATTCTATTTAAGCCAAATGTGTGTTGTTTCCTCAGACCCTGACATGCAATCCACATCGCTCTTGTCTAACAGAGGGATGTCATGCTTTTTTGTGACCAGTCTCAAGTTGTGTGACCAGTCTCAAGCCCCCTCCTGTCTTCTCCGCCTGTCAGACACCCCTGTCACTGTCCTTTTGCCCTTGCACCCTGCTTGCCTTGCGCCATTCTGACAGGGCTAAGAAACAGTGAGGCTGACACTAAGGATGAGTCACCAGCCCAAAACAGGTTCTCGAAAAACAACATTACATGTAGATCAACATCTCCAACACCTCCAAAATAAGAAGAATACCAATTAATTCTACTGAAAGTTTGTTTTAGGCTCCTGGTGCAGTTTGATTTTCCAAATATATGTTGAGATCTTACATTTCCCATAATAAAAACGTGGAAAGTTCAGGATCTTGGTAATTTATCCAAACTTTATATAATAGAGGTCATGGAGGGAAAATGCTTAGAAAATATGCCCTGCTTTGTGGTTGCTAAGATCTTGGGCAGTGCCAGTGACTTTGTGACTCTGATCTCAGCTTTATTGTCTGCATATCAATTGGTAAAGACAATGAATTCTACAATATTAGACAGATACATTTTAGCAAAACAAATTAAATGTTTCCTTTTAATTCAGTTTTTGAAATGCTTGGAGTGCCTATTAAAATGAAAGAATAAGATCATCACTTAGTTTAATCCATTGTTTACTAAAAGATATTACCAACAGTTAGTTTAAGTTTCTATCCATTTCGAAACTACCTACAATGTTGTCCAAATTTTGTCCTTGTCCTTGTATATTGTTGACTTGATATAGCTTGATTTAACTGACCACAATGTGTATGTACAGCTGGCCTTAGCACAGATACAGCTTTTGTAATGAAAAAATGCAGACAGAATAAAAGAGATCTTGATTGCATGTCACCCTGAAATATTTTGGATGGATTCATTAAATAGATATATGATAATGATGATGCAAAACCCATAGATTGTATTTGAATCCAGTACCTGTAGATTTTCTATTCCATGCATTCCAAATTATTATGATTTGGAGTTTTCCATTGTATTGTTTTTGTTTCGTTTTCTTGTTTTTTTGGAGACTCAATGGCAGAATTATGACTATGCTAATAGTAACAAGGTGAATATCACACTGTAAAGACAGTTTTATTTTATTTTATTTTATTTGTACTAATTAGGACAAGTTGTCTGCTGCAATGTTGCTGTCCTTGTCTAATTTCATTTTAAACTGAGAAAGTAAAACATCAAGATGAATCTATATCTGAATTTTGAACATTTTATCAACTGTGAATATTATTACCTTTATCACCTACAGTATAAGTGTATGTGCATGCAGGGGCTTCATCCATGTAAGCAACACTGAACCTTTCAGTAGCAGGAGTATTAGTAGAAGGTCTCCCTGTACAATACATGAGCAATAATTGAGGGTCTTCACCACTTCACCATTAGCGTGTGGTATAGTCTTACATGTAACTTATAATTAACAGGGTTTCCTGACAGCATTTGCCGCCCACACATCACTTTACATTCACTACACAGGGGCAAGAGAAAGACCAAGCATGATCATGTATTCTTTAGAGGTAACAGTATGGCATCTACAGGAGAGAACTAGAAAGATAAAGATAGCAAGGATCTGTTGTTGTCACTCTCTCTCTCTTTCGCTCTCTCTCTTTCCCTCTCTCTCTGTGGGCTGTAATAGAGAGGAGGGAGCATTAGGCACACTCAACACTGAGGTAGTGGTAACTTGCAGCAGAACTCCACAGAGTCCTCTCCATCTGTAATCAGTGGAGAGAGTGGGGAGTCACAGCTTCTCTCTCCTCCACACAAACAATCTCCATCTCTCTCTCTCTCTCTCTCTCTCTCCTCCTCTTCCTCCTCCCTCTTTTATCAATGTTTTTATTTCTTATCTGCCCTTTCAAACTAAATCCATTCCTATTCATTTGCTGCTTTATTAAATAGGCATATTGTTTGCCTTCTCTTCCATTGCTGTTCATAATCGCAACGCACATGCATAGCGTTTAATGCAGTTCATCACAGCGTGATGACACATACAGTACGTTAGAACGCATACAGTGCATACGTACAACAGTAACATGTGCGGAGGAATATAAGAAAATGCAACAGTAACAAGCATGAATGTGCATAAATAGGAAACTATCCATTGTGCAGTCGATTTAAGCTCCATAAAGAGAGTACAGTTAGTTGCAGCTGACGTCTTGTTATTTAGTTTCAAATGCAGCCCTAGTCTCGCCAGATGCACACATCTGTCTCCTGTGACACCATTCAAAAGTAACTCCTTTGAGTAATAGCTCACAAGGCTCTCACTTTAAACTCATCTTTACACATCACATCCCACCTCCTCTCATCATCTAACTCCTCCCCAGTCGCTGAGTCTTATATAACCATAAATAGCTCTCAGTAATATTAAACCGCTGTCTGTCCTTCTCATCTCCCCAGTCTCTAATCTTATTGTTCATCTATCGGTCTCAGCTGGGTTTTCTGTGTTAGCTAGCTCCCTCCAAGAGCCAATTCATGAATAAATGAATAGAAATGGCAAATGATGTGGGAATTGCTCATTTTGTTGCACAACCTTTTTTGTGTTTGTGTATGCGTGTGTGCGAGACAGTTAATATGATGCCTTAAATTACATGAATTACCTGCTTGGTTTTATAAATACCTCAAAATTAGTCTGTTAGCATAGTTTATTCAAGATAATGTCTCAGGACTGATCTATTGCTGATTTGCAAATGGGATGGGATGAATAAATTCTAAATTCATTATTTGCTTGTTTTAATTATACGCAGTGTGTATGTGAGTATATGAGTTCTATCAAACTGAGATTTATTAACGTGTCATGTGGTATTATTTCCATGATGTTTGAATGATGCAGGTTCTCACCAAGCCATCCATCCATCCATCCCTCAATAAATAGTTAAATGGCTCTTGGCTCTACCTATGATTAAATGTGTAATCCTGTTACCTTTAATCTACCTGTTCAAACAATGCTAAGTCATTGTAATACTATTATTACTTTGAGTTTATAAGATTAAGTACTTCAAACTAGCTCCAACTCCACTACTCCTACATACAAATATGCTGCTTGCACCCATATGCTTTAGTATTAATAACCAGATGAAGTCATATAATAATATGTCACAAATATACAAGGACTGGACCCAAATGCACAACTCCAGGAAAAAGTAACAGTCTTTATTTTTTCAAGTTCAAAATCACTCTTAAGAGGAAAAAGCTATCAAAATAAACAAACAAAAAATCACTCATAAGAGGAAAGAGCTTTCTAAATTAACAAACAAAAAAAAACACTTATAAGAGGAAAGACAAAAAGTAACAAACAAACCTAGAATAACAAAATCTCAAGACAAAGCTTGGATAAGAAAACTTGACCTGACAAACGTGGAAAATAGCACTGGTTCACTCACTTATGGGACGAGACGAACTGGCACAGAACAAAAGCAAACACAGACAATATATATATACAGTATATATATACACACACACACACACACACACACACACACACACACACACACACACACACACACACACACACACTCGCACACACACACGCACACACACACACACACATCCCTAGAAACCTCAGGGAGAGTCACAAGTTAGGGGTCCATCTCTCAAAATGGACAGCATCTCAAATGCATGTGTTTAGAACATGAATCTATTTGAGAGCTTGTAATAATCAGTAAAGATGGAGAATGTGAGAAGGATGACTGAGGGAAACTAGCAAGTATACATCCATCCAGCAGCCCTTCAAAGATGGAGCTAATCCAAGAAACAAGAAGAGGCGGGGCCTTGCAGCAGAGTGCCAACTCTGCATTATGGTGATGGATGGGTGCAGATTAATGATCTGCAACTCCTCGAGTCATTGCATAGGGTACAGTGACATAGCTAACACTGTATCTACTTCTGCATTTTCAGTGTTATGATACTTTGAGCTTGAATGTGATTTGGTAAATGCGCTGCAGAAACACAAAGAATATGTAGGCATTATAATAAAAGGGTTTTAGATCTGCATGTCATTAAATGAACCAGCACACACACACTCAGCATACAAAGCACACAGTTACCGGTGGAGCTGCCTTCTCTTCTTTCTTTCCTATAATTGACTGTCCTGGACACAAGGCACTGGATGGAGCAGTTGCTTGGTGGCTGTCAATGGATAGGTCAGACCTGTCTTTTTGAATTGGTTTTCGTGTACAAACATGTGTGCATGTAAAATGTTGTGCGACTTCATGTGCCAGCAGGAAATGCTCACTTTGTATTCTTTGCAATAATTCTCACACAAATTAGATTTTTTTTAGAGAAGACATTCACTTACAGTGAAGCCTCTTTTTGTTGACACTGAAAGAAAGTATGCAAGGAATTTACAGCCTAGTAGTGTGAGTGAAGTTGGGATGTGGTGGTGGCAGTTGTGATAATCCTCATGAATAAAAGTGCTAAGACGCAGCTGTGATTTCCTCAGAAAGGTTTCTCCTCCAACAGACTGTTGATGCAGATTTAATTGTGCTCACCATAAAGACAGTGGGATGCCTCACTGTCACCGGCCGACATACATATAAAGAAGGTCTGTCATGGATGAATGCCAAAAACGCTAAAGGGATGTAGATTACACTGGTCAACAATAAAATGCTTTTTGTTTCAGGATTTTAAGTTACAAGTATATCCTATATCCCATTTACTCTCAGTTGTAATGGTGATTTACAATCAGGTTCAAATCAAGTTCATAACATCTTAGCATTAGATAATGATAGTTTAAACCCCAGTTTTTGTGTTTTTTGAATATGAAAACAAAAATGAACAAAACAAACAAATGCAAAAATAATAATTTTATATTATCTCTTTAACTTTTAGGAATGAGTTTGTCATTTGGGCTAAAGCTTATTTGCTGTGTCTGTCAATGTTTGGATGAGGAGAATGAGTATTGTTTCAGAATATGTTATTAAGAAAAGGTATCGAGGCTCAAGAAATTCTAGTTGAAACAAACTGTTTTCTCTTTGCTTCTCATCATGTATCAGATAAAATCTGATCTTCCAACAATGTAATCCTTGAACAAGGCTTTTCAAATTATAGCAAGTGACAGGTCCCCACATAAAGTTTAGAGAATTAACCCAGTCTGGTCTGTTATTTGATATCTGGTAATGAGGAGCTCACTCTCTGCTTGTGTGTGTCAGATTAAAAGTGACAAACCACTAGGTGAAGCTATGGCTTTGGCTTTTGTTAATATTACTAACCCTTCATTAGAAGTTAAGTTAAATCTTACTTTCTTTCCCACCAATCAACCAAAATCAACCAAACTTTCCAAGTGAAATACTTTGTCCTAATCTTGATCCACAGCCATGAGACACATAACAAATGGTTGCACTCTTGTATGCTCCTTCTGTGATTTTCTCCATTGACTGCATAATCCATAGAATAGTAGATTTTGGCACTTAATCCAATGTAGTAACTGCATCTTGGCAACAATTAGGATTTACTTATCTTCAGTTCATCCATTTACATTGACACACAAGTTCATTATATTGGTCTGATGCCAAATGGATTACTTCTGTTCTCCCGCAGTCTCTCTCATTACATTATCTCAGATCAATAGGAGACACCACCATTGTAACCCATCACCCACAAATCTTTTTATTTGTGTTGTGCTTAGGGGATAAAAGCTAATTAAAACTAATTGGTCAGTAGCTATGTGTTACTAACAATTTTAACAACAATGAATGGTTTCAGTCAATGTGTAAACCAACCAACCCACTGCTTTAACCACACCCTTGACTTAGTTCTTGCATATGGCATCAATATTGAACAACTGTTAATACTTCCACAAAATCCCCTTTTATCAGATCATAGCTTATTAACCTTTGAGGTTCTATTATTGGACCACAGGCCTCTAACCAAAATCTCTCTGTCAAGATGCCTGACTGACAATGCTGTGGCAAAATTTAAGGAAATTATTCCATTAACGTTGAAGTCACTACCACAGCCTCATGAAGCAGAGTCCATAACTGGTTTTAAGTATTCACAGATCGATAATTTTGTTAATACCACAACAGAATCATTACGATCAGCTCTTGACTCGATTGCCCCCCTTTAGAAAAAACTCATCAAACAAAACAAACAAGCGCCCTGGTATAATTCTGACACTCACAAGCTAAAACAGGTGTCAAGAAAATTAGAAAGAAAGTGGCGCTCCACCAACCGTGAGGAGACACACATAGCCTGGAAAAACAGCTTTAAAGCTTATAAGAAGGCACTCCGCAATGCCAGAGCTGCCTATTACTCATCGTTAATTGAAGACAACAAACATAATCCAAGGTTTCTTTTCAGCACTGTAGCCAGGCTGACTGGAAGCCACAGCTCTATAGATCAGAGCATTCCACACTCCCTTACGAGTGATGATTTTATGCATTTCTTTAATGATAAAATTATAACTATTAGGGAGAAAATACACCACTCCCAAACTATACTAAATAGTGACTTATCCGTGCAAACAGAAATAGCAAGCGCTGCACACATAGACTGCTTTACCCCA
>JAFBJQ010000320.1:204155-404671 GCA_016785345.1 Trinectes maculatus
TATATTATATTATATTATATTATATTATATTATATTATATTATATTATATTATATTATATTATATTATATTATATTATATTATATTATATTATATTATATTATATTATATTATATTATATTATATTATATTATATTATATTATATTATATTATATTATATTATATTATATTATATTATATTATATTATATTATATTATATTATATTATATTATATTATATTATATTATATTATATTATATTATATTATATTATATTATATTATATTATATTATATTATATTATATTATATTATATTATATTATATTATATTATATTATATTATATTATATTATATTATATTATATTATATTATATTATATTATATTATATTATATTATATTATATTATATTATATTATATTATATTATATTATATTATATTATATTATATTATATTATATTATATTATATTATATTATATTATATTATATTATATTATATTATATTATATTATATTATATTATATTATATTATATTATATTATATTATATTATATTATATTATATTATATTATATTATATTATATTATATTATATTATATTATATTATATTATATTATATTATATTATATTATATTATATTATATTATATTATATTATATTATATTATATTATATTATATTATATTATATTATATTATATTATATTATATTATATTATATTATATTATATTATATTATATTATATTATATTATATTATATTATATTATATTATATTATATTATATTATATTATATTATATTATATTATATTATATTATATTATATTATATTATATTATATTATATTATATTATATTATATTATATTATATTATATTATATTATATTATTCTACTTGTATAATTAATAATTATAAGTCATGTTGTTAATGTGTTGTGTACACGTGGCATCCATTGCATTTCTGTCCATCCCTGGGAGTGGGATCCCTCACATGAGTGTCTCCTGGAGGTTTCTGCGTTTTTTTTCCTCTGTTAAAAGGGTTTTTTTTGGCAGTTTTTCCTCGCCCTTGTTGAGGGTGTAGGTCAGAGGATGTCATACCCTGTACTCTTTGTTAAAGCCCTATGAGGCAAATTGCAATTTGTGAATATGGGCTATACAAATAAATCTTGATTGATTGATTGATTGATTGATTGATTGATTGATTGATTGAACATGTTTTTGTTTTGAGAAAAGTACAGGTGAACATATGAATCACACACAAGTGATTGCTAATATTTTTCCAGGGTCTTCCAAGGAGAAAGTACTGCACAGTATCTTCCACATTCATACATCAGTCCATATTCAAAGTGACTGTTTTGGTTAACTCATTGCTTGTTTGATATTACAGGGGACTCATTAGGGGAGATCCTTCTTGTCTAACTAGAGTATGACACAACTTCAGCTATGATTCACAATAAATTAATTAAGGTATTTATATCACAGCCCACCACTATTCCCTAATAATGACACCCATAAGAGCCCGTGGCTGTAGCTTGGGTTCAGAGAAAAGCAATTACACCTCATCCTCACAATATTTATCAGAATATCTCGTAAGCCCATTCTCTTTTCTGTCATGACATCAATGAACGTATACCTTCTGTTATTGAGTGCTTTGAAATGATGCTTATAATATTGTATTTTAAAAATGAAGTCTTGTATGAAAAGTGCCCCACAAGATTTCTTTTGTTGACATGATATAAATGAAATTTACTTGTCATTAGTGATCCCTTTGTTCACTCTGTAGATTTTATGTGTACACACATGAGAGAATGAATGTTTAGTCCATCCAGTAATTGTCGGGATGATGCAACTCATATCCACAAATGCCAACTTCGTGGATGTGCGAGGGAACACCTGAATCATGAGGATACGTTGTCTGGGAGTCATTATTGTCGCTTCTAAATTTTATGACAACTCTTTTTCTAATAGCTTTTAGTATATGTTGTTGAGACTGTTTTATTTTGTTCATTTTCCGAGAGACCTGAATGTACAAAATTTCCCTCTGACAGCTTTTGTTTTAGGTTGTAAATAGTGAACTACAAGAATGCAAGCATGACTAATGAAAACGCCATAATGTTGGAATGATGAAAATGAACAATATTCTAATTAAGACATGAAATAAGTAAACTGTTCAGGCTCTGGCAGTAGCTACAAACGGTGATTGAATGTAAGTCTCAAAATATTATTTCATTATTTCCACAGTGACAGCCACAACATCAAATAGTGGGTGAAATAGGAATAGCAGGGCCTACTGCAGAACTTTGCTGTCCATGCTATAGCCCCAACGGTATATAACCAAAAATATCTGGAACCTTTCTTTGCTGTAAGCATTAGCCATAACTGCTGCCAGCCCTGCTGGCTGGCCCTCCCCTCTGCATACTAATCCAAAACTAGAAACAGCAATTAACATGCTGATCCCTGTGGAGATGCAGAAACTCTGAAGCCAAAGGGATCCTGACCTTATCAAAGACAGAGCAGCAACGGGCATGTAAAGAATACAGAATGATTTTTTTTTTCTTTTATAGCAAAAAGTGAAAAGTGTACTCAGAGCTGCTGTAAATCTTTGTTTTTAGTCCAGGCATGGTTCCCAGGTGGTCACTGGGAATCATTTAGAGCTCTGCTCTGTACTAACAAGTACTTTTGAAACATTTCAGAACACTGTGGTCATCAAAAAAACATTGTGTTGACATCTTTTTTTTCATCACTGTGTACATTAAAAGTCTACTCTTATATATATTTATGAGAGTGGAAATGCAGCTGCAGAGTCCTTTCAGATGAACTTCAATGACTCTGTTCATTTTAATGAGGAAATATGACACCGTAAGCGGCTTTATCTGTGGATATGGCCACACCGTGAATTGTAAACTTGTCACGCAAATTTAATAGTGTTTTTTTTTATCTTTTATCTTTTTAAGGAAACTTAAAAAGATAAAAGAGTGTTTTTTAAGGAAACTGCTAAAAAAAAAAACAACACTACCGGCTCCGTATTAGCTCTGCAAAGCTATATATATGACATTATACACAGGTTGATAGCATGTTTACGTTTATGAATGTTTTGGAATGTGATTAGTTTTGCAGCCCTTACCTGATGATGGTGCTACATGAAACTGTTAATTTTATTTAAAATTCCCAATTTATTATTTTTTTTCATTTATTACCAATTTTATTTCAAATCATCCTAAGCAGACATGCGAGTTTAATAGCAAATAATTGTTCATTTCTCAGAGTTCATCCTCCAGGTGGTGCTGGACCTTCAGGGACCCACTTACATCAGTAGACTATATCTTTTGGGGAACGTGTCAGCCTGCATCAAATTTATGCAATAGCACTGGTAGAAAAACACTAGCTTTATTACCTACAGTGTATGCTTATGGGCAAACTGTCACTCATAGAGCAGAGCTCATTAAATTTCACAGGCCTCGGGGGAAACTGCAACAACTCTCGCTGTAGATGAACAATTAACGCTCTGTCAGGATTATTCTAAAAAAGTACGCGGCTTGAAAAATTAACTTCCGTTGAGGAGTATAACAAGACACGCTAGCATTCACTGGTGGTTTGAACTGCTGCCATACATTAGCTACAAAACATCTGGAGAGAGAGTCCAATTCACAAAAGATGGAACAATGAGGGGAGTATAATATACACTGAGAGGTGAAAAATGATACAATACACAGTAGAGGGCTGAGCCCTGTCTCCCTCCGTGTGACTTATGTATAATAAAAGTAGAAGATGCAATTCCTAAGTCTCCAGGCTTTCCCATGTGTGTCCCACAGTTGTGCCCTCACCACGCTGGGGATCGATATCCGGCTGTCTGCCTGGACTCCCATGCTCTTCATTAGGCCCTGCCTGCAAGAGTGGATGCTCTAATTGGCAAGGGCCGCTGAGAGCCAGCATCCTCGCCTGCCATGCCCTCAGAGAAAGGGTCGCCAGGCATCAGCCATTCACACTAATCTTTTCCATTATACTCTCTTCTTCTATGGGAGAGGGAAAAACAGGCTTGTGTGGTTTATGTGGGGGTTTTTTTTCTCGTGTATAGTACATATGACATTAAGGGAGGTTGCTATTTGTCTTTGACCACATTAAAGCTTTTGTTAGCCCTCTGGCTAATGGGAACACATCGCTGATCACATCCTCTAACACATCTACAACACTTGTTGACAGCTTATAGGAAAAACTTGCAATGTCCACCGTACCACAGGATGTTTTCCTGTTGACCTTGCTTTGCACTATACTTCCTGTTGTGTAAGCAACTCATACACATTCACTAAAAGGTTTTTATAGCTGAGAGGCACCTAAATCCTGCAAACCCTACCCCTCTGCTTTATCTGTGTCACAGATGAATTGACATGAGAGTAGATTGATTTCATTTCCAGCCACAGCTCCTCTGGTGATTCATACTTCTCTCACTGAAAGTCTCATTTCCCCGCTTAATCATTATGATTGAACATTTTCATTTTGAAATTAAAGCAATTTAAAGCATGACAATTATAATTGCAGGCCAGTTACAATTTTCCATAGCCTAATGAGATATTACAACTAATTATTTTTATTTACCGTACTTCGCGTGAAGACTTTCAGGAGAGAACAACAGAGGGGGGTAAAGCAGTGGTAATGAATCAAAATTCACTGTTTTTATTTTCTCTGCTTAGTTCTCAAAATGTTACAAAATAATGTTACATATCATAAAATGATCATAATATCTACAGTAAATTTTATGTTAGTGCGTATTTATGTTAGAAATACTGTAAATACAGTCAGCAGGAAATAGTAAAACTTGTATGCCACAATGAGAAGTGAAAAATAACCTGAAAATAAAATATACTAACCAGAGACTGCATAACCAGGTATTATTTTCTGTGATAAGTCTTCACCACTCTTACACTTCCTATATGTATAGAGTACCCCAAGAGGTGATATAGATTCGATGACTCACAGATCTGAATAGTGGTCAGTTATTGTTGATATACTGCACAGAGGAATTACCAGGAGTCAAGTGTGTGATTCATCTTGTCTCATAACGAATGAAAGGGGGAAAAATGAAAAGTTCTATTTATTTTTATCTCTCAACAATATGTTGATACTTGAACACCCTTTAATAAACAGCCTGGTTCCAGTAAGATCAGTTAATCTAAGAATAACAGTTAAATCTGTAAGGTCGAGTTGTTTGGGATTCAGTGCACATAAGTAAATATGTATAAATAAAAAATTGAAATTGAAAGAAAATAAAAACCTGCCCTTAACACCATTAATTTTATTATCTTATTTTAACATTTATTCATTTAAGTTTAGGCAACTATTGGAATCAAACCAATTTACATTGACATACAACCTGAACCTCCCTACACAAAGCTATGTAATGTCAGAACAGGAAAATAAAACACCCATAGAGAAAAAACACACAAAGATGTCCATCCACACACACTGACAATTTACAGATAGGATTCTCCTTCTCTACTGTTATTCCCCTTTTCCCATCTGCCCCTTCAAACCTTCCCAGGAGTCCTGTATTCTCTTGTCCAGCTGGCCCACACGTTATATCCTAACTATATGTTTGAAATAGAGGAAATTTTGTCGTTTTTTTTTATAATT
The DNA here is from genome assembly GCA_016785345.1 of Trinectes maculatus. Lineage (NCBI taxonomy): Eukaryota > Metazoa > Chordata > Actinopteri > Pleuronectiformes > Achiridae > Trinectes > Trinectes maculatus. The sequence goes on from JAFBJQ010000320.1 coordinate 209,762, forward strand.
ACAGTGCAATTCCAAAGTTCGACATGGCTGAACGATGGGGCTTCATACTGTGGATTATGTTCATCTCTCACCATCGTGTATGTCTCCATCTAGTGGAGAGAAATCAGAGCACAGCAACCGACAAACTTCCACACCACAAGCCTGTCTGCAAGTTGGTTATGTCGGATGTTTAATCATTTGAACTCCAAGACAGATTTCCCCACAGAACTGTTGCATGGTTTGTTTTTTGAAGCCTAAGGTATTTGTACAATCACGGCAGAGTTTAGAAACATTGTTCAGTTGATATGTACGATGGTGTTCTAAAAACAAACCACAAAAGATTAACGTCCAAGATGAATTTTTTTTTCACATATTACAAAGAGCGGGTTTTTTTTAAAATTGAGAATCTGCAACTGCGTAATGTTTGCCATATTTGACCAATTATTTCCTCTTTAATCTGAGACCTCAAATGAAACTCGGGGTTAGAAAACAGCGCACTTATCCTTTAACGTCATCCCGTAGGAAAATCTAATGTAACAGATGCTGTTCTCCGCTCATTTTTCGGTCCTTTGTGTTACTGGTAAACTTTTAACTAAACCGCTTTCCACGGGCAAGTACAAGAGGTGAAAATGTTGACTTTTTAAACATATGAGTGAGACATCTTTCTATAGAACAACCTTTGGTTGACTTCCCGCTAGGTTGCGTCATTACGTCAGCGGAGGAGGAGGGGGGCCGGACAGAGGGGCACACGGGACCCGCTCGTTGCGGTGCCCCTCGCTGAATGTCGGCGTCAGCTCCAACAGTGTGCTGCCAACCATGTAAGTGTCAAACGTGTTGTCTGGTTCAGTTTATTTGTGTTTGTTCTATCACACGTCAATGCGTGGGCGTGACGTTGTAGTATTTTCTGCGTGCCGCCCAGAAAAGCTTAGTGCCACTGTAGATATTCCTTCGTATTAGCACCGCAGTACGATGGCATACTAACGGGACTGGCAACCCGAGTCTGTTAACACATTGCTGCTGCTTACTGACAACAACACTGACTGATTGACCTGACGTTACAGCGGCGTTAAAAGCTCTTTGTATATACACAGCGCTCCATGTGATTACACAACCTGCTCATTGCTGTCATCGCTTTATTTCTGAGCAACTTTATGTATGTGTTAACCAACTTTAAGACGTCATAGACGTTCTACCATATCATTTGTTACTTTTCATCGCTCTTGTCATATGCGGTATTCTTCTTTGCAGAGGTACGTACATACATGTGTTTTGTATATTATTCGACAAATATCTTGCTTGAAATGTTATGTTGTTGTTAGGGAATTAACAGTGTAAAAAATACAATTCTTAGCCAAAAAAGAGTATGGGTTTGTTTCCAGTTAATCTATGAAACACTATTTTTATTATGCCATCATTTTTGTGTATCTCTCTGATCTGATCTCTAACCCTCTGCCAGTTTCTTGCAATCTACAAAAGTTCTAATAAAATTTCAGCATGTTTTACTGTGGTCTCAGCTCAGCTGGCTAATGCAATCTTATGGGCTGGTTAATCCGCAGTCTCATCATATCTGGTGCATGGTATTCTTCACAGAGTGTCATTTATTTTCTGCAGCATGTTATTATGAGTGTGTGAGACACACACACACACACACACACACACACACACACACACACACACACACAGACATACACAGACATACAGCAGACAGGGAGTACTGTCTGCCAAGGTAGCATTAAGGGATTGCTGTTTCCATCTCTCTCTTCCTCTCTTTGTTGTAGACCTGTGGGCTTGATGTAGCAGGTTGTCTCCTCTTCAACAAAGGGAAGGTGCTTCACTGCCATGATTATGGACTAAGGTTTGTTTTAAACCTATCACTCCACTCATCCATCATCCGTTCCAACAACTGTTTTTGTCAGTTGTCTCTAACATTCTAAAAAGCTGGTTTTGTGCTGCATTTCGAGTAGGTGGAGGGATGAAAGGGTTGGGTATGACATGATACAGTATATCCTACTATCTGTTCAGAATACTCTGCTAAGAGGTTGAGAGCTCGGATGCCCTTTCAGGGCACTAGTAACATAGCCATTATTTTTCACTGTGATGGTTGGACCATCAGCAAGATGCTGCCCCCTTCCTCCTTTTCCTCTTCTCCCTTAAGCTGCCGCACTCACATTGTGCCTTTCCTGAATATTTGGCTATATGTGCGTGTAATTCCGTTTGTATGTACCGTATATGTCTGCCTGTTTGCATGCATGATGCTTTGAAAGCTTAGTACCTTTTAAAGATGGAGTTGCCTTCTTATCCGATTTGTGCTCATCGTAATGTAGCATCAGGACAGATGTGGTGATGATGATAGATGAGATCACAAGTTTAACAGAGCTTGCTGTGTGCCTGGCTGTCCCAGCTGCTGTTTAATTAGTAGTGGGAACAAAAAGGTGTTTTCTTTCTCACAAGAACTCTCACAATGGGTTAGAAAGACGTGTGAATGCCAACTGTACATTAGTCATACATACAGTTGTTTTTTTTATACAGAAACAATATGTTTGATAAAGGAAGGCTTTAGTTTTCAATGAAGGTAGAACAAAAAGTCTCTCTCTCTCTCTCTCTCTCTCTCTCTCTCTCTCTCTCTTTCTCTCTTTCTCTCTCTCTCTCTATCACACACACACACACACACACACACATATATGGCCTAATACGTGGTCTGCAGGGGTATGTACCATGGGTGGGTACAGCATATCCTGTGTTGCCTTGGTTCAGTTCTTGGCAGTCATACCCCCAGCTTAGTTGTGCATTCCAACAAATATAATTCGCCATGATAACAATTGGGATGCCAGTGAGGGATGAAGTACAACAGACAGTGTAACATTTTCTCCTAAATTGAATACCGTATTTTCCGGATTATAAGTCGCTCCGGAGTACAAGTCGCACCAGCCATAAAATGCATAATAAAGAAGAAAAATACATATATAAGTCGCACTGGAGTATAAGTCGCATTTTTGGGGGAAGTTTATTTGATAAAATCCAACACCAAGAACAGACATGTCATCTTGAAAGGCAATTTAAAATAAAAATAGAATATAGGCAACAACAGGCTGAACAATTGTACGGTATGCTAACGTTACATGACACATAAACAACGAACTGAGAACGGTATGTTAACATAACATATTAAGAGTTATTCAGATAACTATAGCATAAATAACACGCTAACACGTTTACCAAACCATCCGTGTCACTCCAAATCACTAAATCCAATGAGATCGTCATCCTCGGTGTCACTTTCAAACAACTCCGCTAACTCAGGAGGTAGAAGATGCAGCGCTTCCTCTTCCAAGTCGCCAATGTTTTATCAATTCAATTATCAACACGGGCCTCGAGCGCCTTCTTGCGGTTTAGTGTGAAAATAACATGTGACAGGATATAATAATGTGTTAATAATTTCACACATAAGTCGCACTGGAGTATAAGTCGCACCCCCGGCCAAACTATGAAAAAAACTGCGACTTATAGTCCGGAAAATACGGTAAATCAAGGTTCAAGATTTATCATTGACTTTATCTAGTTGTCCTTCTGAATTACGATATTTTTCTGGGAAAGGTGGTAGCACCAATTAACCTATTCTTTCAACATTTGTCAGTGCTGTGGGGATGACGTCATTTCCTAAAGCACTTAAACTATTAAGATTAAGTGCTGAAGTGCAAAAAAAAATTTCATTCTCTTTACCTTTCTGTCGCATGCTCTCCCTCTTTCATGTGTTTCATCTAGTGTATCTACTGTTTAAATACCCACAGGGTAGCAGAGGTGTCATAACACAGCTCAGTTTCAATGCCATAGAGTGGATTGCATAGACTGACCATTCGTTATCTCTGCAGTAATCAGGCATTCATTAAAACTCACATAAAAGTAAAATAATTCTGTTTCAGTTTTTCATTATGCAGCTGTGGATAGGTCATTTTTTTTCTCTCCAGTTACACTAACTGTCACCCTCCCAGAATGAAGGTGAAATTCCTTTATAAAGGCTGTGGTTTCTCTTGGCAACATGCTGCCTGCTTTCCTCTAAACCCCCCTGTTTGAAGAAAGAGGCAGAAAACAGTCAGGGGTCAGACTTTGCACCTCAAAACATGACTGGGGACCTTTTTTATGTAAGTTGGGACCTTCCAGTAAGTTACAGTATTATTTATGTAAAATTATTAAGGCAAAACTCCACTCACTTGGAGGTCAAGGGAGCATATATACCCTTCATCTTATATTTTCCCCCACTTGCTATTGTTGACCCACTGCCTACGTGCAGAATCCTACATCAAGCTCATAGTAAAAGCTTCAAGACCAGCGCTTGGATGTGCTGAGCCCCACAAGCCCCTCTAGTGAGCTAGAGAGGTGTCCAGTTACCTGAACCCATATATTTGACCATAGGGTTATTTAAATAGGTGACAACACATCTGATTTACATCCAGCTGCACAAAGTGGGTCTCACCTGATGGCACCACAAAGAGCCAGATGCCATATGACATGTTAAACTGGCATGTTTCTCTCCTCACTTGACACTGATGTTGACCCAGGTGACCTTGAGACACACTCTATTTCCCATTACTTACGGCAGTGTGCCTTTAACACAATCTCTGGTATGAGATTTTAGCTGGTGTGTAGGTTGTTTCCAGCCTGTTGACAGTTGAAGATGTGTTGCTGGAGAGGATGGAATATGAGCTGTGTTGGCCAAGTTAGAAGCCTGGCCACTGTTAAACACCTATCAGGTTATTAAGTGAGGGGCACTTTGCAGGGCTTGAAATGTTTTATATTCTTTACTAATGCCTCTTCTTGTATGCTGGAAACCCCCTTTCAAACTCTGCCTTACTTGTAAACACAGCAAAAGAACAAGATTGTCAATACACTTTACATTAGTTGTTGTTGTTGTATCTGGAGTCAAAATTTCCAATGTTGGCCAGGCATAAGGTTAATTATTCATAATGGGACTTTGCATTGTTGAGCTCAGATGCATGAGTTAATGCTTAAGATCTAAAAATACTTCAAAAATCAATGTTAAACATCACTGTGCTGCTGTCTAGATTTATTTACTGTCCATCCGTGATACATGTGATTTGCCAGCGTGGACAACCGCAAATCTCATTGTTTTGATGTTTTTCACTTTGTGAAGTATTTTTAGGTGCATCACACTCACTTCATACTCAATATAACATCCACTGTCACTTTTGCATTAAAGTGTGTGTTGAGTAAATGTGTGCATATGCATATTTTTGATAGTTATTTTCATCAACATAAGTGGGTGGAGATAACAAGTAAGAAAGTAGTAAAGATGGTCACCTGTAAACCAAAAGTTAGTTTCACTCAGATACAAGTTGTGAACCAGTCTTTGTTGTTTTTTTGGCTGTTTAACACAATCAATAAATAATAATTAATTTCATTGCATAACTTTACCTCAATTCAGCTTAACTTCAACTTATTTACCACGTAACATTATTTAATGTTAAGTGGCTTTTAACAAGCCATTGGTGTTCCTTTATGCAGATGTGTGTGTGTGTATTTTAATTTGTGCATGTGTTGTAGTAAATGATGTGTGTCATCTGGTTTATCCTGTTCCTGGAAAGCTGAGCACAACTTTGGGAGCAGGGCCCCTGTCTGGGTTTCATTTTGCACAATAGGGTGGTGTGCCTGCCTCTGTCAAGGAACCCACCTGCCATTCTCTTGCTCATTCAGACAGATTCCTTGCTTAGCACCTGGCTGAACCTAGCATGGACAGACAAAACATGCTGTGGACTGTTGGAAACATTTGATTCACTTGTCCTGTTTCACACCCTCTGTATCCTTCTGGTTAACCATTTCCAGGGGAGTCTGATAAAGAATTGAGTCTTTTGTTATCACCCTTTTTGCAGAATGCTGAAGTCATCTCCTGCAGTGTCAAGGCCAATACAACTGCGTTGTTCTGTGACTCCCCTAACAAACACACGTGCACTCACACCCGCACACACACATATACAATAACGATTGTTCCTGTTTCCTGCCTGTTCTGTCATTATGCAGCTGCTGAATGAGATATGGTCTGTTTTTCACTGGTCAAAGACAGCACACAAACACAGAAATGGTAGGCACACACACACACACACTCACACACACACGTTTCCACACAGTTTAATTCAAGCTATGTCTCTTTTAATAGTTCCTTCTCAATTTTTGACACAGACACAGACGCACAATTACTCCATGCAGTCACACAAAAACATTGCTACGAGAACTGGCTTAATGCGGCTCTTATTGATGTGTGTCTGCCAGTGAAAGTCGCGCAGCACAAAGAGCAGTGATCAGCCTGTGTATGGCGCAGAGGGAACAAAGAGCTTTTATTCCACGCCAGCTCTCAGACCATTCTGGCCACACTGCATTGGCTTGTTTAAGCTATAGCCATATTTTGAATTAACCAATTGTATGTTCAGCGATGAACAACATGGCAGTTTTGATGTCAAGACAGGGGACAGACTGACCTCAGCTTGTATTGGTCATACCCAGTTTATAACTTTTTTTAAATGCCAAATCAAATAGAACAGAAAAGAAGAAAGCCTGATCAGGTTAATGTGCATTAAAGAGCATTGTTTGCATGCAGATGTTTTGCTGTGCTGATATGCATTATCCTAAATTGTAAATTGCTTTTTTATTGCTGTTTTAGATAAGATTTGCCACTTTGAGGTTTGATCCTCGATTAAATAATCATATTTGATAGTCTTCACCAGTGATGAAAGATACAGTCCTCAATATCATTTTTGTCAATAAATTCTCTCACAGCTGTTTTATATCCATTGAGATAAAATTAACATTTGGGGCAGTGATACTAGAATTTATTGTTTAACTGCACATTACTAAGCTTTTTCAGATGACACAAAGGTCACAAAAGGAAAATGATTGTTGAAGTAGAACCAGCACTTTTTTCCATCTCTGTATTCAGCCACCCAAAAGCAATGTGAGGATTGGACTGGATGATGGACTGGTGTGCGTGCATGCACACGTGGGTGCGCGTTTGTACATGCGTGAAGGATACGGACATGGGTGACACCATTTCACCGTGACAGTTCGTCATTCACTTTCCACACTATTGTGAAATTTCACAACATGCTGACTCACAGAGCCTGCTGACCCCTGTTGTCGCTGACAGTCACTGTCTGTCACTCATCTGCTCTTGTGGTGGACAGAGAATAAATACAGCCAGTCATCAGCATGTTTCTGACACTAATCTGATGCGCAAGTGATTGGAGAGCTTTTTTCTTTTAAGTGAGCATCTAAGAATCACATTAATCACATTAAAATTTGTATGACAAACAGCATAAACTGTTAAAATAGATTTCTTGCTATGATACATTTTCAGAATGGAGGTCACGATAACCCATTTGCCATTTTTCTTTTCCGTTTTCTTTTTTGAAATATAACAAAGTTTGCAGATGCAGTCAGACAGGTCAGTTGAGTCAGAACAGGGCAGGCATTCTGCGGAGAGCCATCTGGTGTTTCTTCTTTTGCGTCATTACTGTATCAAGGCTGGAATGACAAGCCTTCCTCAGACTGAACAACGATGCAAAAGCTCTCACGGATCCACACCAAGATTGAGTAAAGCTTTGTTCTCTAAAGGCTCCTGAAAGAGGATTTAGTTTGAATTTAAAACTATGGGCCATCAAGAAAACATCCAATCCAGCCCTTGGATCAGCCGGGGGATGAAGGAAAGGATTTATAACCACAGGGGATGGATGGGTGTGAGGGTTAGGTGAGGAGTTCAGGTTCATTACTTATCTTGGCACCCCTGTCATGATAATGATAATGATGACGACGAGGATTATAATAATAACAGCAATAACAATAATAATAATGTGCTTCCTGCAAGTAGCTATGCAGAGTAGCCGTACTCTCATTCTCTTTAGTGTCTGGACTTAGTGTAAGGCTGAACAGTGGATTATTTTTATAGCAGGGTGAATCAAGCCTGTCAAAGCACAAAGAATAGATTCTTGAAAATTTGAGTGTGTTAATATGAGCGTGTCTGTCTGCCAAGCTTTGTGTTATTGTTCATGACCTGACAGTGCAGCTGAAGGAATAAACTGTAGTTTAAACTGCCTCTCCCCAGGCTCTGGATGTGCCCTTCTTGCTTGTTTTGCTCCTCTCAGTGGGAGCAGCTATTGATGCTGCAGGGAGGCTCATGCTGACTGCCTGTCTGTCTGTTAGTCTGACTCTGAGGTGATCACTTTTCCACCAATAAGGTTCTTTCTGTGGGCAGACAGTTTATATTTTATCAGGTGTTTAGCCTTCATCCAGACAGTTTGGATGGCTGCAGGAGATGATTGTGCACTGTGATCTATGTTTTTGTCACTACACTGTGTGCTGTTTCCAGTGCAGAAACCCTTGTCTCTTGTTACTGCCTCAGGGTATGGAAGGGATGGCTTTGGGGACATTAACCCCTTGACGCTGATTGTTGCAAATTCACAACACCCTGCTTCCGGGATTAAATGAGCACTGGAAGGGACACAGACACACAAAGTTGTGCCACATAGTATCATCATGGTATCATGTTATTGTAAACGTCTTGCCAGCATGTTTACAGCTCATAAAGAAAGTGGTTATTGATTACATTCAGTGTGAGATGTGTGTTAGTTTATGTATTGTTTGTTCAGTGAGGAGAGTGAGATCAAATATTTAAATGTTTAAAATGATTCTTTGTTTTTCTTCCTTTGGTCTCCCTTTTCTATCCCCTCTCAGGTAATCTCCATGAGTGTGTCACAACTGGGCTGACAGGCCGATGGTATGTGGGTTTCTCTTCTACTAATGTGAGCCATTATCTCTTTCTCAGTCTGTGTCCTCTATAACCCCACTAACTAATTGTTTCATTTCTCTGCCTGCATGTGCCTGCTTCTGTGTGTGAATTCTTCCATGCTTCATTCTGTAATCTTTGTATCCTGGTAGCTAATCTGGAGCCAACATTTTTCCTCTATTACTTGTGTTTGCTCTGAAAACACTAATAATAGTTTAATAATAATAGTTGTTGTAGTTGTAATGTAATCATCAAAGTATTTTAGAATTCTAACTGCAAATGCACTTATTCCTATTCACATTTTGATCCAGTCTAAAGGTGTTCAGTGCACAAACTGTAATGTTTTGTCTGATAACTATAACTTCTTTGTGCCGTCGGTATGAAATGGTGTAATGATGGTTTATTACTGGCAAAATTCCGTCTCCTCAAAATCCATCTCCTCTCTCTCACTAGACCAGCGTCACTCATTGTTCCTGAAATCAGTGATGCATGCTTCCTCTTTGGATTCATCCCATTAACTGCGACTGAGCCAATCAAACTCTCTCTCAGACAGTTTCATCTCTACATCCACTGTTCACCACCAGACACTACTGCAGTCTAATCATCTCCCTAGTTGTTGTCTGGTCGTGATCATCTGCATGTCGGACACATAAATGAGAGGCCAGCAGAGCCACATGCAGCAGGGGGATGACAGTCAAAGGGAGCCAGAGGGGCTGGGTCCCAGTTCAGTTCCTGGAGATAGAAAAGAGTCAAGAGGGTCAAAAAGCACAGGGTTGAAGAGGGCCGTATCCCAGTCAGCGCATCTCCCCTTCTCTAAAATGGGCCTGAACACCCGGGTGAGAATGGGGGTACTTGGTCAGGGACTGAAACAGCTGTTCCAGCAGCAGCATAAATGCATCTCCCTCTCTCGCTCCACCATCCACTCCTCATCTTCCTCCATAGTGTCAGCAGGTGGCACCTCCCTCTCTACCCCCGATGATGCCCTGGGATCCTGCTGTCTTTACTCTGACCGCCTCTCTGCTCCTGTGGTTCCTTCTGCAGCTGACCAGGACGTAGTGGCTGCAGGCATGATGAGGCGTGGCACCAGCCTGCAGAGCCGGCACAGGAAGGGGTCCGTGTCAGGCAGCAGAGACCATGATCCTCTCCTAAGAGGTAGTCCCCAGGCCCCACGCCGCTGCAATACCATTGATCCACAGCAGCCTACTTGCCGCCCACGCTCCTCTTCCACCACAGACACCACACCCAGCAGCCCTACTCCTGGGAACATTGGCAGTGATGCGGTGCTGTCATCAGGGTACCAATCCACAGAGGAGACAGACAGGGTAAGTAAGATCAACCATGAATCATATGCAATTACCTATCACTCCACAGCACTTTTTAGTGTTATTTAGTGAACAAGTCAAGACAGCAGCTGACGAGTTCAGATTACTGAAGATGTGACCTGTTCCTCTCCTTTAAAATTAAATCGCTCTTTAAGTGAAGTAAATGAAGCTGTGCTTACAAAAGCTTTCTTTTTGGATTCTGCTTTGATTGCACTTATTACCCATTCATCAATTGTAGCCAATCCATTGTCAATTTGAAATAACAGTAATGTGGCTGCTGTCTAACCATTTTGTGGAAGGCTTTCCCACAGTGACTTTAATCTGGAGATTATTAGTTTTTATAATCCAATCTCCAAATTTGACCTCAGGTCGTGAGTTTTAACCCCCTTTATGTATTCCTTGGTAAAGTTTGGCCTGTCTGCCACTAGAGGTCACTGTAAGATTAGCAAATACTGTGAGCTGTGGTACTGAGCTTGGTTCATGCCAAGATAGTGTTTGCATCATGACCTCATGTTTGTGGAGACTTTGCTTAATGAAATAAGCCTAAATATTGTTGAGTTCCAGGTACAGTGATGGCTGACTATCAATCAGACTGTTTGGCACTACATGTACATGTATGCCAAGAATACAGTGTATGTATCTATATGTAGGGTGCTGATACTGATGTAAACAGACAGTTTTAAACCTCTGAGCTAAATTTAATAAAGCCGGTCCCCATTTCTTCATCAGTAAAACCATTTAACGACCTCACCTGGGATGACAAAGCAGAACTGAGAGCCAGACATGTGTGTTCAGTTAGTTATGCTGCTGCTGTGATAGACGACCATTACCCTTTATCCAGCATTTTTTATGTGCTCTGTTGATCGCACTTGGTTGTCTCCCTCATCTATAGCTAACATCACAGCCCAGTCTCTGAACATTATCACGCGGCAGGTCATCTAAGCAATCACCGTGGTTACACCGAAACAGGCTGCCTCGGGCTGTGCCTGCCGTTTTGTTACCATAGTAACAACGAGCTTGACCTTGGAAGTGTGTAACATCCTGCTGTTAGTGTTATTGTAGGTCAAGGGTTGTGAGTTTGTGCTTGTGTGCATGTTTGTGTAACTTAGCAGTACGATCAGATCAGTTCATTTCATCATCAGATTTTCTTTCTTTCTTTCTTTCTTTCTTTCTTTCTTTCTTTGTCTGTCCCTCTCTTTCTTTTCCTCTCTGTCCCCCTCCCTTTGTCCCTCGAGAGAGATAGTATAGACAGTCATCTGGTCCCTCCCCCCCTTCTTCTCACCCCACCTTTTAGCTCACTGACAGGAAGCAGGATGCAACCTTGACTCGTCCCATATGAGCTAGAGCTGAGCAACTAATTGTGTGCAAACGTTATCAGCGATGTGATCAGAAGAGGATGTGCAGGGTTGTGTATCTGTGTGACTGTGTGATCTCAATTTGATAAACGTGTGTTTGTGTGTGAATGTGCTGGAGATCAGTCCTGCACAAACCTGCAGTGAGCGTCTGCTGTGACTGATTGTGTCTGTGGGAAAAGCCGCCTGCACAGCTAAGCTGTCTTTATCTCCGCTTGCTCTCACTGCCTTTTTTCATCGCTCCTCATTTGTGTTTGTACAGTAGACTAAAGCAACATGGACTAGAAACATGTGCTCGTGGATATTTAGACAGGCGGGTAGTGTGTGCCTTCAGTTTGTGTGCGTGGATTATGTGAACAGTGTGTACTTTGGAAGGATATGAGTGGAAGATAGGGTCCAGCTTTCGGTCCGTCACTTTGTCAGGATGGTACAGCGATTCAGTCTTCGTAGACAGTACTCTAAGGTAAGTGCATTTCCATGTCTTTCTTGACATGGAAATGTCTTCCTGTTCTTGTTACGGTTCCTTTCATGAGTGAAGACACAGTTAATGTTCACAGCTGATGTCCTCCAGAGTTCTGTTGTTGGCCACCTTTTACCTTTATAATGCTAACGTGATGCTTTTGCATATTCTCTCCTCCCCTCTTTCTTTCTCTGTCTTCCACCCCCTTGGTATTATTTTGCCAAGAGTGTTTATGAATGTTTATCTGAGCTTTGATTTCCTCCTCTTGCTCACTGACAAAACTGTCTCACGTTATGTGCCAAAATAGTGTACTTATCTGTCAATAGACAACTGGGAAGAAATAACTTGTTGCATATCAGCATTTTTTAAATGTTACTTTAGTAAAGTAGAGTTTTCATTCTATTTTTAGGAATTTCAGTCAATACAGTAACCAAGCGGTCTTTCTTGGCACTTTATCTCAAGTCTTGTTAAACAGTAACTAATGTGGAAGCAGACCCGATCAAGTTGAGCAGCATCAAGGGATGTTAGGCAAGCTGTCAGATGCAAGCACTTTAATATTATCTATATTTATTGGTGACAGGGGAGCATTTATGACTAACTCAGCATAACAGGGTGCTTTGGCATGTGTCTACGGGTTTAATGTATCTATGTGCGTATTTTAGTTTTAGAACGAACTCATGTGAACTCATGTGTAGTCCCTTTTTCTTTTGCTTTGTGTAATGGAGCTTGTGAGGTTCATATGCCTAGTAGCAGTACATGATCATGCACATTCAGGGACATGCAGGCAGATGTGTAAAGTCACTTGACTATGAGTAGAGGGCTTAAGTCCAGACTGATTGGAGTTTAATACAATCTGGTCCTTTGTCTTAGATGAATGGACAGACGGAACCGGAGTAAAAACAGAGGAAGTTAGGGACTGGATGGTGCCAATGTTTGGGATGGAAGACAAGCGACAGGGAAAACAGAGAAGACGCTTCTTGCGGCAAAAAAGCAACTGAACTGGGATGAAACAGAAGCCTTGAGTCTAGTTCTCTACCCCCTTTGTCCAGTCTGTTTATCAGCTATCATGATAAGAGATAGAGATAAAATAAGCTTCCATGCAGTATCCCTGATCATCTAAAATGTGCCCCAAATCTAAGCAGTTTACAACAGCAATAGCTGAATTGTACGCAAATTAAAACTTCCATGTCTCTTTTTTGGACACAGAGATAACGTTTTGAGTTTGTCAAACAGCATGTGGGAGACTCCCCAAACATTACATGTTGCATATGTCATCTATATGCAGACACATAAAGATAAAAAAGATAAGGGAAGAATCTGAGAAACAGACTTTGTATCTTAAGTGCCATGAGTTGCATGATTTCTAGAATTTACCTGTTGTTATAGTGTTATAAAACTAAAATGGTGATAAGGTAATGACAAATATGCCTGTTATGTTTATACAAGAATATGAAATATATACATGAAAGAATGAAATATAATGTATGATATTTAGAGACCCATGACTATTTGACCTGTTTTTGCACAGTGATAGTCCCCAGCAGTCCCCTGAGGCTTGTTCTGTCCCTGTTTAACATCATCATCGTCTCTCACCTTCCCAGGCTTCCAACTGTGTGTCAGTGAACACATTTGTGCCCTTAATAGCCAGACACGACAGCTTGTCCTAGTACAATTTTAGTGACACATTGTTTCATTAAAAGCTAAAAAAGGATAAGTGGAGTATTGCTTTATCAAGTTTGCTTATTCTCAAGTACTACAGATGCATATGACCACAATCAAGTCTTATCAAACCACTGCCACTGTCTTTCTTTCAAGTAAGAAAGAAAGCAGTGAAGATGTTGACTCAGGTGCCCTTAGTTAGCCCTCAGCTCTTACTTGTCATCGCTTAGCTGTGTCTACCAGCTATAAGCCCATAGCTGTTTTTCAGGCACAGTGTGTGTGTGTGCTGTTGGTACACTATCATGATGCTATCTGTGGTTCAGATTTGGTGATTGTGTCGATGAGAACTTATTACAGTGTTAGAGTCAGGTGAGGCCTGGGCAACAGATCTGTGGTTTGCGGTTTGTGTACAGACTTCTGGGGAAGGACCAAAAATTGTTCATCTCACGTCTCTGTAATCTCACACACTCTCTTAGCTTGCCTTCTTATCCATCATTTAGTCATTTCCCCGTCTTGTCTTTTTTATGTGTTGAAGAGAGAAAGTGTATTAAAGGTGTTTACTTTTTATTTGAAAGATGAGCTCATAGTGTTGCTGTATGTTGGACAGTTATATATACTGTATGCATATATATATCATATGTTATCCTCACCCCTTTGCTATGAAGCTCCTGAAATTGTTCTGGTGCAACCAGTTACCTTCAAGTTACCAAGTCACTTAATTTGTGAAAGTGAGAGTCCACCTGTATACAATCTAAGTGTCACATGATTTGTCAATATATATACACCTTTTCTGAAATGCCTCAGAGGCTGCAACACTCCTAATCAAACAACACCATGAAGGCCAAGGAGCTCTCAGGGAGAAAGTTGTTGAAAAGTATGTCAGGGTTGGTTTTTAAAAAATATCAAAATCTTTGATGATTCCCAGCACCATCAAATCATCATCATTAAATGGAAAGAACATGGTACCACAACATAAGCTGCCAAGACAGAGCCGCCAACCAAAACTCAGGGACCATGCAGGGAGGGCACTGATTAGACGCAGGACAGAGACCAAGCTTCAGAGTTCCACAGCAGAGACTGAAGTATCTGTCCATTGGACCACAATAAGCCATACACTCCACAAAGCTGGAGTAGTGGCAAGAAAGAAGCCCATTACCTAAAGATAGAAAATAGGAAAGAACGTTTTGAGTTTGTCAAACAGCATGTGGGAGACTCCCCAAACATATGGAGGAAGGTGCCCCGGTCAGACTAAAATTGAACATTTTTCAGCAGCAGGGACTGGAAGACTGGTCAAAATCAAGGGAAAGATGGATGGTGTTTCAATACAGGAACACTGAGCAAAACCTGTTTCAGTTTGCCAGTGATTTGAGACTGGGACGTTCTTTTGTCCTCTTTGTTGTTCACCTCACAATCAAAATATAAAAAATAAAACACATCTTCAAAGTTATAGGCATGTTCTGTAAATGAAAGGATGCAAACCCTCACATTTTAATTGTGAGGCAACAAAACACAAAAAAAAAGCCAATGCCATGGAGGTGAATACTTTTTCAAGGCACAGGTACAGTATGTAGATATACATATGACAGTGATCTAACATACAGGATTGGGAGTGCGTGAATGATGTTTATTGTAATGTGCTGTAAAGTCCATTGTGTGATTGTCAGGCTAGAAGTGATATTGAAATGAGACTATTCAACATGAATTTGCGACATATTCTTCTGCTTACCTTCTTAACAATACTGCTTTCTTATCTTTTTCAAACTCTCTATATTTTTATCTTCAGTTTGTCTTGCTTGATGTCTTAGAGACGCTTTCTTTAGCTGTCTGTGTATTTATTAATCTTACCTATGTCCAGTGCACAAGCAGTGGTGTTGGCTGCTCTTCTCCATGGCAACAGTGTGATGTTCAAAGAGTCTTTACCCAGCTGAATGCTCAGAGGTTCATGTCTGACTTCACCGCCAACTCATCAGCCTGCCTGATGGAGTAAAACCAATTTTTTATTTAATTGCAATTTTTATCGATCCAATATTATTCCCTTCAGTAATCCACAGTGCCACTACTATTAAGCAGTTTTTTGGCAATAAGCTTGACAACGATAGCAGCACACTTGCACAGCATGTGTGTGCATGCATGAGCAAGTGTGCTTGAACTCTCCACCTAACTGTTTACTATCTTTTTGAAGCATAGCCCCAGCTTGTTTAATTAGGTTGTTGAATATTTATGTGACAACACATATAAGCCAACACCCTCCTTCAGCACTGGCTTATTAGCATTCAAAATACTGGGAACACATTTTGCTATACACACATACTAATACAAATTCCATCTTCATGTGGATGTGATAGAGTGGATGTGATGGTGTGAATTGCTCAAGAGATATGAGGTGGAGGAATGTGTGAAAGATAAATGGATATGTGTGTGTGTGTGTGTGTGTGTGTGTGTGTGTGTGTGTGTGTGTATGTGTGTGTGTGTGGAGTGGAATGATTGGCAGGATGGTCACAATCTTGGGTAAAGAAAGAAGATGATAAAGCTGTGAATTTGTAGCTCTCTCTCTTAACCAGTTTTCTAGATCTGGGTCTAACGGTGAAGGAGTCCACTGCAGCTCCCTCTCTGTTTCTCTGCTGCTATTATTAGACACATGCCTGAACCAGTGATGGTCATATTAATCCTTCAAGGACATTTAAATGTGAATACATCTTTAGTACTGTTTTTTCTACCTATTGAAAAATTGCATCTGTTGACATTAACACATGCATGTTTATCAGATACCAGTTGATTTGATTATTCCTGCAAATGCCCTAATATTCTACTGAAAATTTCAGCTGGTTATCACTATACTCATACTTTGTTGTGTGCAGGAGGTCATGTGCATTTTTGTGTACATGTCAGCATTGAGTCACTATGGGTCATCCTTTTGTGTATTTATTTTTGGACTGCAGCTGGTCCTTCCTCTTTGTGCATGTGTGTGTGCGCGTGCATATGCACCAATACTGTTTTCTCAGCTGCTGCAGGATTGCCACATGGTCAAATAAGATGGGCTCACCAACCTCCCTGTTCCTCTGATACCATCTTCTTGCTGATGTCTACTGTGCTTTTGCTGACAGAGGCAAATATCAGTACTTGTGTTGTCAAAATGTACTACTTTTCTGTTTTGTTTTCCTCTCTTTCATCAGAGTGATCAGTAAATTATTTTCAACCTGCTCTGTCTGAGTCAGAGAGACTTCCTGTCTGTCCTGCCATTCTCTGCTCAGTCTGTATCATTTGTGTGAGTCTGTTGAATTATGGATGAAGCTATAGATTACCGAACTCATCTCTGCTCCACTGACCCACTTAGAACACATTTGCACACACAGTTCAAATCGGATCGCATCTACTTGGAAGATATCATATTTTCTCTTCACTAATTTGTGTGTGTCAGGCAACAGGAATCAAGGGGCTCTTTCTTTCCCTCACTGTCATGACTCTCTCTTGGACCACCAAAACATTACAATATATTTGTTTTGTTCAGGCACATAATATAATGGGTTGAATATTACATGTGAAACGACACAATTTAAATTGCCATTTTCTGCACAGTGACACATTTGCATATATGTCTTTACATAGTATACAACCACAAGATGTACACTATTTGCTTTTCAATTCCTTGACAGATTATCCAATCCTCACTGTTTACAGTATCAGCCCTAATATGACTCCCACATGTTTGTCAGTAGGAGTGAAAATGTAATTAAAAAAGGGGGTTGTTGACAGGAAACCTGTCAGGAAATAGTTGCAGGCAAAGACAAAAGTAAAAGAGTCATACAGCATGCATCATGTTGTATCGTTAGTGGTCTTGCTCCCCCTGGTGGATTGTTGATTGCATATTCCAGTAGCATTTTTGAAGTTGATTGTTGTTTCTGTAAGAAGTCAAGATGTACTTGCGGAATTCTGAACTAAACTGGTGCAAAATGATTTTTATTGGCCTTATGATAATTCTCTCTGTAACTTTGGAAGCGGAAGTCATTTATTAATCAACTGGGTAATGTGAGAATGCCCTCTGCTATTTTATTTATAAATAATAACTGTGCAGCTCTGATTAGAACGTTCTATTAGTCAATTTCCATTCCTGTACTTGAATTGTGAAATTTGCGTCATCCTAATGGCCTACTTCAACCAGCAGAGTATTACTAAAACTTCCCAAACAGTAATCAGACCCCAGACCTTCCTGTAAGTCTTCTTCAAAGTGAATAGTGAGGTCAACTTGGGGGCACAGTGTGTGGTAAGGGGTTTGGGTGGAGAGAACAAGAAAACTGAGAAGGTGCCAATGTAAATAATATTTCACTGCCTTAAGGCTGGGACTGTTTGCTCTTGATTCATCATCTTCCTGTGTATGAATAGGCTGGCAGTGTGTTTGGGCATTTTTACTACAGTATATCCAGTCAAATCAATGCTGCATTTTGGGCTAATGCCCTTTCTGTTCCCATGGTGCAGTACCAGGATAGACTAAGGGCGAACAGAAACGGCAAATTAAAAACCATTACCAGTGAAACGGAGTTGGTGTGCACACACATTAACAGACGCATGTGCGCACACACACAGACATTATACCTGTACCAGACTATGTCCATCCATTCTTACATTTCATGGAGACAAAGCTACATATAAAATAGTTATGCATTATTCTTATTAACTCAGTAATGATAGAAATCAAAACTATTTTACTTCTCATGCCTCAAACAAGAAACATAATCCCTCTGCAGTAGTGACAGCTGTGGCTTGCAACATTATGTTTTTTGGTGGTGTCCATCTGTCTCATTCTCATAAATATGATATATGATATCGCAGATATGCGTGAGGGAATTTGATCGCAATAAAACAAATAAGGTAACTAAGATGTTTTCTACTAGTATGTGTATTAGATTGCCACTTGTCTGTGTAACGGCTAATTGGGCTATTCATTATATCAAAACGTAAATTGGAAAGGACTGGACAGCTACTATTGGCCCATTTGCTTCTTTTTATGGGTTCAGTATTGTTTAGAAAGCTTTGAGCCCCAAGTCATGGTTGCCTCTTCTCTCAGGCTTGAATTACCCTCAGTCCCACGAACAAAGCCTCTGCTCTTCTTCCCTTATGTAACCTCTCACACCCCCAAACCATGCCACAACACCGGCCATCACAGTTTACAGTCACATGGAAGTGACTTTCGTGTTAAAACAGTGAAACATTGCTTTAGTTAATTGTTTTGTTGTTCTAATTGTTTTTTGCAAAACAAAGCCTTACAGCTATATTTGGTAGACTAGGTTCCAGTAATGCTCTCTACCCTAAGAGTTTTAAAAGTAATGTTTTACCTTTATCCTCCATACACTCTGTCTCTGTCATTTATCACGTTCATCATGTTTGCTTAGTTTGTCCTTTTTCCAACTTTTAGTCAGAGCAAGTCTCTTCCCTGTCTTTCTTTTAGCACTTTTAGTTATGTGACACATTATTATATTTAAATAATATGTAATACTTCACATTATTACTTTACTATGTTCTTTCCTCTCTCCGGTAGTCCACTACACACATGTTGTTTTCACTGCCTTCATTTATGAGCTCAATCAGAGCACTGTCTGTTCAAATGTATACTATTTCTGTGATCAAACTATAGACATTAATGTTGCTAGAGCCATGAAGTAAACGAGTAGTATAACTGTCATGTTGAAACAATGAACATTAAAGCAGATGTGTTTTACCAAGTTATGTCATTCTAAGATTTAAATAGTATTTTGTATTTCCTTGAATATAGATTTATTTGTTTAATATACAGACACATGTGCGCTCCAATTTGTCTTAGTACAAGGCCCTACCTATAAATCATGCCTTGCACAATTCCTGCTGTGGGGTGTGTCATTTAGGTAGATAAGCATGCCTGTCCTGGATTGACCACATTTATCACCAGTTTGACAGGTCATGTCCCCTTAACAAATGCGTAAAATGTATGTAAATGTAAGGATACAATAGAGAATGGGATATGTGTGTTGTATATTTTTTCTACACATCTGTATCAAGGCCATTAAAAGATAACATTAAAAGTTATAATTTTTTTGCTGACCTCATTTGTACAAATATTTTTGAAGTTCCAACATGTTAAATGAAGATTGGCATCTTTATCAGTGTCTTTTAATGTATGCTAGCGAAGGTCTAATAGAGTATAATAGAGTAACATAATTCATTGTTTATGTGTTTTAGGTCCGTGTGTCAGGAGTTTGGCCTACTTTTCTGTCTATAATAGCACCTATGACAAGCGACAGCTGTTCTCACTATTACGTTTGACCAGCTCATGCAGCACTGACAAAGTTTAACTACCCTTTAAGCCATAATATTCTTTTTCTATGTCTTCTCAGGCATCAGTCACTTGTCACGACATGAGTCTACCCCCCTCTGTGAGTTGGTCATTGTAGAATCACTCAGCTATTTGTGGTATGTTATTGAGTCATGTTACCAGAGAGAGTGCAGAGATGTCCTGAGTCACCCTGAAGCTAGAGTATTCCTGGACATATAGCCACTGGGGGCCTTAAAGCCTCAACAAAAGACTGGTGCTGTGTCCGAAATCACTCACTCGTTCCCTACTCCCTACTCCCTATATAGGGAAATAAATGTAGTGCACTTTATAGTGAGCTCAACAGAAAAATCTTTCGGACACTACTCTCGGCGCCGGTAATTACGTCATCGCTGTCGCACAATTAAAACGTACCACATTATTGTCGTCTCACAAAATACTTGTTTGTTTACCAGTGCATTTTTATTAAATTAGAGGCTTTTGATTCCTTTCCTGTACGTTTTATTTTCGTATTTTGTTATATTTTATAATATTTATGTATATTTCCCTCCCGTCCGTCCGCTATTTTCACTTCCGCTCAGCCCAGAGAATTTCTGGCAATGCATGATGGGATATCTTGCTCCAGTTAGTGACCATCGGATGTTCACTACATTTCGCGGTGAATTGTGGGATACATTGAGTGCACATGCTATGATCCCTAAGCATTTTGACACCACTACAAAATGGCGTGGTCACTATAACACTACTCTCGGCGCCGGTAATTACGTCATCGCTGTCGCACAATTAAAACGTACCACATTATTGTCGTCTCACAAAATACTTGTTTGTTTACCAGTGCATTTTTATTAAATTAGAGGCTTTTGATTACTTTCCTGTACGTTTTATTTTCGTATTTTGTTATATTTTATAATATTTATGTATATTTCCCTCCCGTCCGTCCGCTATTTTCACTTCCGCTCAGCCCAGAGAATTTCTGGCAATGCATGATGGGATATCTTGCTCCGGTTAATGACCATCGGATGTTCACTACATTTCGCGGTGAATTGTGGGATACATTGAGTGCACTATTGTGGACATGCTATGATCCCTAAGCATTTGGACACCACTACAAAATGGCGTGGTCACTATATAGTGCACTATATAGGGGTTAGGGCGTGATTTCGGACACAGCCTGGGACTTCAAGCTGGAATGACATTTAGAGAATGTATGTTAAGCATTTGTATCTAATAGGAGACTGAAAGTTCCAGTGACGGATTCATCTAAGTCACTGTGGCAGTTATCTGTAAGGAAACCTTATTATTATTTTAACTTCTCTTTAATTCTGAACTTTACTTGGACCCACTGCATACAGTACAGGACCCTGTCATGCCTCCCTTTCTTAAGCAGCTATAATCAAAGACAAATCAAGTGAGAAACCATTAGTGTCCTGATGTACATTCAGAAACATTAACTCCAGAATGTGTAGCTCTTCTCTGCCTCGTGGGACTTCACACAGTCACAGTTAATTCAGCCTTTAGCCTAATTCATAAAGCTATTGACGGATTTAGCTGATGTAATCCGTTCTAGGTTTGTGTGTAAGAGGCCACTTATGTAGCTTCATGTACACAAGCTATATGGAGGTTGGGACTGGTCTCTGATTTTGAACACTTGCACTTCCATCTGAGCAAGTTCAGTTTTTTCTTATGTAAGCAGGCTTTTTTTTCCTGATTATTACCCTCTTCTTGGTCCCCTGACTCTATTATTAAAGAGAGTGGGAGGAGTTACTCCCCCATCGCCCTCTACACAGAAATCTTTAGTAGCCCTTTTTCATCATTCATTGTCTATGCTCTCTGCTTTGTTTTTGTCTCCCTAATTGGTTTGTGTGTTTTTGGGCGTAATGGCTCAAAGACATCATGTTTTTCTAGTGGAGAGCACTGCAACAAAGCAATAAATTCTTGTTTTTTTGGGGGAACATTTGATTTTGAATTTGCACAAATTTAACATGGTGAAGATGACACGTATGGGAGTTGTAAGATGTCTGTAATTTATGTGTAATTTAGCTCCTGTCACTACACTATTGCTGTGGCATTGCAGTACAATAATACGTACATAAGCAGTGCTGAAGCACTTCTTTCATCTTTAGAAAAGCAATGTAGTGACGTAGATATAAGCCACAGTCATGTGTACATGCAAATGCACAGTTTGAATAGCAGCTTTGTAATGATCATATGACTGTGCAATCGGTGTAAGGCAGTAGGATTTTTCCTCCACCAGGAACCAAAACGGTCCATTCCTTAGCATTTCTTTTGCGTATTATACATATTAACACGTTTTATTGGTCAACATTAACACTGTCTGGCAGTTGTTGTTAGCGCTCCGCAGGCAGCAGAGTCTTATTCATTGTAGCATGATTACTCTGCAAACTGATGGCTGTGACAATCAAACTGTGACAATCGAAAAGGAAGGAGTGGGAGATGTGTCTCCTTTTTTTTCCTCCCCTAAGATAGCCCCTGCTTTGATGGCTGAACTGGCCTGGAAACTCAAACAGTAGAAAAGCCTCTCCCCTCCCACTTTTCACAAAGCTTTCTCACAACCCCTCTCTCCTTTGCTGCCTCTCTTGTTTGGTCTTCCTCTCAGTGACAGCTCCCGGTGGGCTCCTTTTTCCTCTCGGCTCCCTTGCTGCCCGCACGTCCGTCCTCTTCCTCTCTTTTCTCACACTGAGGATTTTATGCTCCAGGGACCCTTTGAACACTTCACAGTAAACTCTTCCTCAGTTTAACCATTTCCTCCATCCGACCCTACAAGTCTTCTTCTGGTTAACTGCCTCATACCTGCATCAGACAGATACCTCTTCTCCAGAGGAATCCTTGTCCTCTCACTAACGCCTGACTGAGGAAGTCATGCTTGTGACTCTCTGCTGGACACTGTGGGCCACAAAGCATGTGGTTGCACTGAAGTCTAGTCATGGGCTTTGAGAAGCACTGCTCTATGAAGTAGCAGCACAACAGTCTGCAGATATCAGTAGTCATGGTTCACTGCTGAAAGGACGGAGCACTCTATGGATTCTGGATATTTAATCAAGCTGACGATAACTGCTTAGTTGTGGTCGTCTCCCAAAGGACACACAGATAGACAAACCAAACAGGATTTGTTCATGCTCTTTCCTGCCATGGAGGTCATCCTGAGCCTGGTAACTGCTGACACCTGTCCACTTCCCACTCCCACCACTGTGAGTCTCCACCTGTTTGCAGCGTGTATGTTTGTGTTTTCATGCTTGACTGTTCCGTCATATGTGTTTTGAGGGTTTGACTCATTTTGTGATTCAAGCCTATGTTATGAATCCACGTGGTGTTGAGGTTGAGGTGGTGTTCACCAGGCTGCTCACCCATTCAAATGGCTGTCTTGTGTTTTGGATCTAAAACTGATACTGTGAAAGCCATACAAGCCACAGCATCTGGCAGGAGACCAGTCTCTCGGTATGAAAAAGAATTTGTCTTGTAATCATAGGGATTTAAGTCTTTGATGTGAAAGAGTCCTGCCTCCCCCCTCTATTTTTCTCTTTCTCTCTCTTTCTTTCTTTTGAATGTGAACATAAGAGTGTTTAATAAAATAGTACTTAATTTACTTACACAGGCAGCCAGTGCCCACCAGGAAATTCACTAGTGGGCATTGCCTGTGTGTGTCTGTTGTGTGTACTTTTTGGAATAATTTAATGGTGTTTGTTAATTTATGAGTGCATGTGCTGAGTAGACTACCCCTTGTTCATGTGAAGTTATATAATCTTCTGTTTTGGGTGAATGGGCTTCATTGTCACCACACTGGATCCCCTTTAAAGGATACAAAAAAGCAGTTTTCCACTATAAACATTTATTGGTGTTCATTTTGGCACTATTTCATTAAAAAAAATATTTTTCCTATCTGTTTCCAGGAAGACTTAGAGTGTAGCTTGAAATGTCACGATGTTGCAGAGGTGACTGTGCTCACTTTCTGATCCTCGGACTGCAGGGTAAAAGATCAGACCAACTTATCAGGAGTGTGAAGTTCAGTGTACCAGGAATGATTGGTGTTGATAAAGGGTGACTGATTAAGTCACGGATAAATGGGTGCTATAAATGGAGAGCAGACAGCTGTAAGATGTGAAATGACAATGTCGACATGTTATGTTGAGTATTTACTTACGGTTCACAGCATATAGCTAAAGACCCACAATCTTATGTCTTCCATTAATCCAAGTACCCATCCCTAATGGATATTGGACTCTTCCAAGATAAGCCAGGTTTCAGCCACTGTTCCTGCATTCACCTTTTTATATTTCAGAGAATAGAGCAGAACAGATGCACTAGAGAGAAATGTGAAATGACAGTATCCTCATAGTATAATTTTTGCATCTTGGCACTCGAAATAGCCTTCTTCACAAGCTGACATCACACAAAGCTCACAGCTACTCAGCAGGAATGCGAGGATTAACAACCAATAAGGTACAGTTCATTTGCATTTGAAAATACAACTAGCAAAATGTGACCTTGACAACAGAGAAGTTTTTTATCTGAAAGAAAAATAGAGCTCAAGATTACCTACTTATTACTTTTCAGACATAAATGTTTATATACAAAGCAATTACAGCATAGCTCTATGCCAAAGATTACAATCCATATGTTAAGCAGTTACCAGGAAAGCAAATACAGTAGTCCTGTTTCACCTTCAGCTAGATAGACAGCCATCACTGTGTGACAAGAAGCCTAAGATTGTTTATGTTTCTACTCTTTGTCCATCAGAACACATAAATGTTAACTGAAGCTAAACAAACCTGACTCCCCTGACAAAAAAGCAAACAAATTAAAAGCAGCCTTAATGTGACATATATGTGTATGGGGTGTGTTTTAAATATTCCTTTACAAGCCCACAAATTAAAAATTGAAACAGTGCTTTGGAGTAAGGAGAACCCTGCAACTACTAATCTGTATAAAGGAGCTCTGTGTCTTAATTATCAGATGACTTAAAAACAATTAGTTTAAATGATCAGTAAAGTCCCTACAATCCAAATAGTCCTTGTAACTGAACATACAGTATATTTTGAACAGTAGATAGATCCTGTCAGCTGTGAAAAATACAGTCGTTGGCTATACGGTTGCTCTAGCCTTGACAGATACCAATCATGTTGGCAAGATAAACAGTTTATAGCAGGGGTCTTCAACGTTTTCCAGGCCAAGGACCCCCAAACTGACGGAGAGATGGAGCAGAGACCCCCTACTCATGTATAAAATTGTGTTTTATATTAAACTGGTCCTATAGTGCAAAACTTTCGCGACCCCCCTGCAGTACCTCTGCGGACCCCCTAGGGGTCGCGGACCCCCTGTTGAAGACCTCTGGTTTATAGTGTTTATCCGTTTTCACAAAACTTTTCCTGTAACTTGATAGCAACAGAGCCACGCAAGTTTAGAGGGGAATCACACGGACAACGCAGACCTATCTGATTGTAGAGATAGTGATTGACAGAAATAATACAGTGCAGACACACATCACTCATGTTAAAATCAGGTGGAGGTGAGATGAACATGTGCCCTGTAGCTTCAACGTTAGTTGAGGCTGAGCAGAGCCCTGGGTGTTTCCCCAACAGCAGTTTAAAATCTACATAATTCAGTGACCTACATAATCGGTCCACCGTTATAGAATGGCCTTTACCAGAAAAATAGTTAGAATATATATTTCTTTAGAAGGGTGCCCGGGTGAGTACGATAGGATCCGTAAGAGCACACAAAACTTCTGCACACTGTCTAACTTTTTTTTTTTAATTCTTTGTGCGTCTCAAATTTCAAAAATCCTCACTATATAGTTTTTTAATGCTTGCCACAGTGGCTTGTCTTCAATAAAGGTAAATTATTCAGTTCTTGGATGTCAGTCAGTAGACCTTTGGAGGGTCCATTAAAAGTGAAATGGGTGAAGCATAGATAAGGCCACCCACAATTAAAATTAAACTTGACAAGGAAGCAGGGGATGGCACATATTAACCTATGGGTCAAGAGAAAAAGGAAATGAGAAATTGCCCAAACAACGGGAAACGTCACATGACAGCATTAGGCAATTTTCTGGTCTGTGACCTATATTTAGCTGACAAGAATTTTGAGCATTTGTGTTTATTGGATAGTACAAGAAGTTATTTTTAATTATGTGGGAAACATAGCCAATTAGGAAGGTTATTCTTTCTAAATGTCTGTTTTTGTTAGAAGTGTGATTACAGCCTCTGGTAGTCTTTCAGTTCAGGTTTATTAGGATCAAAGCTGCTGCACAACCAGTCCCACCAGCAAGCGGTTTGGGGCATGGGTGGAGAGAAAAACTGGATTTCCTTTGCTCCTTGCATGCAAACAAGGGGCAAGGGACAGCTGCATACAATCCGTCTAACTGGTAAAGTCTAATCAGAGTGGGATCAGGCAGCCCTACAACTACAGACACGCAAAATCAGCTTCCCTCATTAGGCTACAGAGGCCCCCGTTATCTAGTGCCTTGAATCAGTGGCTCAGTACTTCAACATGTTTGGCGATGTTAACCCTGGGAAACCCCAATCCAGTAGCTCACCATCTTTAGTTACACACATGATTAGTCACAGAAAATGTATACTATTTGGGGATGAGACTGTTCAAAGTGGAACAGTGTTTGGGATGCAGCATGTTTTTGCTATGTCTCAGGCAATAACAATAACTATGCAATGACCAGTCATAGAGATACGATCTGTCTGTGAAGTTTTAAAAGAGGATACAGCTTTGACTGACGACTTGTTTGTGGGTGCTTCAATCATATACATGAAGATCCTCTACTGACACAGGATTTTTAATCAGCTTGATGCTGATGTGTACAGTTCGTTTGGCCGTGTTATCATGGTGTCTTAAACCTCTCTCGGCTGTGCTCTGTATTGTAGGGCACTCCAGTTCAACTTCAGCTAATATGTCCTTTGCCCTCTTTATCTATATCTTTAGTCAGAGGGCATGCAGTTATTCAAAGACAAGCAAACTGGGGCATCTTCACATTTAAACAGTGATGTGCTCATATAAATGAAATAGACACTATTTAAGGTGTGCCACACAGAAATGTGTGTACTCCTTTGTTTATAGCCAAGAACGGATCATGTGCTGTTTTGCAACGTCACTTCCTAGTTTTTTATGTGGCAGCGTGGAAGGCTATTTTAGATCGGTGATTCATTAGATTCGCTTGCCTTCCCAACAAGGGGATTTAATAATTATTAGAATTCTTGTACACTACTTTTAGATAAACTGTCTAATGGCTGTGGGGGCATATGCCATTTAAATACAGTAATCAATGCAATGGAATACCATTGATTTCTAAGGCAAAAAAAACATTATTTGCCAAATGTGTATTATTGCACAGCACTCAGAGGAATGTAGTCTTGGTTAAGTCTGTATGTGGTAGAGAGATGTTGGACTGGTTTTTCTAGCCCTGTGGTACTCCTCTCCATTGGCTGGCAGACACACAGAGAGACTGAGAGTTGATATAGTTGATTTAGTCTCACATTGCAGCCCAGACTCCCAGTCTGCCCTGTAGCCTTTTGTTACCATTGTATAGTGGTTTAGCATAAAAATGAACCCTTTTCATCTTAGTTGTTAAACTTTAAGCTCCCGCTAAGCAAGTATTTGTATATGTTTGTTTATTTGTACATTTATTTTATTTATTTCTCTGTAGTTGCACTGCCCTTTAATGTGTCCATACTTTAAAATGAAAACACTCCGTTGCATAAGATGGCTTTAAATTGCATAATACACAAAGTAAAGTAACAAAAAACTTAAATTTGCATTTAACAAATTTGCACAGTACTTAAGGAAATGTAGGCTATGTAGTTACACCCTTGCCACCACTCTGCAACATGTGTGACTATTCTGAGAATCAATAAAGTGAATAGAACCACAGTGAATAAAAACAGAGCTCATTCTGATTAATGTCTCGGTGGACGTCATACAGTAGAATCAAAAAGTCCCTGACAGATCTATTTTCGCTCTCTGTGAGTTTGATTGGCGGCTGCCTGTCGAACAGCTCAGAGGATGATGTCATCCCCTCAACCGATAGGGGAGGGGAGTCAGCGAGGGGGGCGGAGCTCTCCTTATTTGCCCAATTGAGTGAGTTTCAGGTGGCGTCAACTTTCACAACAAGCCAATAGTGTTGGAGAGGTAGTAGTGTCTGGCGAAAGTGCCGTTGGGATTTAACAGGCGGGTTTCGGGTTGAGCTGTAAGACAGTAACTCATGTGGCCGGACAGATGAAAATACACAGCGCGATAAACACTTCACTCTGTGGAAAATGCACTGGGAACAACTTCTCCGACTGACGAATGGAAAGGTGAGCGCTGTTGTATCGATTTAGCGATAATCAGACGTTGCCGGGTTGTGCTACTTTCTAATTAACACCTGTTCCTAGAAAGAAACCCGAGTTTTACCTTCCTGCCGGTTTCACGGTGGTGTCTGTTAGCAGCAGTCTGTCTGTCATTAATTAGTCATGTCACTGTGCACACAGCTGAGCCTGTGGTGTTTTACCTGCTGTGTGTACGATAACAATGCTAAGCCTGTGTAGTATAGGAGTGGTGGGTGCTGAGGTAAATTACTGTAAACAATAGTCTCTCGTCCTCTGCTTTTCTGTGTTCTAGCTTGGTTTCTGTAAAATCGATGAAATTGCAAACAAAAAAATCTTTTCACTGCTGTTTAATATTGGTGTTCCCGAACTAAAAGAAATGATACATATTGCTGATGATCTTTTCATTCTAGTTTTGCCTATTTATCAACTTATCATCTTTCACTATCATTTCTCTGTCAAGACCTGGATGAAAAATGAATATTCAGCATCTTCCTTTTCACAGACCAACCGCAAGCAGCCTTTCCAGGCAAAAAAAATGCAGAAGCCGCTTTTTTCAGTTTGCATTATGACAGTGAAACCTCAGTATGCTGCTCAGCCTTTTTCCTCATTGTCCCCCTCCCCTCCTTAATTCCTCATTCCAATTTCTGACTTCTAATCTGCCACTAATCCTCTCCGTATTCTCGCCTCAGATTGACCGGCTGGAGGTGAGTGGGCTGGGCCAGTCGCCCCTGGCTGTGTCTTGTGCAGCAGACGGTTCATTCTCAGGGGGTGAGGATGGCACCCCAGACCCTCAGCGCACCAAGCAGGCTATTGCTCAGCTGCAGCAGAAAATCCTCAAACTCACAGAGCAGATTAAGATTGAGCAGACAGCCCGTGAC
Source organism: Trinectes maculatus (assembly GCA_016785345.1). Taxonomy (NCBI): domain Eukaryota; kingdom Metazoa; phylum Chordata; class Actinopteri; order Pleuronectiformes; family Achiridae; genus Trinectes; species Trinectes maculatus. Next base: position 238,834 of record JAFBJQ010000320.1, read on the forward strand.
GACAATGTTGCTGAGTACCTCGAACTGGCCAACAATGCAGACAAACAGCAAAGCACACGCATCAAACAGGTACAATGAAGTGTTATTCAGCTCTCTTACATGTATAACATATCAGTTCTGCTCAAGTCAGATTTTTAACACTGGTAAGCCTCAGTGATGGTTATTGCACTAACACTAAACCTAATAGTTCTGCCCCCCCCCAAAGGTAGGGAGGGAGCTGACTAAATATATTTGAGCGGTGGATACTTGTAGTGACATGTACATTGGTCACATGAATGTAAACGTGTTGTGATGCTTACAGGTTTTTGAGAAAAAGAACCAGAAGTCGGCTCAGACCATCCAGCAGCTGCAAAGGAAATTGGAGCACTACCACAGGAAGCTGCGAGAAGTGGAGCACAATGGTATCCCACGCCAACCCAAGGATGTTCTGAGGGACATGCAGCAGGGACTGAGGGATGTCGGAGCCAGAGTCACAGGCTTCAGTGAAGGTGTGGTGGACAGCGTCAAAGGAGGCCTGTCCAGCTTCTCCCATGCCACTCACTCTGCTGCAGGGGCTGTTGTTTCCAAACCTCGAGAGATTGCCTCACTGATTCGCAACAAATTTGGCAGCGCCGACAACATCCCCTCCCTAAAAGACTCTCTGGATGACACCTCAGTTGAGGATGGTGTGACAATGGCTGGTGGACGTTCACTGGGCAGTGCTGGGCATCACCTCTTGTCCAGTCCCAAGTATGGTAGCGAGGATGACTGCTCTAGTGCTACATCAGGTTCGGCGGGGGCCAACAGCACCACGGGGGCACCTGGAGGCCCCCCCAGTTCCAAGGGCAACACACTGGAGAGGAGCCAGAGCCCCAGCCTAGACATGCTGCTGCAGGAGATGCAGGAGCTGAGGGAGGCCCAGGCAAGGCTAGAAGACAGTCTTGATGGCTTGAAGAGCCACTATCAAAGAGACTACACAGTTGTTATGCAAGTACTACAGGAGGAACGCTTCAGGTAAAAAGAAAGTGTGTCATACATTTCTAGATTTCCAGTCAACACATGAAATCCCCTAAATGTCCAGTAGTGTGTAATCAGGAAGACTTACTATATTTAGAAGCATACTCCAGGAGACATACTGATCATTTCATATCACTGTGCTATCTGATGTGTCATCTCAGGTAATGCTTCACCTGCTTGTGCTCGCGACAGCTCTTTTATAAAAGCTAGCTCACAGAAGATAAACACTAAATGTAAACGTAACATCTGAACAGTGTGATACCGTCTTTTCCTGCACTATTTGTTGTTGTGAAACAGCTGTCCCTTTTGTACTGCGATAACAGTACAAAAGTGACTGACACACCTGTGCAGTTAACAGATGTCCCATAGATACAATAATCTTCATTGTTATTTCAGCTTTGCATATAGACTCAGGTGTTTATGAGAAGCTACTGTGAACAACACATTCGCATTCCTACAATGTTCTGATAAGAGGGCAGAGAGATTAGTAGGGTCAGTAAAGAGACAGGACAATGACAAGGGGGTGTTAAGAAAAGAACATTAACAACGTCTTCAAAGACACCCTCACCCTAACATTCCTGACGAATGTCCATCTGAGTCTTGATCAGTGTGTTCTCTAAGACAATCGTAATAGCGAGCACTAAGCCCACTTATTCATAAACTCATTATGTTGCTGTGTAGCTCCTCAGGGACCGATTTTAACCCGAGCATAACAAGAAAAGCCTTAAAAGTGACTGTCCCTGCTAGGGCTCCAAATAATGACTATTGATAAATTCAGCCCAGAAACTCGTAATCATTTATTACAATCTGTTTATTAAGTGTCTTCATTTTAAAAAATAGTAGAAGTTCCACTGCTTCACCTGTTTAAATGTGTGCTTCATATCACACATATGAAGCACACATTTGTGCTTCATATGTGTGTGTGTGTGTGTGTGTCTGTGTCTGTGTGTGTGTGTGTGTGCGCGCGCGCTTGCGTGCATGCGTGTATATTATTTTTTTCCCCGAAGTCAGGCTTTCCTACATCCAGTTGTATGTGCCTGCAAAAATAAACATCAGTATCGAGCATTCTACTCCTGCTGGGCACTTCCTATTGGCCAGTCTCATAATGCTGTTTGCCTACTATTGGCCAGTTGGATCAGCAGATGAGTCAGGATGTCCTAATCTTGTCAGGGCTAGTCATCAGTTCATGTGCCATGTGGTCTGATGACCTCAGGATTTGCTTCTACTAATTCCTGCATGTGTTTTTTTTGGTGTAAGCTAATTATGACCCTCATGTGTGTGTTTTGCTTTCTGTCTGGTCAGGTGCGAACGTCTGGAGGAGCAGCTGAACGACCTGACAGAGCTTCACCAGAATGAGATCCTGAACCTCAAACAGGAGTTGGCCAGCATGGAGGAGAAAATAGCCTACCAGTCTTATGAGAGAGCCAGAGATATCCAGGTTTGTCTGTCACGCTAACGTCCATAAGCACAACAGATGGCTTTAAATGGCTTGCATACATTGGCCTTAATAATGTAGATAAACGCAGATAAAAATAAACCATGAAGCTTAATCGGCTAAAATAATTCAGCACCTTATTAAAACTCATATCAGTATTTATCTGTTGTTTAAGTTGCAAAGGTCATAGCTTTATTTCATAATGTATTTTTTAACTGTCTAATTTTCCACATTGATGATTTTATTTTTGTAATTTTATGCTTGTTAAGATACAGCAGAGTTACTATGATAACAAAAATGACAAAATGACATTTCATAATGAAAACAGTTCTGTTAACTCGCTTACTTAGTGTGCTAAGTAATGGTAACCTATTAGGACCGGCTCGGAGGAGATGTCATGGTGTCTGTCCAAAGTTATGAAACTGAGGTAGTCCCGCACCCTTGAATAGTTAAAGCCATTATCTCATCGTGTTTATTGACACTTTACACAGGAAGATGAGACAGAAAATCCAGTCTGTCCATCGCCATCTCCTTTTGCCCAAAACATAAGCATTTCCTCGTAGGTGACTCATATTACTTGGGTCCTCTTCAGTCATTTATTTGGACTGAGGTTTGTGTGGTTTTTGTGTGTACACTAGTGCGAAATGTGTCAACAGCTCACGTCGCCCTTAGCTGCTTTTCCTTTTTCCTCACAGCACGGAATGCTAGCACAATAAAATACCCACTAGGTGTATAGTCTGTTGTTGGTTATATATTTGTAAATGAATTTGACTCTTTCTTCCTCTGCATGTCCTCTGCAGGAGGCATTGGAGGCCTGTCAGACAAGGATCTCCAAGATAGAGCTTCAGCAGCAGCAACAGCAGGTTGTCCAGTTGGAGGGGCTGGAAAATGCCACAGCCAGGACCCTCCTGGGAAAACTTATCAATGTATTGCTTGCCCTTATGGCTGTCCTTCTGGTCTTTGTCTCAACTGTTGCCAACTGTGTGGTCCCCCTGATGAAGACACGCTCACGCTCCCTCACCACTCTTTTCCTTATCCTCCTGCTGGCCTTCCTGTGGAGAAACTGGGACGCTCTCTCAGGGTACACGCATCGAGCTCTGCAGCCACCAGGATGACCAGACAGAAGCTGGTGCAAGTTGCTTTGGTCATGCCAGGTGATGTAACTGTAGCCACAGTTATGAAGAATGTTTGAAGAATTTGATCCCTGTCAGGATAGCTGTGTGGCCGGGCACAGAAAATTCGGCTCAGCACTTTGGGGCACGCCATGGAATCAAGACAAAGTGGAAGAAACGAAAAGTGTGCAGTTGAGAATACTCACGACTTTATTTAGAAAGGAAAAGTCTGTTTACATTTTGCAATGAACTATTGTGTTGTATCTCTTGCTGGGTGCAACATTTTACTGTTTTTTATCCTTAGAGTTTAATCAATTATAATGTTATTATTTCTAATAATATTATTATTATTTTCAATGTTATTTTATTCAAGTACCATGTAGCATTATGCTCCTTTTGTTCTACCTGAGGGGAGTTTAGTCAGGAAAACGGGCCGGCAATTCATCCCCAAAGGCCCAGTCCAATTGTAGGCAAGCAAATGTGATAATGTGGTTGACTGCCCATAGGAAGAGAATGCTCAGCTAGTTGTGACTAGTAGATTTGAACCATGGCTGAAAACCTTTCTGGGAATTACTTCTTTCTTTGCTGTGATGAAATTTGTTCAGACCGAACATTTTAAAAATGACTGACTGTCAGTGTTGTGGCAGGCAAAGAAAGAGAGGGACATCCACAAAAAGGCCATCAAGACGGAGAGACAGAAGCTCAGGACTACCTGCAAGAACTGGAATTACTTTGCTGACAATGAAGCTGACAGTGTGAGAATGATGGCTGGATGATGGAGGAAGTGGAAAAGCGCTGTGATAGGCTGGAGTTGACGAGTTTACAGTCCCTGAACAAAATGCTAGCATCCAGAGCTTCTTTCCTTCCTCCATCATTTTCACACTGTCAGCTTCATTGTCAGCAAAGTAGTTCCAGTTCTTGCAGGTAGTCCTGAGCTTCTGTCTCTCCTTGATGGCCTTTTTGTGGAAGTCCTTCTCTTACTTTGCCTCCTGAGCTGCCTGCTTGGCCTCCTCTTCCTCCTCCTCCTTTGCCAGACGGGCTACCTCGAGCTCTACCTGCCGAGCTCACTCCTTCTCCTCCTGCTCTTTTTTCTTAGCGTTAGCTTTTGCCTTTTTCTCAGACTCCTTCTGGAGTTTGAGAGACTTTTTAGAGAATTTTTGTGCTTCCTCACAATTTCTAATATCAAAGATTATAGGCGTTTTATTTTTTCTTTCTTGAGTTTAGGAGGACAGACCGTGTTAAACAGTAGAGCCTAATAATGAAACATGTGGGCAAAATGAGCCAGCTTTAGAGAGAAAAGCTACAACAAGCTGCTGACCAGAGACAGCACACAAACACAGACATTATCTGGTTATTTTCAATTTGCCAGATTTGCAACATTTATACAATGTTGCATGAATGCAATGAGAAAAGGTCAATGTCAAAATAAAATCAATTTGTAGGGGTCATTTCCGCTCTTCCTTTCCATTTGAGGAAAGAAGGACTACTGGTTCTTGACCAGCTCCATTTAAATTGGAACAGGAATGCTGCCGCTTTATATCTACAGTGCTAGTCATCTCTACTTCCATTTTAGTCCAATATGCACTGCCTGTATGTGACAGAACTACTGTACAAACATTCTTCCTGCATATTATTTTAACAGTGAGCTATCTTTTTCTACATGTACACTATGTTATGGTGTAATCACTCAGTGCCAAACCTTAGTCAACCCAGGGTTCCCTTGCACTCGAAGGGTCCAAACTTAAAGGAGGGGTAAGGTGAGGTTTGATCAGCAGGTTGTGCTTATTTACATGTGTCACGAATGTCTCTCGTGGTTGTTGAGAATGTATCATGTTTGATTACTGAGGAAAAATCATAACCTGATGACGAACATGACTCCAAATCCTTAGGCATGTGTGTGCACCTTGCTATCTTGCATCAGGTCTTTCTTACGCTCGCCCTCTTTCTCAACTCCTTAGTGACATGGCAGGATGACCTAGCACATTTAATAGTCCACCCTGCAATTCACTGCTGAGAAGCTGATTCCTTAACAGATAGTGAGATCATTTGAACTGTACAGATGCACTTTAGCACACTGATAGATGCCAGTCTGCCCTCAGAAACATTTGACAGTGAGCTCCTCAGTTGAATAAGGCGAGCTGACTCGCAGGATCACTGTCACCCTTGTCTAAAGATAGAACTCACTCACTGTAGCTAATCTCTTGTCAGTGTGTTATTTAACTTGATTCAGCTTACATCAGGTGTGAAATTAAAATGGGAGGAAGTTGGTTCTTGGGTGCGACAGACAAGTTGAGAGTGAGTTGATGTTATCTTGCCCTTGCAGCACGCTCTGCAGTGTAGGGTTGTGTGCTGTACCACTCTAGTGCCTTCTGATGCCATTTTCTACGTGTGGAATAAAATGCATTCCTGATAACACCTCTACCCCTGTTTCCTAAAAGTGATTTAATTCAGAAGAATTAAGATGATTCTCCTGGAATGAGTATGCATTTACTGCATTAACCCCGCTGACTTTTCCTGTGACCACTAGATGGCGCTCTTTATCTTTGTGTTCCGTTTTTCCTATGGTCGTGAAATGCTGTGAGATGATTACGTTAATGTTTGGGAGTTTTTTTTAAGAAAACGAAAGTCCGAACACATGGAGGTGTTATTCCTCGTCAGGGAAGAAACAGATTGGGTGGAATGGCTCTTTAACCGCACTCCCCCTCGCAAAAGCCACGGTGGGTCACCGGGGACATAATTTTTATAAACACAGTAGAGACCACTTTCGCCCTCATTCTCTCTCACACACTTAGACACGTGCGCGCGCACACACATCCATCCTGACACACTTGATGATGAGCGGTACCAAACCGCGGCATCCATTCACACATCTGATGCTGATATCTGATGCTGACAGCTCTGACGCGCACTGAGCCTTATCCCTAACGTAGGAGCTCGCGCACACACATTCACTGCCCGGCGACACGCATATATATATGCAGTGACAGCTGCCGGTGGCTCAGTTATTGTGCGGTGCAGTGGACGGGTCATTATGTCGCACTTTATCAGCGCGTTTTCCTCCTTTTCTGCTCTGCCAGATTTGACGCGCATGGCTGTGCGCCAAGGTAAACACGGGGCGCACTTATCTGCCTCACTGAAAGCTGCCAGTGACGCGGGGAGAGAGTGTGAGTTAGTCCCCAGAGGAGCGCACAGTAAATGGGCACAAGTGATTGCGCACGATTTAGCATCAACTTTAATTATGGCATGTATTCAGAACCGGGCTCGCCTGCGCACTGATGTATGCAGTCTCTCACACGTTCGCTCATTTCTATTCAGAGACGGAAGCGTTTGCACACCGCTCCCAGAAACAAAAATGCTAAGCGCATGGTTTTAGAGTGGGGACATGTGCTGTGCGTGAATATTTATGAGGCGCAGCGCGCGAGGACGCGGTGTCGGATGGATGTGGATGTCAAACGCCGGAAGGTTGTGCCGATGTGTCCATCTGGTAGCACTTTCACGGTGCTTGCCGTGCCGTATGTGCCCAAAACGGAACCTTCCTGATCTGCAGAACTAATCTGAGAGCCGATGGACCGGGGTGGTGGTGGTGGTGGTGGGGCGCACAGGAGGTGGGACGATGACCCGTCATTAACCCCGAGATGAGCGGAACCGCACAGGGGCGGGGATTCATCACCTGACCCATCATCTGGAAAGCAAAAGTATGATCACTCTAACTTCATGTGTCACGAGTGCGCTAATAATAAGTCCATGTTTACATTTTTGAAAGTTAATATTAGACCTGTCCAACGGGCGTGTTTGATCCCGTAGTGTGATAATAAAAAAAAGTTTAAGATGGAAAGATTGGATTGAACAAGCTGCGCCCAATGCGTGACTTTATAACAAGTTCGGTCGCCTTCCTCCGTGTATGACATTGTCCAGAAATAGTGAATAACCTGTGCCTGTCTCTTGTAGCGACTCGATCAAACGTGAGTGTGGCTGAGGAGAGGGGCGTTTGAGCCGCACGGTGGGCAGAGGGGGAGAGAGGACGCAGCATGAAAAGGAAGCACGACTCGCTTATCGCGTCATTCTGGGTTTAGGCGTTGAGCAGGAAACGACCTTTTCCTCTCGGATTGTCGCAGTAGGAACAAACACACATTTCTTTTTGTCTTTGCTCAATGCACCCCTCGGCACAGAACACGCGGAAGCCAGTCAGAAGGAAAAATGTCTCCTTCGCTAGAGATAGCTGTTCTGCTCCTCGGCTTGCTGGTTTTGGATTTGGAGACGCGCCGGAGCACCAGCGCGCTGCAAGTCCAACACTCGCTGGCGTCTCCAAACCAGACCAATAACTTCGTGGTGGACCCGGTGTCCAGGACGGTCTACCTGGCCACCGTCAACACAGTCTACCAGCTGAACGGCACGTTGAGCATCGAGGTGGAGAAAAGGACCGGGCCGGTGGAGGACAACCTGTTGTGCCATGCGCCGCAGCTTCCCCAGGCGCCGTGTGAGCATCCCAAATCCCTCACCGACAACTACAACAAGTTGCTGGAGCTGGACAGGGAGCAAGGTGTCGTGGTGGTGTGTGGGTCCGTGTACCAGGGCTTCTGCGAGCTCAGAAAAATGGGGAACATCTCGGAGATCGCGGTGGAGTTTCCACCTCGCGGCGAGAAGACCGTTTTCCCCAGCATGCTCAACATCGCAGCCAATCACCCGAACGCATCCACGGTCGGACTCATCTTCAAGAGCCACGGGGGCAACACCCGGTTGCTCGTCGGGGCCACGTACACAGGAGCTGGCACCCAGTTTTTCCCCAAGAACCACAGCAAGGAGGACCTGCGCTTCGAAAACACCCCGGAGATCGCCATCCGCTCCCTGAACGTCAAGGATCTGTCCAGACTTTTCACCTACGACATCAACCCCTCGGAGGACAACGTCTTCAAGATCAAACAGGAGGTCAAGACCAAGAACAAGCTGAACTTCGTGCACGCGTTCATCCAGAAGACCTATTCGTACATCGCCTTCAACAATGACGCGAAAACGGGCCACAAGGAAAGCCAGCCCAACAGCATCCTCGCCCGGATCTGTCTGGATACGGAGAACCCCCGGAAACCCTCCGGACCGGAGAGTAAGAAGTTGACCGAATCTTACATCCAGATGCCTCTACAGTGCGGATTTAACGGGAACATTTACAACCGGCTGCTGTCCGTGTACCCCGCGGAGATCCACACGGATGACGCACAGGGCTCGGAGCCGTACCTCTTTGGTGTGTTTGGCAAGGAAAGGCAGACGGACAGAAAGTCTGCTCTGTGCGCATTCAAGTTTGGAGACATCGAGGAGGAGATCCGACAAGGCCGAAGGAACTGCTCCAACTCCCCCAGCAGCGATGTTCAGGTGCTGGACAGCGTCATCCAGGGCTCCGGGGCAGCCTGCATTCAGAAGGGGAACCTGGTGGTAAGGACCTATTTTATTATTCCACATTAAAATACGAACTATAAAAAAAAGTATTTATTTTACTCTTGTTAATTTGTGGATTGTTTTAGTTTTAAAAATGTTATTTTTGAGATAGCCCCACCTGACTGATGGAAAAACAATCAACCTCAGGGGTCTGAGTTAGCAACAAGCAGCAACAAGGAACACTACACTGTGAATTTGTTTAGAATCTGAATCAGAATTGATCCTACTGCCATATAAGTAAATGTAAACACACAATTTGACTTGGTATGTCGGTGTCAAGAACAGTGATGAAAGTGTTATTTATAACATGAATATAAGGTGTACAGTGTAATGTGTGAGAGCGATTGTCCATATATTTATTTTTGATTCATTTCTTATTTATTTTTTGTGTGGTTTATTTGGTAAGCATGGCGTCTTTGACAATAACACATTCCCACAGCACAAAGCCTGGAGGTTGAAGTGGCTTTGCTGATTTATTCCCTTTTTTATGACCCCTACTACTGCAAATGAGAGTTACAATCCTTGTGTCCGTAAACATATTTGGCTTTTGAGAGCCCTGTAGCTCTCTACAGTCATTCAGGCTGCATAATAGAAGAAAACCACACTCATCACTGCTGTATTCCTTTAACAGTTTCAGTTTCTGCTTGCAGGCAGTGGCCCTCTTTAGCTCAGAGACTCATGATCATGACTTGGAGAGAAGATCTCTGATGTCACGAGTAGGGGTCATGATAGTCAGAAAGATGCTCCAGAGCTGCATTAGAGGTTATGGGAAGGGTGAGACTTCTCTCACATCCACCACGTCTCTCTGTCTTGCAACATTTAGAGAGAGGAATTATCTGAATCGTTTACGATGTTTTCTAGCGAAACCTCAGACAGCTTGTTTTTTTTATTATTATGGAGTCTGCCGCTAACTATAATCCAGCCTCAAATTCACCACGATGAATAGTGAATAAATAGCTGCTTTGTCATAAACACGTGGTTATATAATGTCTGGTGTTTTTAAATGCATGCTCTCCTCTTGCACACCAAGCTAAACATATCTCCTTAAATTTATTTAACATTGTATACACTGTCTGAAAGTAAAAATAAAGCTATGTACAGTGTCATAGGAATGCAGTGAGAGTCCAGCTTTTCTTTGTCTTGGCTTGAAGTCAAAAGATATAGTTCTGTGCCACTTTGCTGTCAGGTCAAAAAGTTGCCCTCCTCACTGGCGCTTGTTGGCCGTGGCCCCAGGGTCACTCCTGTGATCAGTTTTTAGAAATTGGTCTCTGTTGGCCCATAAGACTTTGCCTTCCTAAGACAGACAACCGCTCAATTCAAAATGCTTTAAAGTGTTTTTGCCTTTGCCGTAAAACAACCTCCCTACCCCTCGCAGAATGAAATCAAACTTTTTTTGGGGGGGGGGGGTTCGGTTTGTTTTCGTTGCCGTGACCACTGAAATGTGATCTATTTTGCTCAACAGTCTGAAGGCTAGCACTGAGGGAAAACCAGACACTGTTTGTGATAAGAGACAAGGCCGCTAGCAGAAGGGCCCGTGGGAAACAACTCTACAAATATCCACTATGCTTAATTTTTTTTTTTTTTTTTTTGCCTGTTCTTGCTCTAACATATTCAGTGAATTCCCAGTAGATCCTTGTACTCATCCAAGCGTGGCACTAATGTTTTATCATTGCCTGCTGAGGATTTGACAAAAGCAGAGTCTTATGAGTGCTGAAGACCCTTGTAAGCCATTTTCAAATATTCCAGTATTGGCTTGGCTGTCTGAAAAGTGATTTAGAAGAACAAGCAACACTGTTGTGATAGTTACTATCAGTTCTTGTTTTCCAGTTCACTTTCATCGCACAATGCTCTTTTTGTACTGTGTTCACTCCATTTTTTTCTATTCCTCATGGCATCCTTGTGCATGGAAGCTGCTTAAAGCGGATCTCTTCTTTTCATTTTGTCTAGTTGCAGCTTGAGCAGCTGGATTGTGGTGCAGCTCACCTACAGCACCCACTGGCCCTACGGAGGCCTCTGAGGTCCATTCCCCTGGTTGAATACTCAGGCCTGAGTTCAGTTGCTGTGGACAATGTACACAACCACACTGTGGTTTTTCTAGGGACCATTAATGGACGACTACGTAAGGTGAGACATTTATGTACCAACACACATACCCTGCTCCCAGACACACACACACACACACACACACACACACACACAAAATCGGTGTTTATATAGGGTGACTGAACAAAGAACAAAACTTTTTAAACTAACCTCAGGTCATAATGCAGTTGCAGCTCATAATAGCCTCCACAGACTGGAGTTAATATTTCTAATGTGATCGGGCCCTCAAGCTTGGAAAAACTACGTAACCGTTAATGTTACATAGTTATGCTCTGATGTGGTTGCTGGGTCTTTTAATAAACTATAGAAAAGTGTGTGATAAAGCGCTCAAAGCACCATCAGAAGCAGGAATGTCCGCTTTCATATGATGTATCTAAGTACTGTCACCACCTAAACCCAACCCCCCCCCAGCACCCATCACCCCACCCACTCGTCGCTGTATTCATGACCAATCAGACTCATTTAACAGTTCCAATCATTCGCTCTAATGTTCCTCAGACTCCCTTATTGTTTGGTGTGATCACCAGGAAGCTGTTTAACAAGATCAGGTGATGACGTATGACTCGGTCCTGCCAAGTGTCGGTCTGCAACCTCAGCTTTCAAGCATCTGCAGTGGGTCCAGCTTGTGAAAATGTTGCCCTAATTAACAGCATTCCTTAATTTTGTCTCAGCCACATTCCTTGTCACCCCCAACTGGGCTCGCTTAACAACATCCTGCCCGTAAGCGCCACGAGCCTCAGCTCAGCTGTCTGCACAAACAATGTACGCAGACTCCAAAAGCTTCCTGACTCTATTGTTTCGCACTAGCATGGTCCCTCTTACACAGTAAAACCATTCTGCTGTGGGGTGTTTTGGTCCTGCTAAAGTAGCTCCCTGTACTCCTCCTTGGACGATAGTCCTGCTTAAGACCGAGCTGAGCATGCAGTAATTGGTTTTTGGACGGTTTACGCTGGATGCACAACACTAGTTAGGATGGTGTAAGCCACAGCGTGTATGTGTGTGTTTGTGTCTGTCTGTTTGCTTGATTGCAGGTTTGAGTTTGTTTTTAGGTGTTTGTGGGTCGGTACAAGTGGTTCAGTGATTTCATGTGTTTACCCAGATACCCTGTGATTATGAGCTATATGTGTGTTCTGTCTGCATATGTGTGAGCCGTGCTTTATGGGGAGCATGGTATTTCAATGACCCTGGGCAACAGTATGCTCTGTGCTTTTTAACTTTAAGTGTCTGTCTTTGTTTGTGTATGTATGTATATATCTGTGTGTGTGGCAGCGTCCCTCTGCGAGTGTGCCCCCAGGATAGAGCCGTTACAGAGGTTAATGGTGCTGTTAGTGTGTGTAATATGATTCTGACTGGGACTTTGGCTGCGACTAAACACAAGGGAACCATGGTTGAGATTAAGTTAGGCCTCTTTTACTGTTTTAGAGAGAGCCCTCGTGAAGTAATTTGTAATTACATGCATTTTTTAATGAAGTCCCTCTCCCCATTACAGCTGACTTCCATTTTCTGTCTCTCGCAGTGTCCGACTTTATCTCAATTACTCCCGTCCTATATTACTCCCTCAGTCTGTCTTCAACTCTACTCCTCACGCCATCGCTTCATTGTCTGCTCTCTTTGACTCATCCACGAATATAAATGGCCCCTTAATTTATATTGCGTACAAACACATTTTATCGCTTCATCTTGTTTGTCCTCCCTCCCCTGCACCACCACCATCTGTCTTTATTCTCTCTCTCCCTTTTTGCACCCAGGTAAAAACCCACACACACGGAAACACACGTACACACACACAGTGAGGATGAGCACGCAGCAGCCTGAGCACTCACACTTGTTTGAATAGGGTCTTTCATCAGCAGGCACATAGAAATTCAGAGTGACCAGCCAGTACAGCAGGTGTTTCACTGGTTGACCTGGTGGCCCACTGTGCTCCTCACTACTCATCTTCTTCTATTCAGCCCCCTGTCCAGGTGTGTGGGCTTCAGTTTACTCACTCCCCACTCTGTCACTCTGCATATGTGTTTGTAGTCACTGGGGTGAGGGGTGAAGACATTGCACAGCTGCTCACTATCTCCAAGGCAGAATAGTGTGTGCGTATCTACGTGTCTGTGGATGGGCGGTTGTTGTTACTAAATGACAGTGGTATTTGTGAGGCTGAGAGAATGACTCCCATTTCAAGCCAGTGGTTTATTAAGCCTCTGATAGCTCTGCTTGTGTGTGTGTGTCATGTGACAGCAGGGGTTTTTTGGTGTTCAGTAGATGGAGAAGTGGCACAGCTCATGGTGGTCAGTTTCCCAGTTCATTAGGATGTCAGGATGTCTCCATTGGAGGATGACAGCAAATCACAGAAATAAGAGCTTTCACTGTTTGTATGACAGGAAGGCGCGCTCACAGTTTGGTTTTCTTCGCGGCTCTGTGTGTGTGTGCATGTGTGTGTGTGTGTGAAACCGCAGGTGCCTATAGTTGTGCATACGTGAGAACATGTCACTCAATTTATCATCTTGAGTTGTAGGCAGGCTCATGTGTAGCTAAATCAATGCTTAGGAAACAAGATTAGGCACATTGCTTAAACAAAACACCCCCTAGATTATGCCTGAGGGGGTTGAGCCTTAAAGAAATACGTAGAATGTACAAAAAAATATGACAGAAATTCATATTATATCATGCATTTTATAAACAATGTGAGTTTTGGTGCTGTAAGTTTAAGTTTCCACATAAAATAATAAATTCATCTGGCTTAAACACATCAGTGTTCATTTTTGGTAGTTGGGAGTTAGTGGTGTAATTATGATGTCTATTCCCAGGTACATATACAGGCATATACAAGAAAGTTAATTTTGAAAAAATGCTTCTCCAAAAGTGTTGTGGAGAAAGACATCCGCCCCTGGATTTGCTTTGACAAAGCTGCTTGAAAACAGGAAATGATTGCGGTACATTGTGCAATTTGCAAATTGTAAAAGTTCTTCTGTATGAAAAAGAAGGAAGAAGAAGATGGTTTTGCTCAGTTGACTTTTCCCTGTTAAATTACGCTTACGAAGGTACAAGATACTGTGTGTGTTCCAGTGCTGTGAACCATGTCCTCTGCTCTGATGTTTTATCCACAGCTGACCCTCCTGGCCAACATGACCTTGGCCAGTCAGTGGACACTGAAGCTGCCAGCAAGCGAAGCAGTCCATCACATCATGACTTTTGACCCCAATGACAGGAACTTCCTTTATCTCATGACTTCTCACCACGTAAGGATATGACTGAAGATAATGTTTCTGTCTCCAGATGTTTTGTTGATGCTTTCCTGTTCTATTCTCTGTCACTGATTTATCCATGTCAGCATGAAGAAGGGCCTTAATAGTCCCAACCAGACCCAATTTCTCATATTTTATCTAATTTTTCAATTTAGCAGAACATTCACATACATTATCCTGCAGGTCTGTTTTACACTGCAAATGCACCTGATTGTGAGCTGACTGTGGTGAGATTAAATCACTGCACTTCCTGCCTCAGAAGCCAAGACCTGATGGTCTGTTGTGCACACTGATAAGATAAAGGCCATTTCAGACATGAGCATAGCACACATCATGATCCACAGCATGCTTTCATATAACTTACTACTTTTATTATCACTTAGTAAGCGCCCTTCATCAAATCAAAACACAGTTAAAATGTTCACAGTTCCCCTCTTTCAGTCACTGCCTTTAAATGTATTTACATTCTATACTATTTCTCTACACAGTAATTGTCTTTGTCAGTTCAGAATACCCTCCTACAATCATTTACAATGTGAGTTTGTCAGGCCCACTGTTCACAGACAGCTGCTCCTATATGTTGATCTTGTGACAGCATCTGCCGTCAGAATTCTGGGACGTGTAGTAAAAGCTCTTGTTCTTGCGGCCACCAAATTAGCCACTATGAATAATATGTGCTGTATTATCGCCGCTCTTTTTTAGCAATCATTAGCAGTATATAAATACTTAATAGGCCAAAGTGGTTTATTTAACACTGTGTAGTAGTTTAAGTGTCAGAGACCAGGACCAAAATGCAGACACATACAACAGCTGGAGGGTGCAAGGGGTGATTTATTGAACAAAACTTACTCGGTCTGGTGAACAACGGGAGAGTGCAAAATCATAAATTCTAAAATGACAGCTGGGAGCACGGGAACATAGAACAGGCTGAATGGATGAACCGACCTGCAAAACAGGCTGACGATGCCAAAACACAGACTAGTTGTGACTAAAGAGACCAGCAGAGACTAAATACATTGGGGCAAACACGGCACTGGCAAATCAAGCCAGACGATTAAGATACAAGTGAGGCTAATCAAAGAAGAGGGCAACAGGAAGTAAACAGGCACCGGACAGAATATGGAACAAACTTCAAAATAAAACAGATACAGGACACGCACGCACACACACACAGCTACAAAACATGTGAAGGACAATTATGTGACAAGGCAAGAAGCAATTAAAAGTCTGTGGACATTAAAATACAAAATACAAAAATCCTAAACAGTTGGAATTGGATGTTTTATTTGATAAATAGCGTAAATGAAACTTCATCTTAGATGATGTTGAGAGTGTTTTCAACGTGTGTTTCACGTTTCATTGTCTTTGTCTGTGTTGCAATGTGCAGATGCTGATGGTGAAGGTGGCAGAGTGTGAACAGTGGAAGAGCTGCAGTGACTGTTTAGGAGCAGGTGATGCCCACTGTGGTTGGTGTACTCTAGAGAACAGGTAAAAACACACACACAGCGCACACACACACACTGAAAAGTAGAGGTGTTCCACTTTAGGTAGTTTATCAGAGAGGATGTGTGTTATTATTGCTATTATTCAGCTTTCTAATTTACACAAACACACATATGAATACATACATAGACGTACACACACATAATTGCATACAAAGCCATTCAAACACATAAAGACACAGTTTAGTTTCCCTATGTCTGTTATTTGATTAACTGTGTCCCTCTTAGCCTCTTTCCTGTCGCCAGTAAAACATAATTTAATCAAAGTATCATACGTTTGTGTGTCACGCACATGCCACATGTTTTTTTGACATAATCCGTTGGGAAAATGTGAACATGTTTGATGCCTTTACTGCCTGTATTTGAGCAGCTGGAGCGGTTTATATGAGTGATTGCTCATTTTGAGGCAATAAAAGATCAGACAAATGATATTACAACACGACTGGAGACTGTCGTTTTGATACTTTAAATCAGTTTAAATCAGTGAAACCACTGATTCTCATTTGCTGGTTTTTCAAACAATTTCAAAGTGTTGTCTGGCCGTGCGAGTCTTGGCAGTACCAAAGTGTATTTCTGGGTTTCAGAGGATGCTGTGGGATTGGGTTGAACTGATTTCCTTTTCATTAGGCCTCAGACTCCGGAGTAACATCATTGTTTTGAGCTGTGGTAGTTGAGGGAGGGAGTGAGAGGCTGGGAGTGAGAGGCTGGGAGTGAGAGGCTGGGAGCGCCCAGTGAGGAGTGACTTGGCTAAAGTGTTACTGTGAGCAAGTGAGAGTGCACTGTGATTAATGTGGCTCTGTCAGGACTCTCTGGCTCCGTGCTCACTGGCTTTCAGGGAGAACATGTGTGGTGACAAACTGTTTGTTTGTGCATTGTTTGCGTAGTGTGGGCATGTGTGTGTGTGTGTGTGTGTGTGTGTGTGTGTGTGTGTGTGAGATGGTTGGTTGCTCGATGATTAAAGCAGATCAGACGAGATAGTGAATTTTGTGATGAGTTGTGCTGCCGCTCTGGAGGCTCTGGCATTGCCAGGGGCCATTCAGAGTTGGAAGAGTGGAACTGATGAGAGTTGTGTGTCTGTGTGTCTGTGCGTGTGTGTATATGTATGTGTACGTGGTCAGACTGTGTCACTGTCATCTCCCTGTCTCTTCTCCTTATTTTTCTGTCTGTCGTTTTCTTTTTCCCAGACCCTTTCTCGCTTCACTGCACTTTCTTTACCCTTGTGAGTCTGTCTCTGTCTCCGGCTCCCCTTTTACCCGCCTTGCCCATGTATTTTCCAGTAGCTTTGTGAATTTTGTTATTCCTTTCTCTTTGCCTCCCTCTTTGCCTCCCTTGTCCTTGTCTCCTCTTCTCCTTGTGCCCTATCCTCCTCTCTGTCCCTCTACAAAAGTGCGTTGATTGTGATGATGGTGGTGGGAGGGAGAGTGCACACAGGCTCCTTTGACAAGGAAATGTCAAAGTTTGTCAGTCTATGCGTATGTGTAATTGTGTGTGTGTGTGTGTCTGTTTGGCTCTTGAAGGCCAGAGAGCTGATGTCATGAGTGTGTATTTTTGTGTTTGATGCACTGTTTGGCCAGTCGTGTCGGCTGTTGGGCTGGTGCTGTGGCCTTAGAGCCCAGGGGGGATCAATAGGGCCATGTGTGGGGGTGGATGGTCTCCTCCATCACCCTGCTGTCTAATCCAACTGAGAACAGAAACAGGAAGAATAGGACCACGAGAGAGCTATCTGCACATCTCTGAAGCCACCACTGTCTCTGTGGTTGCCTGTTTGATTTTATGCATGGCTCTGACGTATCTCGGCATGTCTGCATGAGGACTGAGCATGAAAACGCGTCTGTTCTCTTACTGGAGTCTGCATTGTTGTCTGAAGAGCTAGTTTCTCTGCCACAGATAAAGCTTAGTATTTGATCGCACTTCATGCTGGAGCTGGTTTAAGCTGGCACATGTCACATGAAAGCACTTTCTTTTTATTGAAATCAAATTATGCACCATGTGCAGTAGTTGCTATTTACAAATGATCATGCCTATCAGGCAGGCGCTTTTCTCACAGTGACTGTGTGTGTGTGTGTGTGTCTGCCTGTGTTTCTGTGTCAGCATGTGTGGCTTTAAGCTCATATGTTATCCTCCTTTGTGTTAAACAGTCTCACTGGCTTCACACTTCACATCTGACACACAGACACTTCGGAGGTGATGAGTTTTCTCAGGTCATATTTTAGCTGCATATATTGTCTCTGTTTACATCAAGGAAAGCTTTTAGAATCTGTGTGTCGCTGTGGTAAAAGGTGATGAAGTGTTGTGTCTATGTGTGTTTACTGTGACAACAAAATGTTGAATTTATTACATTTTAGTGCGTGATCATTTGGTCTCTGCTTTTAACCCAACACACACACGTGGAGCAGTTTATTATGAGAGTTTGTTTATGTTCATCTGAGACTGCATTTCTTCTTTTCAGTGGTAAAATGATACTTCCCTGATGCCAGTTTATGTACAGAGTATAAACCAACTTGCTTTAATGAGACACTCAGGAAAATCTGGAGTTTTATTGATAACTGAACTGTGCCCTTCCACGAGGAAAACAAGAAAGGTCTCATTTGTCCCATGGAAGCTAGGAGTAATTTGTCAAACAAACTTACTCAGTTTCACAATGGAAATCAAATCAGTACTTGAATAAAGAGGATAATATTAGCATATCTTACTCGGAATCCATAAAGCCACTTGTGTGACCACTGAGTTTGCTCAGTTCTGAATGTGTTCAGAACGTAGACCTTTGTTTGTGTCGAGGAGATTTTTGTTTGCCATGAAGAGCCATTCAGTTCTACTTTTAGAGCTGACCTCACAGGCCCTTTCTGTCCCGCTGGAACTGAAGGACTGGACATTCACTTTTCTCTGTCACAAATACACTCGTAGACAGACATGCAGACAGACACGTGCTTTATTTCAAAACAACTGTGAAAGTGGGAGTGTGCCAAACTCATAATGTGGTATGTTAGGATGGTGCTATTCGGGGGCCTGTTTTTACTTACTCCAAGATCACTTTGTCCTGTCAGTCTGTACTGATAAAATTAGCTCAAAATATGAATCCACCTTTAGTTGTTTAGTGACCATGTTCAGTGTGTAGCCATACAAACAAATACAAATTCATATATGAATATATTTATTCACATAGCTAAAGAAGTTCAATTAACTATCTGTAACTGGCCCCTGACCCATGCTGGATGGGTTCCCATTGCAATGTGTGTGACTTAGAGCCAAATATTCTCTTGGGTTGAGCCAGACAACCTGACATCCAATGTCTTACTGTGACATTAGGAGACCAGAACACCCCATAAATGAGACAATGAAACTCAATGGTGAGAATTTGTCAAGTCCTTAAATGAAAACACAAATCTTCCTAGTCTAATCCTTTCTGTATAGGATCAAGTCTAAACCCCCAAATACTTGGTTGTCATTCTTATCTTCTAATTTCTTTATATTTCTATCATAGGCTCAGCAGGTATTGATATGATTAATTAATATGATATACTGTATACATATATCTTTTTAACTTTCCCCCTTTTACTTTTTGTCAAGCTGTACGATACAGAAGGAGTGTGCTCAGGGGCTTTTGGCACGCTCTTGGATCAGCATGGGTGAGGGCCCTCAGCAGTGTCCTTCCATGACCCTTACACCTCCAGAGATCAGCATCTCTGCGGACATCAAGGTATTGTTGCCACCAGATTATTTTCGTGTCAAACACACATGACTGCTAGTAAGGTCAGTAGGGGCAGTGTCCCGTTTTTAAAGATGAAGATATATAACATCACTATTATTATACACACTATTATTATTATTGCCCTGCTGAAAATGCCATACCAACAATGTTACTCATGAAACCTCCACTGTCATTACCTTGAAACTCTACAGGGGTGGCTTCTTATTAAAGCAACCCCCGTGACTGTATATATACTGTATATTTAAGCTAATATTTGCTGGAACAGATAAAAAATGTGCAACGGCATTTTCAACCTACAAAACCTACTCGAATCAAACAAAAGACAGAGACTGTGTTGCGACTCACCCAGTGTCTGGATCTGTGGCTGCTTGTATCTGTTGCAGACATATTTACCAAGTGAACAGGATAACTTGATGTAGTTGAGTGTATTTACCCCTAGCAGTGTGAAAGCAAGAGGCAATCACACATCATCTACATCAGGGGGGCATATGAGTCCCCAGTGGGCTGACTGACCTGGACTTTTCATTCAAAGTATATTGCAGTGCTTCTTAGATTATTTTGTGTGCAGCATTTGTTCAGGAACACACTTGACCTTGTTGTGTAAGTAGAAGTGCACGATATATATCGTCTACAATAATATTGAATATGTTGTTTTGAATAGTATTTATACTATCCGGCAATGAAAACAAATGAAAGGCACATAGATGGTAAATGGGAGGTGCATGAAAGTTGACATTCGCCAAATTCACACCACACAAATCATAGATAGGAATCTCCACTCTCAGCAACAAGCCCAGCGGATCATTTAGTGGCGAGATGTGGCTCTACCTCACTCGCCTGAAATGGTCAAAATAACGTTATCTGCAACATATGCCGAAAAACTGTTGCAGTGAAGAGCAGCTCAATAACCAATCTGCATCATTTATTAGCTCTTGGTTGTACAGTGTTTGAAAACACTGTTTGGAAACCTAGCAACACTAGTGGGGTCAGAGGTCGTGCTCTGACCCCAATAAACCCATTGAAAAATAACTCAGCTCTGGTGAGTTGTTTGGAATGGAATGGATAAATTGAGACATTGGTCATTTTTTGCTGCTGTGCTGAGAATCCAGCAGTGGCAGCAGTGCGCAGCTGCTGAATGTATACAGGGGAAACACTGTTGTCTGCTGCACAGTTTACATCAGAGCAGAGAACCTGAATGTTTACCCATTGAATGTTTCTACATTGGTTCCTATGTTCTCCTGTTGCAATACATACCGGGGAACATAGGCCCTTAAACTGGAAAAGGGTCCTGTGTTCCCCAGCAATCTTGTATATCACCGATCAATCATTACAGTAGGGTTAGGGTTAGGGGGTAGGGTTAGGGTTAGGGTTAGGGTTCCCCACTATATGTTCCCCAAAAGTGGGGAACATAGAACCCTCTTTTAAAAAAGGGTCCTATGTTCCCTGGTCACATACAAAATGGGGAACATAGGACCTGGGGAACATTGGACCCAGGGAACATAGACACGCTCCCCCGGAAAGATGTAGTTTATAGGAAAATGTTCCCTATTTAGTTTTTTTTTTTCTGGCACAAAGGCAGATTATTTTGTTTAAGAATCATCTGAAAAGTAGCCAGACGAAAATGTAAGCAGTTGCGTGACTACTGAAATGTAAATGTAAAGGCATGGCACAAAAAAATAAAAATACAAAATGTATATATTAAAAAACATGTAAACTGTTGTGTTCAATAATTCCCTCCAGTCAATACATGATGCAATAGAAGCATAATAGCCATGTGATATTTAGCTAACTGAAGTCTTGACAATATATTTGACCTTTAATTACAGTTCATAATTAGTCTAGACTGAGAGACGACAGACAATTAATTGGTTCATTAATTGTGGATAGTTTGTTATTTAGGCCATTTGGGCTGGTCTGTAATAAATCCACCAGCTGCCTGATCAACATTCACCCTTCAGAGTCACAGGAAGCTCAGCCCGAGGTTGTCTCCCCAAACAGGAAACAGCAGGCAGGAAGTCAGGGCTTTAGACAGGAAATGATCAATTCCACTGAACAGTAAGGCTAATTTTTAGGACTTGTTAGCACATGTTACTGACTGCTTCAGCTTCTGCCTGCTGAGCTGCAGAATATATTGTCGTGCGTTTCTTCTTTTACACCCAACCCCATCCCTGTCGTTTTTTTTTCTCTTTTCTCACATTGAAACAGATTAAGTGGAATTTCCGTCATGTCAGTCTAGTGTTATGTTCCTCATTATATATCTGTCATACTTCATCACATAGCCAGATTTAGATGTGAATGTAGCACTGTGCCATCTGTTTCTTCATTTCACATTAGCCTTTTCTGTTTCCCTGATGAATTCCTGAACAAACTTGTCATGCTGCCAGCTGCGTTTACCCTTATCAAAGACTAACTGAATATATTTTATATAATATATTATATCAGGAACTGAATTTGTAATTTATTTGCATTAGGATAAAAATCAGCAGTTGTTTATGTTTATGCTATTGTACCTGTTCCTATCCCAGGATGTCGGCATCCTGATCAATGGCAGTGTTCCTGATTTGGCTGGCTCCCGAGTGGAGTGTGAATACGAGCCGGGTGTATCTACAGTTGCCACAGTCCACCTGGACTCAGGTCCTGCTCAGATCCAGACTTGTCCCCTGCTCCCTCGAGAAAACTACCAACCAATCCTCCCAGGAGCAGGTGAGACTGCATTTTCAGTACTGCAGGGCATATTTTGTCACTCGGAATACAATCATAGCATGTGATTTATTTTTTATTTATAAAATGTTAGGCTGTGTTACGACAAATGCTATTTCCCCCTTTTGTTTTCCGAAACACAGCAGAGTCCTGCTATCTAGTTTGTGTTATGAAATCGATAATATCTGGAAAGCTTGACACATTCAGTGTTGTTTACATGCTTTTGTTTCTCCAGACCATCTGACTGTTTCCGTGGCAATAAAAGTGAATGGCACCTCTGTTGTATCTGGGAGCTTTATCATCTACGACTGTGAGAGGACTGGAGTAATACACCCCAAGATGTCGTGAGTCACACATTCATTGTTACCACTGGATATCTCTAACTCTTGATTAATTTAGTTTGTCACCATCCTGACCCTTACCTCCAAATTAATTTACTTACTGGACCAGAGTACATTTATTCACCTGTTCTATCCCTTTGTCTCTCACTCTCTTTTCAAATACTGTTATCTTGTTGGTGTGTTCTGCATTTCTGTCCACCCCAGGAGAGTAGAGGCACTGTTTCTGCATCCCTATTGAGGGCTTACAACAGAGGATATCACATTTTGTTCAGATTATTGAGCCTCATGAGGCAAATTGTTATTTGTTGAACTTGGGCCTATGTAAAATTTGATTGACAGATTATTATTTCACAAAAAAACAAACAAACAAACTCAGTGCCCACTATATTTTTGGCTAGAAATTCCTAAAAAACAGTGCTTCTCCTGGTCACATAATATTTTTATTTAATATCAGTGAATTCATATTTTATTTAAATATCTGTTTTTGCATAAAGAGATAAACTCATCTATATTCACAATGACAGGATTTGTACAAAAAAGCAACGTGAATTTTATGTGGTTTCATTTTTCTTCATAAGTAGTGCATTAGGATTAGGCAGGAAATCACAGGACTGAACTATGAAATTGTATACAACCACTGAAAAACCTTCATCCACTGGCTGTTTGATTTGCAGGAGATCCTTTACAACAAAGTGGCCTTTCTGCTTTATCCCTAAAGACTTCATTCATGTTTTTTTTTTCAGTGCTTCCAATTTAGGCCTCCATTGACACATCCTCTTGGAGGGCTTATTGTGTATTTGGCTTGCTGATAATTTCAGGAATTAACATGCCGTAAACATTAAGCCAAGGAAATTGGATATGTACTGTATGTCTGGTCATCTCAGTGTTTGTTTTGGTGAAGGACTGTGACTTGTATGGCCCAATCAGAAAAGAGCTGTCTCATGTCTGGAGGCAAACCAGCTGGCGTCCTCCTGCATACCAGACCATGTCAGAGGATCCACTTTGTCTGATGGGCAGGTTTTAGGCTTAGAGGCTTGTGTTTACGTGTGTGTTTGTGACAGATTTGCCAAGATTGAAATTACCTGGGCGTGTTCCCTTTGTTCACTTTTTGAGGTGTGAACACAGCATTTGCAGGTACATGTGTGCAAGACCGCATCCAATATGTGCACATGCCCTCAGTGCCCTGCGAGGTCCAGGAGTGTGAAATTAGATTGTGGGTTTTCTGAAGGTGATAATGAGCAAAGTGCCGTTCTCACAGGATGAGCAATGGGCTGCAAACTGTGGAGCTGCTATGCTTTATCTGATTTTAGTTACTTCAAGCTGCTTTTTAATAATCCCTAAAGAGAGTCTCATGAGCCACATTTCTCACTGAAACTAGATAGCCGAGTCTCTTTGTTTAGGGTTTTTATGATTAAAAGCCGTCTCTTAGGTATTTTTGCTATTTTAAGCTGGAATTTTATTTATACGCGTTTTCTGTTTGGGCTAAGACCATGGTGTGCTGGACTAATTTGAGTTTTTCAAATTAGTGTGACTGTGTTTGTATGTATGTGTATATTCAGTGCTGCCATTGCCCTTTCTAAATGGTAACTAAGTACAATATTGAGGACAACCAGACGTAACATTTCACTCTCACCAAACAGCCCGGCAGAACAAATCACCTAACCTGCCCTTCTACTTTGTTTTATCACTCTTTCATATGTCTCACAGGCACTATCCTTAACACACACTCTTTTTTTTTCTTTTTTGGGCATTTCGCTGTCTTTCTTTTTACCCCTTTCCTCATCTGTCTATGTCCATTTGCTCCACTTGTGTCATTCTTTTTTCTCCTTTTGAAACTTGGTCTTTTCTTCTGGATGTATTTTCGTTTGACAGAGACGTGATTGAGAATGTGTGTTTAACCACTGTGTCCACTCAGAGGCCCTGAGAGTGCAAGCCTGATTGTGTAGTGTGTGTGTGTGCGTGTGTGTGTGTGTGTGCGTGTGCGTGTGTGCGTGTGTGTGTGTGGTCAATTTGAGGTGGACAATGCCATATTTACTCATACACATATACATATAGACTCAGCGAGAGAGAGAGAGAGAGAGAGTGTCAGAGAGAGAGAAGGAGAGAGAGAGAAAAAGAGAGAGCATGTTCATGGGTGGTTCTGTAAAGGTGTGTGAAAGGAAGTCAAGCAATACAAAAAAGCTGCAGCTGATAAGAGCCTTGAGGGGATGTCTGCTTCTAATCAGAACACATGACACACATGTTTCAATCACATTTTTGCATTCTCTTAAACTCACTAGGCTCTCCCAGTGTAGGTCTCCTCAGAGCTGCTATCACTGGAAGTAATCATTGCCAGTGAGGGATGTCTCTTCCCAGGGGCAAAATAGTGTAACACTCTCCAAACGCACACACACACCCCTCCACTTTAGGTAGGTAGTCTGAGCGGATGTGTGTTATTGATATTGTATTATACTTGAATATATTGTATTATACTTGTATATATACTTGAATTCAACTTTGAAGAAGAATGTGTCACTATATCTTTCAACATAGGACATTCAAAAGCACGACGTTGACTCAGTAGAAAGGTTTGTCAATATTCTATTAGTTTTTTTGTTTTTGTTTACTGTCAATCACACGATTCCGTTCTCAGCCTTTTTGTTTTGACTGACTCACATTGCCCTCCACTGCACCGACCGGATGTTTCTGGACTTCTTTCTTTTTCCATGACTATGATCAAAAAGTAAAAATAATCTTCGTTTCTGAACACATTTTTCTTCAGCTACATGGAAAACATTATGCAGTCAATAAAGGATGTGGAGATGTTTATTTATAAGGAGTAAGGAAAGCACACTTAATAGACTTACAGTACATTAGGAATGTCTTTGAAAACCAAACAATTTAAAAGACATGAAAGCTAAAGTGACAAGAGTCTATTATATTTAGTTATCACGAAGTTTCTTGTCATGCTTTTGACCCCTTAATATACTTGTTAAGTAGAGAAAATGAATTATTGGTGCATTCCATAATGGAGGGGATTTTTATGACATCAATGTAGTATCTTGTTGTGATGATGAACAAAAAATGGTATTGTACTTTTTTGAGCGTATGAAACAAGCACACTTATGTTATGTCTTTGTTTAAGTATCTGCATTACCCCTCAATTGGCAGGTCTGAAAGAGAAATACATCTATATTCATGGATTTGAAGCTCAACCTGTAGTGTTTCAAGTTTGAGATTATTCCATAGCTTTGAATATTGCAGAACTGTGGACAGTATTATCTTCTTTCCTTTTGTAATGGATGGTTCAGTCTATCCTTTGCTAAAGGAGATAAGATACTGTGGAAAGTGATAGGCAGCTCCATCCCTGAACTTAAAGAGAATTTGACCTAAGCTTTTATCATGGCTGTGTCTTAAATACTTACTGATGATTTCACTTAGTTAGGAGTCTTCCAAAGCAAAAAAGAGATGATTCGAGCCTATTCTCATAGCTCACATATTTCACCCAACCATTTCTTATTTCCCTTATTTTCTGCAAACAGTATTTTGCCACCGGTGGCCTATCACCTGCCTGCATTCCTGTCGTGAGACTGGTCATGTTTTCTCATGTATGTCATGTATTCTATTGAAGTTAACTTAACTGCCTGTCCTCCTAGAATTGATGTGACTAAAAAGTAAGCAAAACAACAACACAATGGTACATTTCACAAGACTCGGAGTACCCGTTTGTCCCCACATAGGACATAAATCTTCCAAAACTGGTTACAAATATGCAATTTTTATTTTAAAACAAGGTTAAGAGAATTATCTGTTGTTGTTGTTAACTTTGACACTGCAGTTTTAAGCAAAAGTTAAAGTATTTTGGGACCGAAGAGTGAATGTAGGACCACCAGACTTTAGTACTTGCTTCACAAACACATTTTCGACTTTTGGTCTAGTCACAGGTCAAAAGCGGATGTGTCTCTAACTCATGTATTTTATGTAAGTCTTGAATAGAGGGGAGGTGTTGATGGATCTATTTATCAAAATGTCATCACTATAGGTGGCAATGAATGCTAAATGTATCTCATAAAATAGATATGCCGGAGACAGCACACACATTTATTATGTAAAATTCTGAAGCCTCTTTGCACAGCCTGTACAAGCCAGGAACTTATTCTACCTCAATGTTCTGTATGTAAAAGAATGGGCATATGAGTGAAAGAGTGTTTATGGAGAAGTGCTTTGTTACATCTCAAGCATGTTTGGCCCTGATTGACTTCCTGACTTGTACTTGCTGTAACTCTGGAATGAATGTGTCGGCTACTGTGACTAATCGTTTCTTCCTTATATTAAAGCTTTGATGCCTGTAATCAGTTCAGTCACAGTCTGTGTTTAACTTCAAATGAATCAGAGTGAGTCACATACTCAACTTCTGGAAAAAAAAACATATTTACTGCATGGGAATAAATTAGTGAGATCTACAGGGGAGTAAATCATTCTAATCCGTTTTTTTTTTCAACATGTTCCCTTTATTTTTGTGTTTCTCCAGATGTGTAAGCTGCCTTAGCACAAAGTGGAAGTGTTACTGGGACCAAGAGAACCACCTTTGTGTCTCCAACAAAGATGAGTCAAAGCACAACCTGCTAGAAGTGAGTCGTTTTCTTATTTTCTAACCGTCAACCAAACAGATGCCCGAAGGGCTTTTTAATATTATGAACCCACTAATCACAGCCTCAGACATAACCCTTACTCTGCGTCACACACACTCTCTTAGTGTGCTGTAATGATGAGTCCAGACATGTTAGGCAAGAACAACGGTTGTAATTTAAGCGAAAATATCTTGTTGTAACCGTTGTAACCAACAAGTCAAAGGACCTTCTGGTTTCATCATCTCAGCCTAATTCACCATTTTACATTTTTGTTGCTGACATCTAAGTTTGCACCCCAGCATGTAGGAGAGTCAATTCACTATGCCCTGATTTTTGTATGAAATTATTAAAAAAATTTTATACTGTAGCCAGCCAACAGATAAATTTACACTTACGTGTTTTCTATCACTTCATTTTAAGTGACTGTACAAATGGATTATGTACTGAAGGTACAGTAATCAGCATAAATGAGTACATCCCCTGTGAATAGTAAGCACTGAACGCAGGATCAATTTCCAGCTGCTTGTTGGACATGTGTCTAATGAATAATTAGACTCACCTTCTTGAATTCCTGATCATTTAAAATTTTTACTTTCATTGGAGTTTCGTTAGGGTTAGTGCAATAATGGTCTTGAATGAATTTGTGAGGAAAATTACTCACTTACGTAAATTCACTCAAAACAAATGCAGGAGTATTTTGTTGTATAGCATTCCGTAGAAAATGTTGATTCTGGAAGGAAACAAACGGTTTTCTGACAAATCTTTCGGGGTGTACTCATTTACGCTGAGAACTTGGTAGTCCTCTGCAAGGCAAAAAAAACTAAAACAAATGGTGTAAAAGATTTGGCATAAGAACATAAAAAGGCCACTTAACTGAGAAAGTCATTCAAACTACTTTAGCCTTGTTGAAACTAATTATAGCCCCCCAGATACGACCTTACACTGTGCTTGATCCTACAACATCAGGGCTAAGTCAGCCATCACTTCCTCCTCCATCTGGGGTTTTATTGCTCCATCAGTCCCCATGGCCTGTATATAGAGGCATATTGTCTTTGACCCTCAGAGTGAGGATTTAACTGCGTTCAGTCACACCACTCATCATAGTTTGAGAGGAGATGATGTGATTCAGTGTCTGTGGTCAGCTGCTGGTCAACTTTAGCTTTATACCACAAGACACCCTAAAAGAGAACAAACTACTTTTTATTAAGGAACTAGTAACTGCCTTTCTTGTGATGTGATGAATCTTATTCAGATGTGCTACAGAAAAAAAATGTAGGTTCTTTTTTTTAATTAAAAAACTTATCTAGGTCTTTGTAATGTAGGTCACAGGGGGAAACTGCAGAGCCAATCACAGTGTCCGGTTGTTGGGTCTGTTTTTCTAATCCCTCATCATTCCTTTATTTCTAGTTGTTGTTGTTTCCTTCAGAGCGAGACTTCACCCTCTCATTTCCTCCTTCTACATATAAACAGGACAGGTATTTTGGGTTGCGGATGTGTGCAGGGGAGCCATTGTTTTCTTTAACTATTATATGTCACTTCCCGTCCCTACACCCCACCTCACCACAGAATGCCGCTTCCTGTCCCAGCCTGGTTTCCTCCGAGGTTCCTCCATCACCTTCAGAAATGGCCCAGGACTTCATTTTATCCCTGAGCAACATCCAGGAGGTACAGCAGACAACCCCCAGCTATGGAGCTACACTTGGACTTCGTCCAAATTGCATGTTGTGAAAATGATTAGAATAAAACAGAAACATATGTCGTGTTTGCTTCAAGCTGAGTTAAACACAGATGGATATTTGTGTGCGCTGATTTGGGTCAGTGCACGAGTGAGGGTGATTTCAATGTAGTGAGACAAGAAGGAAAGAAGAAGTATCTTTATGCTTATGTTGCCTACGTCTTAGCTGTCTGAGTCGGCCATGCCTCTGTTAACTACCTGTGATTGGCTGAGTTGGGTTTTTGTCAGCACAGTTTACAATGAGCACGAGTGGCAGAAGCTTTATTTCGCTTGAGCACAGTTCAGCAAGTCGTTCCCGATTTTTTTTTTCTCTTTCTCATCTCTAATCCACAACGAGCGATTCAGACACTGATCCTGCATCACTGATAAGGACATGACTGGACTCCTCTAAAAATGCTGACTAGTTGCCAGGTGCGGTTAGGTACACATGCTTAACCCTGGCTGGCCTTTCCAGCACCTTCCTTGTGCGTTGCTATGGTGACAGACAATGAGTCACATACAAATTCAGACATACACACATACTGGATGTGACACACAGCCTGGATGTGATCGGCCATTGATACCTCTCTTTTTTATGAAAGTGAATCCAAACCGTTGTTTGAATAATGTCTTTTTTTTGTCTAGGAGTCAACAGAGCAGGAAATGTGGTGTCAGTTACGTTTGGTCTCTAAAAAGTGCTGCCGTCAGTCAGACCATTGTGGAATCTGTGGTGAATTTAGTTCCCATACTTTTATTAAGGGACAAGCATAAAATACACTACATGAAATAACTGGGAATTGTGGAATTGTGAAAACACAATGTAAAAGACACAGAATATTTCAAAAGTGGTATTCATTTTGAAGGAAAAGGAAAGAAAAATCTAAATTTTCTAGTGTCAAAAAAGATCAGAGAAGTCCTGGAGAAGGAGATCAAAGTAGATCGATTGGAGCTGTCTGGATTCACAGACAAGGCATTTCCTCCACTTTTAAGTGCTTATCATTTAATTTACCACTTTATCGTAGGTTCCCTTATGGTCTTAACTTGACATGACTTTTCTCAGTTAAAAACCACAATTCCCATTTTATGAAGATTAAATTCATACTCATGACTGTGTCTCCCAGATGACTCGTGGAGGTGTGGGAGTCCAGATGTTTATGCATGTGAATTTTGAAAGGATCGCATCTTTTCCTGGCTGAGACAATTATTGTGGCTCGTTTCAGTTTCCTGGTACATTTTCAGACTCGTAAATCGGTACCAGACGATGTTTGAAAAAGCAGTTCTTTGCAGAAGTTGTCTCCATTTCCACCAAACCAGTGATTATTTTGTTCGGAGAACAGCATAATATCACAATTTGCTTGCTTGTCATTGTTACTTCAGATGGCTTAAAATAAGTGTTTTGTCTGACAGGGGGAGGAGCTGGAATGTGACTTTGGGACAGAGCAGCGATATCAGGCCACATGGCTGAACAGCTCGACTGTCAAGTGTAGTGGAGTGACAGTAAGTATAGACAATGACCTACCAAACAAAAAAAACAGTGAGTCGATTTGCCAAATCTCTTTAGAGATCAGTTGTTTTCCATCTCAGTGACTGTGAATTTACAGTTTCAATGTGTTTATTGTTGTTATGTTCAAACCCTGTTTTTAAGTTGTTTTTGTGCCAATGCCACCTACCATCCTGTCGATGTAGCTGTCCACTAATCAGAGGAGTCAAGTGTACCATCTCAACCTGAGGAGGAGAGGATACTTTAGTGAGCAGGGGCAGGATATTTTTGTCGACAGCCTTCAGCCCATGACAGGTAAGATATTACAGTACACCCATCTGTTATGCTTTAGCTGATTGCTGCAATCGCTTATTCTACAGTATATAGTGTAATTAGACAGCACACAGAAATGAGACAAACAGCAAAGTGGCTGACGCCGTTGCACTCAGATTTCATTTCACCTGTGCAAAGATGTTTTGTGGTGAGTTTGGCGGATTTGATTGAACCTGAAAATAATTGCATATGGAAAAACAATGGTGCTAGACTGCCTCTCACCAGTAATAACAGTTTGTCTATTACAACACGTAATTTGTGGACAACTCATAATTTGCCATAATATAACATCCTCCTACCGTCTAATTACATATAATGATCACAGAACATAGTAAGCTGCAATTTAGTGTTTCCAATTGTTCTTACAAAGCCATGTGCATTTGTATTGTTGCAAATACAATTCAAGCTCCATGACAACAGTGAGATGATGAAATGTGGCGTGCTTCTTGTTGAACTTGGCAAGTTGTCTATAGCGCAGCTACAAGCCAGTCCTTGCCTATCCCAATTCCAGATGTGCTGTTCACAGTCCATGTGCTTACCATGTGAATGACAGCCCTGGCCCGCCGGCAGACCCTTTGCACTGTTGACAGACAGGACTGCCGCTTCATAACACGCGGAGTCATCGAATTCTAAAACAACACAGTCTTTATCATTCACATGCAGGGGCACAGACACTGCAGTATGCACAAAAATGCAAGCGCAGATGCACATGCAGTCATACAAATGGGATGTCGCACTGGGAGGCACATTGGAACGCAAACACAATCATCTGTCTCTTGCTGGCTTTGTTCTCCTCCACTAGCTGTCTTTTTTTCTGGGTTGTTTTTTATAGCAAGGAATATATCATCTTGCAAACGCTGATGCGTTTTATTTAGAGCATGTAGCCCATGTGGCTCATATAAGATTCATATAAGGTATAAAACCATCTTAGAAATCCACAGCACATTAAGTGAACCAGACAAGACAAATGCATCTCAGTAAAGCAGAATGACATTAACAGTGTTTCTTTTGCTCTCTCCCTTTCCCCTTCTCTCATCTCCTTTTAGTGGAGGTGTACAACTGTGGAGTGGGTAGTTCAGATTGTTCCCAGTGCTGGGGCCGGGAGGATCGGGGCCACCTCTGTGGCTGGTGTGAAAACAGCTGTAGGCCACGGGACGAGTGCCAACCAATCATAGATCAATGTCCAGCTCCTGAGATCCACAAGGTAAGCTCACAGGTTAAACACATGATTGTGGACTGCAAATGCTTGCATTCATACCCCAACTCAAACACCCACACACACACTTGCTCAACCACTTGAATACATTCAACGCCTTCTAGCCTCCAGGCTCTATTTTGAAGCCATAAAATGGTGAATCATGGGGTCACTCATGTGGTGTTGTGACCTCATGCTCTGTCTGTCCTGTGTCAGCTGGAGGGATGTTTGAATAGAGTCTCATTAAAACAGTTCACTCAGTAATAACACTAACATTCATTTAGCCACAGGCCTCTGGGGACACAGCCAAGTTGAGCTGCAATCACTCAGGATGGCATGGGAAACACCTTCTGCCCTGTGTAACTACAGTACGTGTGGAAACTGTTTGGCTTGGGGTTTGAAAGCTATATGTGTTCCTTGTGCAGAAAACCACAGAAAGTAAAAGAAAACAAATAAGAACCATGGAGGGTTTAAGATCTGTCACCACAATAAGAGCTAAACCAGATTGGCAAAAGGAAAAAGGACTGTTTATCTTTCACATGATTATCAGGCTGCTGTCACATCAAAATGGTTGTCACAATTACTGGCAGGGGCTTTTTCTAACTGTTTATAGAGCTAACGTAGATGATTATATTCATCTGTTTGTCCAGCTGTAACAGGAGAGTGTTTAGACTTCACTTCCAGAGCTCTTTTGCTGCTACCTAACTATATAGGCCTACCAACGGCTCCACTGTAGGCGGTCATGGGAAGCATGGCTCACATGAGACCCAGTTGGCCTCAACTTCCTGTAGATAAAACCTGGCCAGAATAAGCAAGCAGAACAAAGAAGGCGGGCATACATACACATTCGTGCACACACACACGCATGCAATCTGTTGCACAAATAGACCATATTAAAGAATTTATCGCTCATTCTTTGTAGCTGTCAACATACTGTGACTAACAGGATGCTCTGTGAGAGTCTAACTTCATACGTGACTGAAGTTAGATGGGCTGATTTGCTGAATGTGTGGGTAGACTATTGCTGCAACTCTCTCTCTCTATCTGTTTTCTCTTTCTCTCTCTCTCTCCGTCTCTCCCTCTCTCCAGTTCACACACACACCCACTGGTTCTCTCAGGAGAATGTGTTGCCACATGGATTCTCGGGCTGTGGTTCTGTGGGGTGTGTGATGCAATGCTTTGGCAGCCATGTTTTCCCAGAGAGTCCACAGGGCCAAAGTAGTCTTGCTTGCAATGTCTGAAACATTCACACATACCAAAGTAGCTCTTTGTTAGAAATATTTGTTAAATGTGCATATAGCCTTGATAACAAAACATTACATTGTTTTTCTTGCTCCGCTTAGTCACATACAGTCTGTACACACGTGATATTAGTAATGGTTTGGATTTCATTCATGGAAGGATTTAATTTCTCAATAACCTTTGCAACATACCACCAAATCATGAAAACTAAATCCCATTCTATGTGACTTAAGACAGTAGGGACATGCATTATGTCCACCATCTCTTTATTCTCATGTCATATGAGTGCTGATGCCCTGTAAGAAAAAAACAAAAAACAAACACTGAATGTGTATTTTAGCATGCAGAACAGAGACTACAAAAATGTTATTTATCCATGACATAAGAGGAAAGAAGAGAACAGGAGAATCTGGGTGAGACATAAATGGTTAGGGAGAGAGGACGGAAAGCTAGGTTGACAGATAAAGGGCAGTGAAGTACAGTATGGTGAGAAGTCTGTTCCTGTTATTGTCCGCGTGTCCTTCTTGATTAGTATGATGCAAAGGAACTGGAGTGAGGAGAGTAAGACAAAAGCTCAATGTAATCTATTCAGGAAAAAAAAGACATAAACAAAAAGAAAACATATGGAATTTATCTGTTAGATGGTGCGTCAGGTGTAGACAAGGCCTACGTATGCAAGTGTTTTGATTTGAATACAAGAACGTAGAAAAATCTAGTCCTCGGATGCATCTAATAGCGCTAACACTCCTTGTAGAGGTTTTTACAGATTAGCATCTTGTGATCTCTCTGCAGGCCTGGCAGAGTTTGTGCTGTAAATCAAGACTCTCAGATTTGCAAGAGGTGTAAATGAACATCATGCCAGCTGATGTAGATGTCGGTGCTCAGTGACACCACAGAGACAAACTAGGTGCTATACGACATAATGAAAAAGAATGACTGCTGAGCTCTGTGAAGAAGGTGGGTGCCTGTGTGCAGACAGGATTTGTATACAAGTGTGTGTGTGGTAGGACAGGCACAGGTTTGTCTTATATCTAGAGACAGAAATAATAAAGGGTAAGTTTCCAGTGGTTTATTTTTACACAGTATTAAAAATAATACATTTTGCTTTACTTAGCCATCTCCCCTTTTAGCCGAGAAATATATGGTTTATTTATCTGCACTGTCAGTGTGTCAGGCTTCAAATATCTGTATGCAGAGACAAGCCTTGTCCCCTCACCTAGACGAAACAGAAGAGCTGTTTTCATTCTTAGGCCGGTCTCAGATAGACTTGGAGCCAAGCTAATAACACAGAGCGGTCACAGTGACCTCAGCTCAGCTCCAGGGTCATTCAGAAAAGCATGTCCGCTGGTGGGTAAGCTGGGAGGATGACGGTGGATTTACTGCTTCTGTCTGGGCATTGGAGATGCTCTGTGTTTCCTTAGTTTCCTTCCTTTCTTTTCCATGCTCCTGAATGGAACGTTAACAGACCAAAGGTGAGGACAGAAATGACACATGAGAGTATGCCTCTTAACAACAACATGCACGGGACTAAGCAATTTGACAAAGCAGACACAGGAAAATGGATGAAGGGGAATAAATCGGTACATTAATTCCCCTAACTCTCTTAACACAACCATCGGTATTCACATTGCTCTCGACACTCAGTTCCCTAAATTGCCTTCCCACTTATCCACCTTTCTGCTGTGCTCTCTGCCTCACCTCTTCAGCTGTCACGCTCTCATTGGGCCTCTCTCTTGCGGGATGTGAAGGGGGCTCTTAGCGTGCTCTTTATTTTCATGTGATGTAGAGGATTAGAGGCTGAAGAGTCTGAGACTTGCAGAGTTAAGGGTCCGCATTATATGTGTATGTACCGAAGTCACGTCTGTTCAATTAGAGCTTAGTCGTCAGCAGAAGAATGTTTACGTGGGCCACTTCTCGAACCAGGAACCTTCTTGCTAACCACTGCACCACTGTGCTGCCCTTGGGTTTCTTATAATGTCAAATTTATAGTGCATATTACAGTGGGTTTTTTTTTAAAGATTCTTTTCTTTCTCCCTGCTTATTACTTTGTTGTGTCTTTGTCAGATCTCCCCCCTGAGGGGTCCAGTGGAAGGAGGCACCCTGCTAACAATAGAAGGCAGGAACCTGGGCCGGAGGGCTGGAGCAGTGAAGGTCCTTATTGGAGATGTGCCATGTACTCTCCTTCCTGAGCTCTACACTGTCTCTGTTAAGTAAGTAATATAATGTGTCTGATTCAGAGCTTGATATCAGCTGTCCCTAAATTGTCTGCTGAAGCTAAGTGCAGCCACACTCAGTTATTTTCATTACCTTGTGCTTGATAATTATATTATTAAACAATAATTCCATGCATCAATAATCTTTTTATTCAAAAGCATGGTAAAATGTGCCGTTATGCTGCAGTCAGGATAGGATGATAAGCTGTCAACTGTCATCAATGACCTGTTGTTATGGTAACCGGGCATGCTTTTAGGCAGGTGAGGATAGAGGGGGTGTGCAGGCAGAATTTAAGATTATCAGAGCAAGTGACGGAATAACTACTCACGGTGTATGAACTTTAAATAAATCCTGAACATGTACACAGTTACCTGTGTCATTTCACTATTAGAGATCATTACTACCCCGTGGGGAGCCAGTATACAATAGGTCCCTAGCACTCCCTTGCTGATCGTAAGAGGAGACAAATGGGGTGGAGTTTGATGTGTTGTGGTGTATTGTAATGTGGTGTCATGTAGTGTGATTTGGCAGTAATGCACCCAGTTGTTTGCCAGCTACCAATAAGCAACACAAAAAGAAAAGAAAATCTCATTACTAGCAACTACGACATACACGAAAATCTAGTAAAATGTAGAATACTCCTTACGTGGTTAAGTGTCATGTATTCATGAGGCTAATTTTCACAAATATTATTATGCACCACACTTCTTACTTTAAATGATGCCATAGCCGTCTCTTTAGAGCTCTGGGACCACCACACTGTCACCATGGAGACGGCGGGATCCCACTTTAACACCGGGATTACAGAACTCGGTGGAACTCAGTTACTCTACAATTATATCCAAACTTCCATTCACTATCCGGAATGCCTTCCTGACTGGAAGTGTTTATCTGGTCTTGCTCTACTGAAGCAAGTCGTTTTATTAAGCCGGGTGTAAGAGTGACCTATGCGTCTTATCTGTCACTTTAGCTGCCTGACACATTCCACCAAAACACACATCCAAAGCAACGAATCACTATTCATTCTGGGAGAGATCTCATCTTGTGTCGTCAGTTCTCATTGGCTCCTGAGGCTGGTTGTTAGGACAGCTATGCATACCCTCATTGCTGGAAGTGCCACTGACAAATTATAACATGTCAGTGCA
Source organism: Trinectes maculatus (assembly GCA_016785345.1). Classification (NCBI taxonomy): domain Eukaryota; kingdom Metazoa; phylum Chordata; class Actinopteri; order Pleuronectiformes; family Achiridae; genus Trinectes; species Trinectes maculatus. The sequence goes on from JAFBJQ010000320.1 coordinate 275,328, forward strand.
TCTGACGGTGTCAGCACATTTCAATTGCGGACATGCACACATGCACAAACACCATTACATCTTTGTGGCTCTATCCTTGTGGGGGCCTTCTTGATTTATTTAATTAGATTTGATCCTATCACAGAGCCAACATATAAAAGCAAACACTTACAGTCACAGGCTACGGTCAATTTGGATTCTGCAATTAACCTAGCCCCATTATGCATATCTGTGGGAGGAAGCTGAAGGACCTGGAGAGAACAAAACACAGACATTGGGAGAAAACTCCACACAGAAACCTGGAACCTGAACCAGGATTCAAAAAAGGAAAGACCTTGCTGTCAGACACAAGTGCTACACACCGCACAACCTTTCTGTTCTCTTGAAAAGATTCAAATTCAAAACTGGCATTACTAGAAATGCTGGAAACACACACTTGTACTTGTGACCTCATTTACCAAGGCTGATGATATATGTGTTAGCGCGTGTGGTAAGAGGTGAAAGTTTACATCTGCATGTCAAAAGGAAGACATGCAATTCTGCAGAGATAGTGCTCCACTCACTCGTCTTAAGCGTTTTAATTGATGGCACATTCAGTCTTGGCACACCTCATTTATAGGAGCAATTCTCTGAATGTTTGACTCGTATCCTCTCTGCTGCCCTCCCTATCATTTTCGTATGACCCTCAAGTAGCCTTCATCCTGTGCATTGAGCAGAACCCAGACAGCACTCAAATCCAAACACGCAAATGTGATTGCTGATGATCCTCATCATCCACTCAAGGGAAATGATCATAGACATCTCAGTTTTAGCCAAAATATTGCTCTCTGATAAAAACCCATATCTCCACAGTGGGGCTGTACTGGAATGAACATGGACTGCGGTTTACCCCGGGCTCCATCTGTTCCTCCTTTGACTGCATCAGCATCACTCTCGACTCACGCGTGCATGTGTGTGTCCATATAAATAACACTGGGACTCTCTTAACAGTGTGTGCATAAATACAGTATATATGGTCTTAATGTTGTAGCTGATGGTATTATATTGACATATAGTGTGTATATATATATTTATACACACACACACGCACACACACACACACACACATAGATAGATAGATAGATAGATAGATAGATAGATAGATAGATAGATAGATAGATAGATAGATAGATAGATAGATAGATAGATAGATAGATAGATAGATAGATAGATAGATAGATAGATAGATAGATAGATAGATAGATAGATAAATAGATAGATAGATAGATAGATATACCATTAATTGGTTTTAATGTTGAAATAGATCATTGTATATTTGTTGCCTGTTTAGAAAAAGTTCATTCGGACCTATCAGGAATGACACTTTAACACTCGTCTTTGTTCCCTAAATCCTAGCATGTGAAATGATGCAATTAATCAAATCTATCAACTGGGGGTGCATGTCTGCCCTCATGGCATGTAACTGACAGGTGTGTAATTTTAGCGAAACACCATTCTTTACCCAATGCTCCTGTAATTAATCATCCGGAATGTTCACCCTGCTGTTAATACCTGGCATTTAATTAAGAATATTTTGAACAACATTTCAGGCTCATAAAGAAAATCTGAGTAAATTTGGCAAGCATAATTCAGCATAGTTAAAGGTGTGGCTTTTGCTTAGAAAGGAATGCATGCTGGTGTGAGTGGAAAAAGACCTTACGTCAAAAAGCACATGTAGATACAGCTTGTCTCCCTGGTCTTAGCTTGACCCCAACAAGGCTCAGATTTGTCCAACCCAGTCTCATATCACCATATGTCCTGTCAGGACCTCCTACATAAAACACTGCACCTCCGCTTATGTCAATTTCCCACAACTCCTCTGTCAATCATTCAGTCTCTAGATGAGAATTTATAACCAATTTAGGGCCAGGCACCTGACTAAATAAACCAACAGCGTGTCAAGTTGGAAGGGAATCATGTGAGGTAATAAAGGTTGTGGGGAGGAGGTGTTCTCCCCGCAGTAAATTTGTCCCACTCAAGGCCCCAGAACAATAGATCTCTGTGCCTCTCTAAACTGACCAGTCATTAATATACAGTAATGCATCCCTGTAAAGCATATGCCGATGAGACAAGACTTAATCGCAGCAAGGAGGCAAGAGAACAAGCCTTAGCACCCACTTCATCTCCTGTGTGGTTTAACACATCTGGCCTGAGGAGCTTTGAACTTTACATCTCCTAATATCTAATGTCTCAAGGCCTTATTAGATTCCGTAGTAAATGCAATGCCGTTTGATGAATTAGTTCATATCCACCATTCTCCAAGTTTAATTATGTGTCTTTCTTTAGCGGTCACGATCAAGGTATTTCCTCATTAAATTTGTTCCTCTCCCTTGCAATTTAACTCAAGCTATTTTTTTCTAAATACCTTTATTAAATTAAAGTTATAAGCTACATTCTTGTGTGTGGTTATCCACTGCCATTGTTTTATTTTATTAGCTCATCATCATGCTGGTGGTGTTTTGACAGTCAATCAAGATCACGTTCTTTTTGTATTCCACAGACTGGTGTGTGTCACTGGGATGTCTGCGCATGACAGGACAAATGTTGTCCAAGTAGATGTGGATCAAAGTGGGATGGGAACATCAAAAGAGAGTTTCTCATACTTAGTGAGTATTGTCTAGCCATCTACCCTCCTCCTGATTTCCTCTCCTCTTCTTTTGTTCTTTCTCCCTCTCTCTCTTCTCGCATTCTTCTTCCTCTATGCTCTTTTGTTTCCCGTTCCCCACTGGGAAAGCCTTCCCAATGCGTCCCGTTTGAGTGCTAACAGATGCATTTGATGATTCATAGGAATGTGAGTGTATGGGAATTGTGTATCTCAGCTGCAACTAAGCACCATTGTCATTCTGCGCTTACTGCCAGCTAAAACAAATATGGCGATTGTTGGACTGTCCCCTTGCTCTTAATTCATTACTGGTCAAGGCGAGCTGTCCAGCACTGTGTTAACGGACCTCAACCCACACAGTCTCCCATTGGAGAGCATTCAGCCAGTGGAAATACCCATGCACTTTGATTCTATTGTTTAGCAATAGAAAGGACTATCAAATGTGGAGCCTCTAACAATGAGTCAGCCCACAGAGAAATCACCTCAAGCCTGGAGCCCCTCTTGAAACATGAGAATGAAGGAATCAAAAACCATCAAACATTATACTGGGTTGTTGTGGGAACTCATCTTGGGCTTTTTTTATCCAAACACTGTGACGCTCAGAGTGAGAGAGGTTTTTTCCTGCTGGGCTTTGAGAGGAAGATGTGGGAGAAAGGGAAAACAATTTCAGAGACAGGATGCGTGCCTCCACTGCATCTACTTCCTCAAACCTTCAGACGGAAACATCTGCCGCCTTACACCTACTCTATCACACAAACACACAATGGGTCTCCTCAGTTCATGCATGCTGAGGAAGTGAATCCTGTCACTTAGGATAAGAACTCTCCCTTGGGGTGACGTTCATGGCGGGGATAGAAATTCGGAAGGAGCAGGAATGCTGATGCAAGTAGCTGCCGAGCTAGACAGGGCTATTCATCTTCGTATGAGGAGCCTTTGTGTGTGTGTGTGTGTGTGTGTATTTGCATGTGCACGTACGTATGACTGTGTATGCATGATCATTACTGCTTCTTAACTTGCAGTATAGCTGTCCTGCAAGCTTGGGCCTGAAGGCCTGGGCTTCAGCAACACTTCAGCATACTGCAGCGTGGGCTGTCTTCGCAGTTTTCCTTTCTTATTTACTGTTATAGTCAGCAGCTGTCTCAGCCAATCTGTAAAAACCAGATATCTGAACCTCCACGGATGAGGAATTTATTTGGTGCCAAGAAAAACCTCATCAGAACACGGTTTTAAGTAAGCCTGTCCTCCCCAGTGACGGGAGCTGCCATGATGTCTACTAACGTAATGTCTTGTAATGTGATGTGATGAAGTGTACTGTGTCTTTCCCCTTTGTTCAGGTTCCAAAGCTGCTGTCTATGGAGCCAAGGAAGGGCTCTCGTGCTGGGGGAACCAGGGTGATCATGAGTGGAGAACACCTGGACATTGGTTCTCAGGTCAGAATAAAGGTCAACAGCACACTGGAATGCACTATCACAGAGTGAGTATATGATTTATTATTTATTTAACAGCCTGTAGCCAGAGTCACTTTTATGGCTGTGAGTTAGGTCTATGTTTAGTCACAGTGGTCAGAGCAAGTCTTAAGTTTTCATGAGCCATTTTTTTTCTTTTTTTTGTGTCTCTTCTGGTTTTTGATTACGGAATATAATAAGACCATAATATCTATCATAACAGACCTACTAACAGCACTTATAAAGTGCTACTATGTCAGAGATATTCATGCTGTATTGCTGTGCTTATGACTTCAAAACAAAACCTATTGCACAAAGCAACTCCAAAAATATTATTATTTGTGACCTAACTCCAGTAAAGTGTCAAGTTTAAAGTCAGCAGCCCAGCTTGTAGTAAGATTTATTCTAAAGTAGTCGAATATTGTATTAAAAGTTTCCAAGCTGCAATAAACATACCTTTGGCTCTAAGGTTTATTTTTTAGTCTTTGATTAATGCAGCCAGCACAAGATGTACATTTACAATGTAGGCATTTTTTTGTTTTTGTTTAGGAAAACAGCTGAAACCATTGAGTGCACCATGCCTCCAGCCTTGCAGGTACACACTGAATCAGTGACAGTGTGTGTAGAGTTTGAAAACCTTCCCTGTCAGAGTACGGAGCTTAGCACCACATACACTTATGAGAAGAACCCTGTCATCAGTTTTATCCACCCAACAAAAAGCTACCTCAGGTGGGTAATCTGCCACACACTGCACGAGCATTAAAATATCAAAGATACATCAAGATTATTGATTCTGTGGTCCCCTTTCAAAATCAACTGTGTTGTCTGCATAGCACGATGTGTGTGTCATAGAGAAGTGGCATGTTTTAGATGAAGTGTGCAAAATATCACAATGCTTTACATTATTACATGGGCCCATGTTTGCAGTCCAGTTTGAATTTGACATTTTTGTCATGGCTGAGATTTCCATGTGTTTGCATTTGTATGTGTGTGTGTGTGTGTGTATTTGTCACAGTGGTGGCAGGACCATCACAGTATCAGGCCAGGGATTTGATCTGGTGCAGAGTGTCACCATGCAGGTGCTGGGAATTGGACTAACAGTGAGTAACCCTTCTCCTAACTAACACTTAAAAGCAACTATGCAGGGATTTATCATTTGCAAAACAAAATAAAACATCTTTTAACACTTTTATCTGCATAGAGCAAACATGTAACATTTCGGCAAAGTGGTTTATAAGCATTTTCTGTAATAGCTCTGGAACCCTTCTGAGCTCTCAAGGTTTCCTAACTTTCCAAGGGAGGTTTTGTTAAGCTTGGACGCACCCAAGCTAATTGATATCTGATTCTCCCTGCTACCAGTCCTAATTTAACCTGCTGCCTTAATGAAGAGAGCTAAGAGAATATCAAACACCTGAGTGATCTGCTTTGTCAATAACAATTTGAATGGTCAGTGAAAATTATTTTAAGCTCCCTAATTTTTTTCCGCCTTTGCAGCACTGTACAGTGCTCTCCTCCTCCATAATCGCTTGCCTTTCCCCGGCATCCAGTCAGTCCCAGCAGACTTTGGTGCAGTTCTTTCTGAATGGAGTTCTCTACACTGGAGACAGCCCCTTTTCTTCTGAGGGTGAGCTGGAAGAGGAGGAGGGGGAGACCAATCAGGGTGGTCAGTTCCTGTTGGAATATGTGGAGGACCCTCAGTTCTTCACCGCCAACAAGGAGAAGCTGATTAAACACCATCCAGGAGAGCCACTGACACTCATCATCAATGTGAGTCACATTGCTGATACAGGAAGTTCAGCTTAGTGCTTCACTAATATGCTGCCTTACTGTTAAGTCAAGCAAATGTTCTATCTTCCAGAAAACTGATGTGTTACTTCCGGTTACGTTAGATTAATTAATATATATATTCATTTATATTCCACCTTACATGTTTTTTTTTAGATTTGACTCAACATTAGTGTGTTTGGAATACTATAGTTTATAATAGAGCTGTTTAATCAAATGTCTCATGATGTGAATATCACCGTGAGCTTTCAACAATTGTAGTTGCATAAGTAGCACATTATGCGATATAACCCAATAACCCAATATTAAGAAAGAATGAACATTAAACCCCTGAAGATTACAGTACATGCAGTCTTTATTAATCAGCAAAATGAATACCTTAGTATTTTTTTATAGAAGAGACAAAGAATTCAAGTCAAGTCCACAGCAATGAGCAGCAGCTGTGTGAGTCAGTACTGAGATATATGTGCTGTGTGGGAAATGTCAGCATGGAACCAAGCTCAGAGTGCCGCTTACCTTCTGATAGGATGTAATTTTTACTTTGCTTTGCATGCATACCATATACATTTTTAATCAGCACAAAATGCAAACTGCAGGTGAGGAAGACGGGGCTTTGATAGGTCAAACGTTCATTAACCTGTCAAACCTTACGATACCGTTAATCCCACAAAACACTGGCTGTTAGTGTAAAAAAGTAGCTTTAAAAAGTAGATTTGAAAAAAAAAGTCTAAATCAAACAAGTGGTGGGATTTTTCTCAGGGTAGAGTGTTCTTTGCCTCCAAAAGCAGCTTTGCTGTAACTTGACTTCCCCTACTGTGAACACCAGACAGGGCTTAATGTTGCTTTATTAACATTCATATAAACCAGAGGCACATAAAACACATCAAAGCAGTTGAATCCTGTTGGGTGTCTGATGGGGGGAATGCACAATGGCAACTCAGTGGGAGGTCCTATGTTGCTATGTTTGGGCTGGTCTAAGCACCTGTCTGCCTGTATGCATCGCTCTAAAGGGCTCATGGCTGTGACACCCCACCGACAGGCTTACAGAACAGACAGGGAAGTCTGACCATGATGCGGCTTCCTCCTTGCGTGTTTGTGTGTCATATGAGGCCTCTGCGGGAAACGCTGCTTTAGCCTATCTTCATGGCCAACGTGTCTGTTGTTTCCTGTTTTCTTCAACAAGGTGGATTCCACTTGTTGAAGACCTGAATGGGAGAGAGAGGGAGAGGCTGCAGAGAGAATGAGTGTGTTTATGTGTTGTTAGTGAGGCAGATCCTATATTAAGAACCTGAGCTGGAATGTGGGTGGGTGCTGTTTGCGTTTATCCTGTTTTGGCCTTTAGATTTCATTGTTTTGGTCAGATGACTTTAAGTGTGAAATACTGTGTGAACACAGCATGGGGTTTATACAAAATATTTTACAATATGCTCATGAGCTCTTTCTATCCCGTGTGTCGTTGTGTCTGTATCTTTGTATTACCTTTGTATGTGGATGTGACTGTGTGTTTTGTCTATGTTAGGAAGCATTTGTTGACAGAGACCCAGGGGGTGGCATCCTGCCGTGGGGACAGGATAAGGCCCTAAGGGTGTAATCAAAGCCAGAACACAGTCTGGGGATAAACACACTCAAACACAAACAGTTCCTCATTTGTTAATCTTGTATTTAAGGGAAATTACATTTCCTTACAAACAGGGGGTTTCATAGTTTTGACCAATATTTCTGTTGGTAAAAATAACACTACATAGACCAAGTTGATTGCAGAGATTGTTGAATGTCGTGACATTACCAAAAAGCTGCTGAATGATCACACAGGTTGAAGACAAATCTGAAGGCGAAATAAAAGTTGAATTTTGGAATTATTAACCACACTGTCTTTTTTAAAGATAATTTTAGTGGCTTAGCACTGCTTAGAAACTCCTAACCTGAAACAAGTTTTATTAACAGCCTTAATGATCTTTTCACAAGATTTTAATAACTAATTTTTATCAAGAACAGCAAGAGCTTGGTGTAACTAAAAATGTCCTTTCAAGATTAATTTGACTGTCCTTTCATTTACAGATATTGTAGAGCATATTGTAAAGTGTTGCAACATTAACTGTAATTTAAATAGGGAGACTTGCAAATCCAAAATCCATCCTTGATGCTGCTGACATTAAAGGGGTAATCCTCTAATTAAGTGTTGCTCTTCATGATAGCAGGAGGACCTTAAAGACTGCAGCACGAGAGGCTAAGGTATCCCGACTTTTAGTTTCTCTATTTAGTATGACCTCAATTTGCAAACTCACGATCCCGCAGCTACTATAAAGCAACCGTTTTTCAGGCATTTTCCTTAAATGTGTTCTTCAAACTCATAATCATGACACACGCATTTAACATAGGCCTTTCTATTTTAATTTTTTTTTTGCGTCCAAGCTTATCTCCGACATATTCGGGGCGTTTCAGTGGCTCTCTTTAGAGCTGCTATATTGAACCAGCTCTTAGCAGTGTGAAGTGGGGCTCGGCCTGATGTAGAACAGACCCAATCATCTTATCCTAGCCGGCTCCTGTAAGGGCCCTGAGAATGTTATTTTGGGCACTTGCAGGACTGACTGTCAGCAAGTTTGTTTGTAGAAACTTGCTTGGCCATATGAGAGAGACAGCGGGAATGTTTGCTGCTTTAAGCTGAACTCCAGCCCACACTGGATGAGTTTTCTGCTGGCTTCCTCTGTGAGACAGCTGCATGACAGCCTCGCCATGGCTTGGCATCTATACGTGTATGTGTGTGTGTGTGTGTGTGTGTGTGTGTGTGTGTGTGTATGGGGATGAGAGTGCTTGTAAAGTATGTATTGTTCACAGCTGCTGTGTTCTTTATGAATGTTATCTGTACCTGCTCAAAGCAGGACCCTCTGGTCTCTTACCAGACTGGCTGATGGCTGTTTTTGTTCATTCCTGGCACAGAAAGGACCGAGTGATCTGGAACTGGTGCCGGAGGAATACTCTGTGATGATTGGCTCCTATCCCTGTAACATCAGCTTCCACAATGACCAGCTGTTTCACTGCACTATCAATGAACTGCTGAGCTCTAGCGAAAGGGAGCTACCTGTCACCGTAAGTACACGAGCATGTAAAACGCCACAGTCAGGTCCAACAAACATACAGTTTCGTGTTGAAAATATTGCTTGATTGACCTTGATAATTTACAGCGATCATCCATCTGTCTGACAGAACTCGATCCAACCATTTAGTCAGACTCCCGACCATCTGCGATGTCCATTCAAACTGCTTTGATCTGTTCAGACCCATGCATGATCAGCATATTTTGTGTCTGTTTCTGTGCTATAGTTTATAGTCTCTGTGTATGCCACAGTGAATCAGCAGTCAGAGTGGGTGTGGAGTTCTCACACTGCCACAAAAGAAGAGCTAAATGCTTGCCATCTATCCTTTACCTCTTTAATCCACCCTATCAGTCCGTCTATTATCAGGCACATCTTCACATGCCTGTATACAGCAAATCATCTGAGATAGTGATGATTTTGTACCTCATTTGCGTTTTTATTTTGTCTCCAAGTTCCCTCTATACCAAGAAAGGGCCGAAATTTTGATATGATTATGTACTGTCCTGATAAAAGCTGACACTATTTCCTCTACCCACGTTTTCCATCTGTTGTTGTCCATTCTGGTCTGTTATGATAGGGTTGATAGGGGAAAGCAGTCGTCCATAGTTAAATATGAGGCAGACTGTGAAAGGTTTGCTAAACTAGCTCGGAAACATATGTTAGTCTCGCTCGCTCTCTCTCTCTCTCTCTCTCTCTCTTTCCCTCTCTCTCTAACTGTGAGTGGATTACAGTAAGAGTGGATACATAAATAGGAACCATTTTCTTAACTTTGACATAGAAAATGGAAGGAAAGTACTTTTCCTGTTTCTCCAACTGCCTCTGTACCTGAGACTCACTCGAGCAGCCACCCACCCCTGTCTGTCTCTCGGCATGTGTGAGAATAAACATGCGCATTTTGTAAAGACAGGGCAAGGGTCGAATGAGATGCCATAACATAAATGGGTGGGCTGCCTGCTCGTGAGCTGTGTGAGGATGATTTGTGTGCACATTTAACAGGGGCATTAATACACAGTGTGTGTATATTTTCTTTTATGTCGGCACATTTGAATAAACGCATAGATATTTGGCTGGTGGCTACCTAATGGCCGTTTGTTTGTCTTCACTGACTTTCAGTGGCTATTTTTACAAGTATGTGGTGTGAAGTTGATGTGGGGAAGCAGTGTTTTCTGTACCCTGAGTGAAACAGGAACATGGAACAATGGCATTTTCCCTCCATTACACCATCCCAGGCTGCTGCAATCTTTGGAAGAGGGCCCTCGCTCACTGATCTTGATAAATAAATGCCTCGACCAGGAAGAGAACCAGGGAATGAGAAAGTAAGGAGGGAGACTATTGAGGCAGTTTCCCCCTCAGAGTACAACCACTGTAAGATGGATATGGGCTGAGGAGAGGAGGATTTTTTTCTTTTCGTTCTTGTATGTTTTGGATTGGGGGAAGGAGAGGGAAGGATGTGAGGAGGGACCGTAGAGACCCTGCTGACTAATCAGAAGGCAGAAGTGAAAGTCCTTTTCTTGTCACATCTGGGTTACTCTGAACTGTGTGACTCCTCCAGCTCGTAGCTGCAAGACCATTTTTCAAAATCTGCAGCATGTGAATTTTTTTTTCTTTATGTCTGCACCTGTGTCCATGAAAAATATGTTGTGTGCACATGTGCGCGTGTGCAAAAACTGCCGATTGTAATTCTCCTTTGTGCTTATTAAGTAATTTCCTTGCATCCAACAACTATGCAGATAAATTATTTGACAAATCTCACTAGTGCAACTATAAATAAAATCTGTAAAGGTACTGGTGACAGCAGTAGACAAAAACGATTGGAGAACAACTTACAGGGGGTGATTTTAAACAGCTTATTTAACTTTCTTTTTTTTTTGTCTTTCTAGGTACAAGTGGGGAACTTCCATCACACCATTGCCAAAGTGCAGCTTGGTGGAAGTGAGCTGGCCATCGTGGTATCAATTGTGGTGTGCTGCGTGCTGCTGCTGCTGTGCACTGTGGGTAAGTTGTGTAGACGTGCTCACTAGCAAATGATGGATGTGTGCCTGCTGTAGCAATGGATGCTCCAGATGTGGAACAGATAAAAGGAATTTGGGCATCACCGTCTCCTGCGCTTGCTTTATCCCTCTGCTTAAACCAGTGCACAAAGATCTCACTGTTCCTCTTGCTGTCTACTTTGTCTGCATGATTTTGTGTATCTGTTGTGTTCTGTTTTTTTTTTTCAAGTGTGTGTTGGCAGGTGTATGGGTGTAAATTGGTGTTAATCTGGATTTTCTCACATTTCTCGGATGTTTAATTGCTCTCAGATATTCATGACTTTTTTCCTGCACAGACTTTGAGTGTTACCTTACTTTTTCAATGATTATTATATTTCACCATTTAATATATTGACATGTATCATAATTATTTTATTTAATTTATTTTTTATACTTCTGACAACATTTTGATATGCATCCCTAAAAAATCAAAAGCATTTATGCACATTTGAAAAGGTTCACAAACCATTTCTGAACACACAATGTATACACAATCAAAAACTGGTAGACCCACATGTATTATTTCCTGATTTACTGTAACTATTGTTTTTGTTCTTCTTAGCTCTTGTCGTTTACTGCACAAAGAGTCGAAGGGCAGAGCGCTACTGGCAGAAAACTCTTCTACAAATGGAGGAGATGGAGTCACAGATCAGAGAGGAGATCCGTAAAGGTGTGTTTACACAAGAAGGCACACATGCACAGAGATGAACAACCATTATGACCACATTCATTTGTGGGTTTTTTTTTTGTTTGTGCACATCCATGTCTGTTTCTTTAATATTTTTTCTAGCCTGAAGTGGGAGGGACATACAACAGTTGACAGATTTGCACCTAGTCAGCGTGTCTCCTGGAACACTGAGTCTGACAAAGGATCAGCCACACACAGACGCAGTTTGTGGCCACATACCCTCTGCTTTGTCCAACCTATAGGAAGAAGGCCTGTGTGTGTTTAGCTTTTGTCTATGTGTGCGTGTGTCTAGGGCAACAGGGTAAAGCCGTGTGAAAGCCACTGCATGTCTGAGCACTCAGATTTATGGCGTAGAGATGGGGGGGACAAATAGAGAGAGAGAGAGAGAAACGGAGGGGGGAAACGATCGGAGAGGGAGTCAAGTCTGCGTCTGAGTAGAAGCAGAAGTGTGGGAGGGTGAGGAGGAGGGGGCCGTTATTTAGTCCGACAACAAGGGCAGATTTGTAGCTGAGTTCTGGGTAAATGTGCACAATGCTGAGAGGGAAGATGTGATAAAAGCAAAAGAGAGGGGAGTGAAAAACTGACACATTCTGGGATACAGGAATGTAATCGGTTTGGCATTTGTGTGAAAAGTAGTTGAGGGGGGGTTTATTCAAGCATCGCCATCAGGACGTGATGGTGTGAATTGACTGGTGGTTTTTCAGGACGCTTCAGTCAGCAGGAGAATAAATAACCAGGAGGAGTAATGAACAGTGTTCCAAATCCCCCAGGTATAGCATTGCCTTCTTTCTAGAGGAACACAGGCTGAAGAAAATGGCATTGTAACCTGAATACATCTCTCATTCTGCAACAGGAGGCACATTTGGAAAGGGCTCTCCAGCATCTCATTAGAGGGGAACATTATCCTCTCCTTGAACATGCTACCCAATAAAACAGCTACAACATGAGCATGTAGATTAAAGTCAGTGTTTGGACATGACGATATTGTTTCTGCGTGTAGCCTCAGCCTGCACACATGTTTTGGATGAGGGCCTCATATTGGATTTGGTTGCACTGATTGTCCTTGGGTAAATATTTGCCTATATGTTGTGCTGAGAGAGAGAGAGAGAGAGAAAGATAAATAAAGGGATTCGTGTTTGGTGTATTTAGTTCTGCGCATGAAGTCGTGTAAATTCAAATCAGTTTCTTCTCAAACATCTTCCCCTGAAATCAGCCAGATTCTTTTCCATCCCACAGCAGCATGGGAGAATTTGATGGTTATTGTGTTAGCCTGCGAATAAATTTCTGACTCATTTTGCTCAGCAACAAATGAAGCTTGATGAAGCCAGATATAATAAACAACTGTGGCTTTTATTCTTGTCCTTTCAGGCTTTGCAGAGCTGCAGACAGATATGACAGACCTAACCAAGGAGTTGAATCGCAGCCAGGGCATTCCCTTTTTGGAATACAAACAGTTTGTCACACGCACGTTCTTCCCCAAGGTGAGAACCCCTATTTTTACCTGCTATCAGATCTCAACTGGCAGACTGACAATGCCAATTTTTCTCAGTGGGGATTTAATTTCTTTTCCTGTCATGTCCCATTTTACATGTCCCACATGTCATATGCAGAATAAAAAAATCACCTTGGAACTTTTAAACATACTGTGTCTAGCAGAGTCTATCTCAGGAAAGCACCCTGCTGGAGAGTTAATGTGTTCTCCATAGGTAAGCATTTCTCTAATGTGTGAGCCTCCATGACTGTACACTGTGGGTAATCTTGCGGGTGGCAGTTTTTTTCACCGTTACAGACAAACACAACTCTGCAAGCCTTGTCTTCCAACCACAGGCACGGACTTTCAAGAAGACAGAACAATTGTAGGCACTGAGACAAGGAAACTTTCCCCCTGATTGCTCAAAACACACTCAGTACAAACATGCCCACGCTGATTTGCAAGTATACACAGTCTTGCACAATAATAGCCAAGCTGCTTTGGTGTAATGGACAGAGGATGCTGTTTTTTGGTTGTTGGTTGTGAAGGAAGTGAGTTGGGAGAGTGCTGAAAAGTCCCATGAAGGGAAACATAAATTCAAGCTTTGCTGCTTCTTAATTGTCGCTTGGTAGTTTTCCACCAAGACACCCAACCCTTAACACTCTTTACTTTTTGTTCCTTTAGATAACACACACGAACACACACACACACACACACACACACACACACACACACACACAAATCAGTATTAGACACAGACTTAGACACAGTTTCAATACAAACCAAATGTTAGCTGTCCTTTTGGCACCGGACAGCCACTGTCTGAGTCTCAATGCAAACTCTGTATGTTTTCTGTCTGTATAGCACTGATTCCATCTTCCTGTGTTTATGACTAAAGCTGACTTTGTATTACGTATTCCTGTGCTTTCAGATGTGTTCGGATTATGAGAAGACTCTAGTCCAGCCCATTTATGAGATTGATGCTCTGGGCCCTCGAGCACTACCTGAGACACACCCGCTGCTGCAGGACTGGCAGGTGAGGGTTAAGCCATTTGGCTGAGAGATTAGGGTGCGCTCTCCTCTGCCACAGTGTCGTGATTTGGGTCTCTTTTCACTTCCTTGTCTCTTAGCCGGGTCAAAACAAAGCATTGTAAGGTTTTGTGGTAGGCTTGTTCTTACCGAGGAGTAAAAGGAAGACATATTTCTGCATTTTTGCCATTGTGTGCTTGTCATAATAGGAGTGGAGCATGTCAGCACTTGTGTATTTTATCATGCTTTTATGTGTATATTCAGTGGTTTCTAGTGAGTGAGTGAAAAAAAATTTGCAGCTTGTCAACAACGCGCTGCCCACAAAGTTGATGGCAGGTTGTCGATGCATTTCTCACTGGCTCTTGGACAACCAAACAGTGTGCTGTTCATTGAAACCCATCTCTAGTTGTTGTGTGTGTGTGTTTGTGTGTGTCATTGTATGAAGAGAGAGTGGGCGAGGGAGCATGCACTTTTGCACGCCTCAAAGTGAATGTGACTGAAATCACTTTCGTGTGTTTGTGCGTTTGTGTGTGTGTAGGTGTGCACATTGGAAGGGAGAGAGTAACAATTGTAATGCTAGTTTTGGGCCGGCAGCCGGGGGAGCCTGTCTAACAGTGATGAAGTGCCTTGAATCCACATCGTCTTCCCATGAAGTGTTTTCCAGGTCACAGCAAATAAATCTCATAGGCGGGCATTTATCTTAATGGACACCCTTGTTCTCCTTCTGTCAGGCTGAAAACCACACCATATGGCTGCAGTCCAGTGGGAAGACTCCATCTCACTGATGCTTAGTTGCACCCATAGATAGGCCATACTCATTAAGTCGACTCTGCACATTTAGAGACAATTACACACCGAGTACTAGAAACAGGTACTATGGAGCGATCAAGACAGGGGTGTGCCCAAAGAGGCAAAATACACAGCTATGATAGAAAGATGAAGTGTTCACTAGATGGCTCACTCGAGAAAAGACGTGGTGAAATAGATTAGGGGTTGTGCTGCAGGTGTGTGATGCAATTTAGGTGAAATGTGCAGAGAATTTCACCCACACCAAACTGTGATTTGTTGGCGATATAAATAAAATTTGATTGCTTGATTGCTTGATTGCTTGATTGCTTGCTTGCTAGATTGATTGATTGATTAATTGATTGATTGTTTGATTGACTGTGTGTCATTAGGCCAACAACACAGCAAGGCCTAACACAGAAGAAGGCATCACCCTGTTCTCCACTCTTCTCAATAACAAGCACTTCCTGATCACATTTGTCCACGCCTTGGAGCAGCAGAAGGACTTTGCTGTACGTGACAGGTAAACGCTTCAACTAATTTACATTATGTTTGACAGTTGAACAAGAAACAGAAAAAAACATTGAGTGAAGGCTACTAGGTCGGTAAAAAATTTTTAATGTCACTTGGTGATCTTTGAAGAAAGATGCTATTTCGGTGCTGTGGTCATTTTCAAGCCTGTAGTTAGTGGTGGTCTCATTGCATTTGTGTGTAATTTAGTGTTTTGAATAGATCAAACTTTTGTATGAACTATGGATAAATGTATAATGATGAATCATAATACACATCACAGAGAATTATTATTCAGATAGTTTTCCCCTTCCTCTCAGACTGTCTCACAATCTTTCAGCTTTCAGGAAATTGGACTTTACCTGCAACAGACTGCTCTGTTCCTGTACTACCTGGTCAGCATCAAACCAGTTAACAGCCAATGAACAAATCACGTCAGAACTAACATAAAAAAAACTATATTTTTGTATAATACTTGGACATCCATCACTGAAACTGCCCTACAGTCACTGTAGAGACATTCCAGAGGCAAGACCACATCCCTGAACCAGCTCAGTGTCAGATCTTACTGAATGGTGTAGCCTCTTTCTCTTGGATTAAGGGGGCTTTGTCAGGGAAATCCCCAGCACCTCTGGATTTAGTCACCCAGACACTCCCAGCATTAGCTCAGAGCTTTATTTGGCTCTGCAGTCATAGGTGCTGTTTGGAGGAACCTTGTTTTTTTTCTTCCTACGGTGACCACAAACTGACTAAGCAGGTTTGTGGGAATATGTTTTTGCTTGTCTTGCTAATCTATTTTCTCATTCGTCAGATGCAGCCTGGCATCTCTGCTCACCATCGCCCTCCATGGTAAACTGGAATACTACACCAGTATAATGAAAGATCTGCTGGTAGATCTGATTGACGCCTCAGCCTCAAAGAACCCCAAACTGATGCTGCGTCGCACCGAGTCCGTTGTAGAGAAAATGCTGACCAACTGGATGTCCATCTGCATGTACAGCTACCTCAAGGTGATAACAGAAATGAACCACGTGCTGCAAAATAATGAGACAGATTTAAATTTAAAAAAGGGCCAGAGCTTCAATTTTTGACTACAATGTCGGCATTCTTCAGGAGACAGTGGGTGAGCCTTTCTTCCTGCTGCTGTGTGCAATCAAGCAGCAGATCAACAAGGGATCGATAGATGCCATCACAGGGAAGGCCCGCTACACCCTCAATGAGGAGTGGCTGCTCCGTGAAAACATCGAGGCTAAGTCACAGGTCAGATACCTCACAAACCGTTTGTTTTTCTCAGCTGAGCCCAGTGGTAAGGTTAGTCTTGCGCTTTTATTAAAGGTACCTGCTAGAAAGTTTCAGTCATCCAGAACTCATTTTTGCATGGTATGAAATGCATTGCTGTGTGTTTGCTTTTGCAGAACATCAACGTGTCCTTCCAGGGTTGCGGCATGGACTCCCTGTCTGTTAAGGTCATGCATACAGACACAATCTGCCAGGTGAAGGAAAAAATCATTGAAGCCTTTTATAAAAACCTGCCATTCTCCCAGTGGCCCCGAGCAGAGGATGTAGACCTGGGTAAGAGCACATTTTCTCTGATTATTTTCACCCTCTCCCCTCCCCAACCACCACGATATAGTAATCTCCTTTGCAAAAGGTCAATTCCTCTCATGAAGCTCAACTAACCTGAGGCTGCAATATAACAAATGACAGAATCCATCGAGGAGAGTATACAGTCATAATCACAAAGAGTTATTGCTTTCAAAAGCTGTGGAGCCTGCAGAGCTGATTTGATTAACGGCCAGGGAATATTTCCACAGGTCATGACACAGAAAGTTAGAGCGCGGCTGCCCTCTATTACACATATATCTTCCTCTGCAAATCCAGGAAGAACTTGTCTCACATCAGTTCCCTCTTTGTATTATCTTTTCTTCATCCCACTTTTCTTTCTTCCAGAATGGTTTGACTCTGGCAGCAACAGCAAACTTCTGCAGGACCTGGATAACTCCTCACTGATGGAGGATGGCCGCAAGAAGCTCAACACAGTCTTCCATTACCAGGTGCGTGTACAAATGTTGCGTGAGACCACTGTGTGAGGTTCATCCGGCAACCGTATAGGTAACATTTAATCAGTTATTGGTCAATACCTGGGAACAAAATAATTTAAATTAATTTGGTGCTTGAATAGTGAACATTTTGGAGCTGCGTTTATATCAGTATTTATTGCCTGTTCTTCTGTTGGTATACATAAAAATATGTACGTATGTGCAACGGTGTTCCACAAAATGACTGAAACCATTCTTTCAAACGTAACTTAGAGTAACCACCCATCTACTTTGAAAACAGCACTGGTTCTCCTTGGTACTGTACAATTGCTCGCAGTTTTCCAGTGTAAACAAGTTTTAACTTTTCACAGTTCCTGTGTGGTCTTCTATCTTATGATCCTAAGATATTAATTAATACGTTTATGTTGAATTTTATTTTATGCGCGGCATAGATTTTCTTGTGCGCTGAGAATGTGCAAGCAGTGCGCGATTGCGCAGGCGCGCAGCTTAGAGGGAACATTGACTGAAACCATTCTTTCAAACGTAACTTAGAGTAACCACCCATCTACTTTGAAAACAGCACTGGTTCTCCTTGGTACTGCACAATTGCTTGCAGTTTTCCAGTGTAAACAAGTTTTAACTTTTCACAGTTCCTGTGTGGTCTTCTATCTTATGATCCTAGACTGAGGGCTCTGTGAGGGTCAGTAAATATGCAACTTTATGAGTATGTCAATTAATTAATTAAAAAATATTCTCACTGCTTTACAAAACTACAATATATCAGTATGTAAATATTAAAATGTTTAAATACTGGCCAGAAGATTTTGTTGGTGTCACAAAAAAGTCTATTGACAATTTATGTTGGGTGGAATTTGAAGTTTCCATGTTTCCACAGCAACAGACTCAACAGTTGCATTTTTCGACACTACTACTACCACAACTAGCTTGCAGGGACAAAAACAAAAACATACTTAAAATGGTTAAAAACATTTTATCAAACAACTCTCTTCAGTAGAGGAACACATTTACATAAGTATTTTTATGGATGTGTTTGCTATTAACAGTCCTTTATTTTGAAATAAAGGACTGTTATTAATAATGATAACTGACCTTTTCACTCTGTGCATGTGTACTGTGCAGTACACATGTAAATGATTAACAAATGATACAAATATATTATCCCTAGGTATTTGTCCAGTATTATCTGCAGAACCCCTTCAGTTTAAAAACTGTTGAAAAATAATTTATACATACCGTAACTGCTCATTGTCTTTTATGACTTAATGACATTCTATAAACCTAAGTACAATATACTTTGCATAATAATATAATGTTTTCACACATTCAATATTTCATTCATGTTTACTGAATATTCATCAATTGAAGTGCACTGTCTCATAACACAATATAACTAGTAATTAAAACATGACTACTAACTTAATGCTATAAATACACTTTAAATATTTAAAATATTACTTTAATATTTATTTTTAAACGCTGGTGAGATTTTTAAAGAAACGTTTGTGCTTTCCACCTTACTGTCTACCAGTGCTAACAGTGCCGATATCAACTGCTGTAGTAACTTTTCTTTAAAAGAAACACACTGGATAAAATGTCATGTACTATCCCATTAAGAATGTATGTATGTTTGCTTATGTCAATGGCCATTTGTGCATAAGTAAGCAAAAGTTCAGTGTCCCTCGACCTTTGACCTGTTACCTGTGCTTGTTAAGTGTTCTGTTTAGTTTTTGCTGAGCCATGGGGATAGAGCTGTGAAGGCAGTGAGCCACAGCTTGTACTAACAGTCTGGGTTCACTGGGAAGGCTGTTCAATCCATTTCACTTGGAGGTGACTTTAATGAGCACGGGCTGACTCTGGCAGACATGCCACCACCCTAGATGCACACAAGACCAACACACATTAACACAACCATATGCACCTCTCAACACCACACTCCCCTTGAGGGTATGCTTAATGACGCCGTTCTGGTGCACCCCAGCTCACCCCTGACCCATTGGCCTCTGTCTACTCTCATCCCCCTCCCCTCCTTTCCTTCTTCCTACCTCTCTCTCCTCACAGATCCCAGAGGGGGCATCACTAGCCATGAGCATGAAAGACAAGAAAGAGAACACCCTGGGTAGAGGTACGTCACCTTTAATCCCACCCACTCCTTGTCACTTTGTCACCCACCCTCACCTGCACTTGGATAAATACACATGTTCGTTCGATCACAGGAAGCCGCACATGCCTACTGGATCACAAGAACACGATACGTTTATGTAAGCACACATGAAACCACACACCGTCCCATTCCATAAAGCCATCTAAACACACTCAAACCTAATAAATCATAATATATACTCTGCTGCGTCACACTGGAGTTATAGTCCTTCTCTATTCAGGGGTCTTTTCCCCACATTATAGATGCATTCCATTAGCAAATGTCAGCTTGTGGGAATAAATGTGACACATTTTGGCCCATTGTCCAGCCTCAAGGTGTATTATAATGACTACACTGCATGTTGACAGATGAGTTTGCGTACAGCCTTTAATGGGCTTGTCCATTTGTTGTCTAAGGTCCGTCTTACATAATCAGTACCAGACCAGAGCTCAATTCTGCTCAGGCTATATCCATCAGACCCGCTCCTTTCATTCATACTGTGCCAAAAATAAGCTTATGTGGACTAAATTGGCTCCAGCTTCAAAGCGTCAAGGGGGTGTTGTGAAAGTGTAGCTCCCTGGCTAATATAAAGTACAGCGCTGCCTGTCTGTGATCAGTGTTGAGAGCCTGGACTGCGGCCTGTTGGGCAGCAGCATCTCCGGCAGGGCTGCGCTGTAGTGAGAAAACACTTACCATGTGTGTGTTTGTGTGTGTGCATTTGCTTCGATGACTTGTTTTTGCTAATGTGTGTACATGTGTACAATAATTTGCCGTACTTGATTGTGTTTGTTTCTGCATATGTGCTTGTTTTTGGAAATGCGTCTACATGCATCCGCATATCTGCTCATGCATTTGTATGAGTGTGTTGTGTTCAGCCCTATATATACATGTATAAATAAACCAGGTAAGGTTTAATGCTCTTTACCAGTGTCTGTACAGCATTACCATCTCATTACACTCTAGAACCAATCACAGACTTTGTGTATCTGTCTCTCCTAATCGCTCTCTTTTCTCTCTCCTTTCACTCACAATCTTTCTCTTTCATTCTCTCAGACAGCTCCCCTCCCCCACCAGCCCACAGTCCACCTTAATCACTTTCCTCTCTTGCATGTACTCTATCTCCCTTGCTTTCCTGTCAATCTCCCTCTTGTTTTTTCTCCCTTATGTGTGTCACAATCCACTGCGCTCCCTCCCCTTGTCTCCTCTCATTCACTCAGGTCTCCAACTTGCTGATTGCACATTGTTTCATGCTGTGTTTCATTTTCTTTTTTTTCGTCTCATCCTTAGTGAAAGATCTGGATACAGAGAAATACGTACATTTGGTGAGTACCTCATAGGTAATCAGAATGTTTCTCTAAGTTTATTACCAAAGGTCTTCCTGGGTAAGCCAGCAGCCCTGATGACAGAGAGAATAGGGGTGAATGTTGGAAAAAAAGGAAAAGGAAAAGCTGCTGAGAGGACATGACGGCACTAATGCTGCTTAAGCTCTTTTCTAAACGTCAGCTAAGATATGGGCCCTTTGACTTTAGAATAATGAGTTCTGGGGAACACAATTTGCCGGGTGACTACTTGGTTTGACAGGACAGTGTTGTCATCCTTTTTGACACAAGTAGCTGGAATTTGACTGCTTATTCCCTCACAGCCCTGATTTAGTCACTGTGTGAGCAAGTCACAGACATGATCCTGTACACAGCAAAAAAAAAAAAAAAAACATATTGAGAAAATTTCCCAGCTGTCATCACTTCCTTAATTCTGTATTACTACATAGTTCTTCAGAATACCCAGATGTGTTCTATGGATCATATGTCTAATGTATGAAAACAAAAAATGAAAATCCCCTCTGACAACTCAGGCAGCAGACACAATAGATCATTCATTTTGGTACTCTTGGAGGACTATTGCTTCCAACTGCGCGCAGTATATTGATCATATATTGGCCCTCTGTTCTGTTCCAGGTTCTACCTCATGATGAGCTAATGGAGACCAAGAGGTCACACAGACAGAGCCACCGCAAGAAAGTCCTACCTGAAATCTACCTGACACGCCTGCTGTCTACCAAGGTGAGCAGAATCACAAGACTGCTTATGTTGTTTGGTTAAAACTAGACATCTACTTTATTGCTCTACTTCATGTTTACATCACTCATATAAACCCCAGGAGCCTTCTACAAATTCCTACATCACATGAGACCACGTGTGACTGAGTTGCTCTTTTTCTTTATCTCCACAGGGAACTCTTCAGAAGTTCTTGGATGACCTCTTTCAAGCCATCCTGAGCATCCCTCCAGATCGCCCCCCTCTGGCTGTCAAATATTTCTTTGACTTCCTGGAGGAACAGGCTGACAAACGGGGCATCACAGACCCAGACACCCTGCACATCTGGAAAACCAACAGGTAGACTTGTTAACTCTATGCTCAAAGTCCCAGTTGGTTACCTCACAAGTGAAAGGCTGTAAACGTTTGTCATTTCCCTTTTTGTGGCAGTTTACCTCTGCGTTTCTGGGTGAACATCCTGAAGAATCCTCAGTTTGTATTTGACATTGACAAGACGGATCACATGGACGCCTGTTTGTCTGTCATTGCCCAGGCTTTCATAGATGCCTGCTCCATTTCTGACCTGCAGCTAGGCAAGGTCTGTCTATCAATTTTTTTCCATAATTTGGGGGGCTGTAGGGGTAAACAAGATCAAATTGCCTTGAGTCAGTGACTTAGCTGGAGGCGATGAAGTGAGTCTGTTTTCTTCCTGCAAAAGTTCCTGTTTGCAGTGTATCCATGGATCTACATACAGTTACTTCTGAAATTATTTGATAGTCAAGTTCTGGAGTTAAAGGGAGTGTCTTATTTCTATGATCTCTAAGAGACTTATGGATGCCTACGTGTTAAGTGACAGGTTATACATGACACTTACACAAGTAACCGACTCACTACTTAAAAACCTCTGCTCTCTAACCTTTTATTCTAACTATTTAATGTAGCTGATTGAATACCTGATTTAATAAAGATTGCACACGCACACGCACACACACACACACACACACACACATGCACACACACACACACACACACACACACACGCACACGCACACACGCACAACACACACACACTGTGAGCGCTCATCCTAAAGCCGTCAGACTGTAAGCTCCATCTACCTCTGCTCATGTCATTTCAGCCCGGTTGGTCGATCCAAGGTCATGCATGGTTGTGCATGCTCGTGTGTGTGTCAGGTTGTGTGTGCGCCCGCATGCATGTGTGCGTGCATGTCAGTGTCTTTACTTCTCACAAATCTGTCTCATCCTTCAGACACCATGACCCTGAGCCTGCTCTGCTATGCTTCCTGTCTCTCTGACTGGCTTCCTCCCTGGAGAAAGTCGAGGACTCATCAAATAATGCTCCTCTTTCTCTGAGAGACACTCTGATTTAAAAGCGTGTGCCAAAGTCAGCACACTCAACAGCAGGAGTATTAACACATGCATGCAGATGTCTACTGCTACACTGCCGTAAAACCAGCACGTTTGAGAGTTTTTTGTTTAGTGTGTGTCCAAAGCCTTCTGTTTAACATCTGGCTTTGCAAGCACAGTGCTGTGGACTCAACACGTTCAAGGATATGGCCACATTTTATCCTGTAGGTCAAGGAGACTGACATGACATGCCTCAGGTGTATATAGACACTTATATGTACATATGTATGGCCTCAGGACAGAGGAGTGAAGTGTACTGGATCTGGATTAGCAGGAGCACAGCAGGGGTGAGAGGGAGGTAGGAAAGTGGGCAACACTTTCCACAGAAACCCCCTTAACTGGCAAAATGCAGACAAGGAAGGCCACAGGGTCGCCGGGGGTTACTGCACAGATGGGCGATCAGCAGGAAGTGACCTTGCGGACAGGATGAGAGAGGGTCCCCGATCAGCAAGAGTGACTGGCACAGCCATTCAGTCCCCAAACAGCTTTCAAACACGAACAGCCCCATGCACAAACAAACACACACTAATTGACACAAATAACTTGTGACACACAAAAATATTAAGATGCATTGTAAGCACATTCACTGATGCTAAAAGCTGAGACTGCCCATCACCCCCCTCCTCTTTTACATTGTTCTACTTTCTCTCTGTCCCTTTCTCTCTTGCATGAACTCGCCCACTCACAACAGTAGTTACCACTCTAATCCAAATGTGCTCACAACCTCTTTGCCCCACTACCTTTCTGACTGCTCGAATAAGCACTGCTGCAAGAGTGACTGTGAAGAGAGGAGCAGGGTATAAAGGAGGAATGAAGAATTATTATTTAGACTGGATTTTTGAGTCTCCTGTTGTGCGGAAAGGAAATGGTGCCCTCCCCTCCATTGTCTCATTTTAGGCTGGTTCAGACAGGGTCATTGACAAATAACAATCAATCAATCAATCAATCAATCAATCAATCAATCAATCAATCAATCAATCAATCAATCAATCAATCAATCAATCAATCAGATATATTGTATTTGATTGATTGATTGATTGAAAGTTTATATTAAAACAGATGGGGGGTGCTAGAGAGAATTCCAAGAGATATAACTATACAATGTAGCATAATCCATGATCAGCTGCCACCACAGTGGATGACCCAGGAAGTGGCCACATCTGCAATCCTGTGTCTGCAAAGACAGAGTGCTGGGGAAGACGTTGAGTCCAGAATAAGCATTCATGAGACACTAACGTGATGAGGGCAGTGTGAAGACAGATAAAAAGGAGAAGCTTCCAAATGACATGTGTTACCGTCCACTCTAAGCCTGTGGCAGCAAAACTAAGAGCTGATCCAAGATAGGCCCAGAGCAGCCCTACATATAAACTTCATCAAAAAGCCAAAGTTTATGAGATCATGGTCACTGCGAAAATAGAATTTGTTTTTGCCCTAACATGTGCACCGTTCTTTTTACAGGACTCCCCGACTAACAAGCTGCTTTATGCCAAGGAGATCCCGGAGTATAAAAAGAGAGTGCAGTGCTATTACCGGCAGATTCAGGAAATGGCACCTCTGAGTGAGCAGGAGATGAATGCCCACCTCGCTGAGGAATCTCGGGTGAGTAACAGTGCTCAGAATGTTCTTGCGTGTTTGTCATCTGCATGTTTTTACCATGGATTCTCTCGTATGATACTTTGGTGTCCATCCTGCAGAAATACAGAAATGATTTCAACACCAACCTGGCCTTGACAGAAATCTACAAATATGCCAAAAGATACAGAAACCAGGTAAGAGAAAAGATTATTACATCTGCTCTCTGTTTTTCCGATCTCACAGTCAGATTAGATATGTAGCTCTTGTTTGAACTGGCCTCTTTCTGCTCAACACATCAGTCAGCCCCTTTCGCCGTATCGAGTTTTCACAGATGGGTATCGCACTGTGACATATCATTGTGTTCTGTGTGTTATCACTGTGTCAAGTTGATAGATGGGTCAGACTGTAAACAGTCTTACACCGTGTCAATTATCTGCCCTGATATCTACACTGAGTTGATTCTTTCTTCTGTTAAACATTTTCAGGTGAAAAACCACCAGATGTGCATCTTCCAAGCAGCAACCACAACTCTGTGTCCAATGCTCCTTTTACTTTAAACAAATAATGTGCTTACACTCAGTGTATCCACAACCCCTATCTGCTTAATAACAGTATTAATTGCAGATTTGTGTAATTTGTATTTTCTGCTTCCTTTGAACTGGCCCTCGTCAAACCTCTGCCACACTCCTTCCTTCGTTCCTTACTACTGTGACGATTCTCTGGAGAGGTTCAGTGAGTGGCAACTGTGCTTTAATGTAGCATCCCCATGATAATACATTTTGGCTGCTTTCCTCTGTCATGCCACTGTACTGACATGGACTGAGAGCTTAGAGTCTGATTCAGAGAGCTCTGTGAATGGCCCCTGATTGCCTATTCTCTCTCCCGAGCTCAGTTTCGCTTTGCCGGGTAGCACACTGTTGCTCAGAGCCCATAAATCCCACTGATAAAGTGCAAACTGCAGGGCATGAAAAACAGGCCAGATGTGGGTTTTGTAAATATGTGAGAAGCAGAGGCTTTTGTGGGGTGAAGGCATGCGAGAAACCAAGCGATGAGGCTAAAGCACTCCACTTGTTTCTTTTTCAACTTTGTATGTCCGGGCAGGTGGCTGATTCCTTCCTTCCCCTGGATAGAGAGATGCATGAATGCTTGACAGCCACTGAAAGTCATCTTTGTTGTGTTGTTCTTTTTGTGTCTGCCCTCTGTCAGGTGGTGAACGCTTTGGAGTCTAACCCCACCGCACGCCGCACTCAGCTGCACCACAAATTCGAGCAGGTCATTGCCCTTGTGGAGGACAACATCTACGAGTGCTGCAGTGAGGCCTGAAACCTGCCTGTCTTTTAAACTAGCCGTCACGCTCTCCCCCACTGACAGCTGCCTCTTTCCCATTGACCTGGTCACTTGGGAATGTCAGCCACTGTGGAGTTTGTCTTCGTTCGTGTCGTTGTTATTCCCAAGGACTCAAGCGAAAAAAGTCAAGAGACTTTGATCATGGATCGCCAAGCTGTTTTTCCCAAAAATATCACCATGACATTGGCAGAATTCCAGTCTGGCTCAACTTTTTATGCTTTATAGTGGGAGAGTATTGGGGTTTTTGAAGGCACACAACACCAAGATTTTTGCCCCTTTTCCAACTCCTCTGCAGTTAAACAAGCGATTAAAATCCTCCATAATGAATGGATTCTAACCTGTCCGTTAGCACTTCTCCCAGAAGTGGGACAACAGTCTAATCTCTTTCCTGTTTATAAGTTGGGATGTGTGTAGTTACAACACGCATAAAGACCAACTCATATTATTATGAACAATTTTAATCGCTTGTTTAACTGCAGATGAGTTGGGAAAGGGGCAAAAATCATATAATGGTGGTTCCTTTAAGGATGAGGCTTTTTTTCTGGATGTCTTTAGAGTAATTTGGAGCTACAGGAAGCCCTGGTGGCTATCTTAACGCACTGAACCCTTTTATGAAGGGAATGAGCCAATGATGCACTGTACTGTATTATAATGTCAATAGCAATATTTATAGTTGTGTTACAATGCTTTCAAGTGGCCTGTTCGGCAGGACTATGAAAGACTAGAATGAACTCCTCCCATTTCCTAAGGCTTGCAATGTTCTCAGGTGTGAATGGTGAAGATTTGTGACTGGCACGCTAATTGGTGCGCTGAACATTACGGCTGTATATGCTTTGCAGGTTGATAATGGGAGGAGTAAAAAGAGAAATATAAATGACGGAAGTAAAAATGATATCAAATGTCATGTAGTTCAATGGGAAGAGCTGCATCAGTGTAGAATTGTTGATCAGTGTTCCTGTAAACCAATGAATATTATGTTGGATTCTTAACAATTTAAGAGGGAATATTACATTTATGAAAACAAGTGAGCTCAATATAATCTGAGGAGAGACTGTATTTGTGTTGCCAAATGACCTGTCAGAGTTTGTGAAATAAATTACAGTATCTAGGATTTTAAAATGTCTAATAGTAGCATTTTTTGTACCGAGAGTACAATTCATGAGTACTTAATTAGTGGAAGTGCTGAGTGAGCATTTACACTATTGTTATCCTATTTTCGCTATGATTCTATCCTCCGTACGTTACCCAATCGCTATCTTCTCCAACTGTTTTTATCCATTTATTTAGCCCTTCCTGCAATTTTTCCCCATTTGAAATCTGCTTCATATCCATCAAAAACCTTCTGCTCTTTGAAATGTGGTACTAGAAGCTTTACTGCCACCAACTGGGCTGCAGTGTAAATTCGGACTGTCAGAAGGCCTCCGATCTTATTTCACTCCATTAGATGGAGTCCAATTTTACCCGACACAAGCCCAGCGAATCGAGGCAAACGTCACACTGACGCGGTCCAATCAGGACGGTAACTGGAGCTTCTACGTCAGCATTTGGCGTGTCAAGTGATGTCGACATAAAGTCCGGCCGCTCCGGCGTAATGTAAAGAATCGAAAAGAGAATTGTTAACCGTAAATGCTAATGAGGTCGATGGATCGAGCCATTTCTTATCGATATCGTACCGGAACCGGTTATCGATACCCATCTGTAGTGACTGGTCAGTTTGCCCCTCACTCTCCAAACCAAGACACACACATAGCTTGTACATCCCCGGGATAAAGGAGTTCTAATCAGAGCCAGCTAACTGGGCCCTGATAGAGAGGGACGATTTTGATTGGATAACATGTTACCAGGACAGTAACCCTTTCATTGCTGATGTAAACTTGACAGTAAACTTAACTTTAGAACATAGATGAGATAATTTTGTATTTGTATTGTAATAAATAAATGAGATAGAAATAAAAACATTATTTTTTATCTAATACTATTTTTGGTCCAGAATCTTTTTAGTATTTTTTAAGGCCTTCTCTGAAGGTGTAGAAGGCCCTAATGGTTCCCCACTGCTCCGCACGCGATCTTATCTTGCACGCTTTCCATTCGTCGAAGAAGGCAACAACCATCTCATTCAACTCCAAGGGCTCGCAGTATGGAATGCCAAGATTTCAGTCAGTAAGTATAGATTTTTTAATTAAAATCCATCTGTAGTCTATGTTCTTTGGTGAGCTAGATGCTCATTCTGCAAATAAGTGGCAGAAACATAACTGTAAACCAAGCCATTGTAAAAATAACTTATTAAAAATAACTGAGCACCACATCCTAGGAGTCATTTAATCAAAGTGGGTGGCAACATTGAAACAAAGCTGTCCGTGGCAACAGTCTATCATGGAGATGACAGGTGTTCTTACCACATTGGCCACAATGTTTGTAGCGATACTAAAAGCACCTGAATGAAGCTTTTGGAATGGTCTGTTTTTCATATGTTTTAAATATAAACATTTATTTAAAATTTTCAGGCAAATAGCATAGATAACATAGCTTGCAGCTTCATCTAAGATATATTAATATAAAGGCTGATATGATAAAAAGACATTTGGAAGTAGCAAATAGTATTGAGTTAAAGATTTATGTCTGGCTTTTTTTTCTAAATAAAGACTACCCCATAGCTATAAACACATTCAAGAATCACTGTTTACAGCGATAGCCTCTGCTGGTTTGTTGAAATGATGATCTTATTTTTTTTTTCTCTTCTGTAATCTGCATATGGAGACTGATTTTATTGATATCAAAAGAGAATGCATCTTCAAAGGTCTCTGCGTGTACCTGAATGAAGATCCAGAGAAGCTGGTGAAAGAATACCTGGTAGGTAATTTACCTGTGTCTTCTGTAATCTTTCTATGACATGATACTGGCTCTATTCTACTTGCCTTGTTACAGTAGCTTTTTCCATTCCAAGACAGTACCCTTTCAGGGTAGCGAGTTGTCATAGTTATGTGTGCAAAACTACTGTGACGTCAGTTTCAATGCGAAATCTCTCAATTCTTACAGTACGCTCTAAAAATAGGATATAATTCATATCAATGAAAAAATCATTGTCCTTGTTCATTATTTGTCACAGGACGTTGCTGAGAGAACTCAAACGGCCCTAGCAGAGATGGTGTTTGGAATCTTTGTCATCCGCCATGAAGGTGCAGAGCTCATTGACCAGCCTGAAGAGTCGGTGTTGTCTTGGAGGAGGTGCAGGTGATGGATGACCTGGGTAACGTACCTTTTGCTGTGGCAATGTTGCTTGGCCTTGTTTATGCACTAAACCTGAGCTACCCTCGGGAGCTCACGTATACATTTGAGGTCCTGCAGATGATCATTATAAGTTGGATAGGAACAAATTATCCATCAAAGTACAAGTTCTCAAAACTCTGCTTTCCCGCTGAAAAACATTTGCACTTAACTGTTAATTCTAAACATTTTAAAGTAACACTTTAGTAAGACAAGCATTTTAGTAAAATTCAAAAGCTTTTCTTTGAATAAAATCATGGAAAGGATTTCCACGTGATTAAATGGCTTTCATTCAGCATTGTGCAATTCTGTTCTTCCAACTAAATGTACTTGTGTTGGGGGTCATCTTCATTTACTAAGGTTGATTCAACTTGGGAACAGCATTATTGAACAGTGAATTTCTTTCAACGATATTGTTAATTTAAAAAAAAAAAAAAGCTGTTTTTACCAAATGTTTGCTTCCACACAATCTGAGTCCTCGTCGCAGGTGTTCCGACTGGCAAACAGGAAGAGAATGTTTCCAGGCGGTTTTATACAAGTGGCAATGAGGGCGGAACCATTTGGTTTGGGTGGATTGGGTGAACTACCTACTCTCTGTCCAATCAAAGTAAGGAGTGGGAGGAGTCAATATTTAGCCTTTGCTTTAATACTTTGAATGATAAAGGGTTAAAATCATGAAAATGATTGAATTTTTGGTATTTTTTAGCATGTCGGAAGATGTTTAAGTGATTTAAGAAAAAGGCAAAAGAAAATATTGATGTTATATGTTTGTTTGTTTTTTACATTTTTAACTATGAGAAGGGCATAAGGTTTAAACATGTTAAGAATCAACAGTCTGGATGTCTCTCAGTTTGATCTAGGTGTGGTCCTAGCCTGTTTGTTTTTGACCCAAAATTTTGTCCATGTACCATAGTATGACATTTTTTGCAAATTTTGGGCGCCACATTATATTATGACTTTTTATGGTCATTTTGGACGACATACTATACTGTGATTGTTCAGCTTGTTCCGCACTTTCAATGAAGACTCAGCATTCACATTGCACTTTCTTCAGGAAATGTACTTTTCTTGTTTTGAAATACATTGCAGCATACTGGATTTTGAAATTTGAAACCCATTTCGATTTGGCCTGTTACTCCAAAGCCCACCATTTGGAACATCTCACCAAGTCTTGTAAATGTAATTCTAATAAAGTGAGTAACAGAAATGTCATGCAGTTATTTAGCATTGTTTTTATTGCAGGACACAGAATAAGTTCCACGAGATCCTAGCCTTAATACACTAAACAAATATATATCCCTATTTCACGCTGAAATCTTGACATTCATCCAAATACAAAAACATCCATCCACCACAAACACACACACGGCATCTTCTCCCTGCAAAGGCTCTTTAGAGGTCCATATGTATCAGGTCATGTCTCAGGTAATGCTAAGAACGAGCTAACCACATCAGCTTCATTACTACAAAGACAAAAAATGAGACAAAGACCAGAGGACAGCCCTGTCTGATGCCTCAAAAACACATGAGATATTTAATCAAAATCATGACTACTTTCATCTAAGTATTTTTATAAGTCATTGTTCAAAGCAACTTGCGGGGATTTATAGCTGTAACAATTACTTGAACAAAAGCTGATGAGGATAAAATCACACTGTATAGTTTGTTGTATTAGATTTGCTCCATATATGCTTTTGGTTTTTTTATGCAGCGGGTAATGTGGAATGTGTTCAGATGGATCATCCTATGGACAACAACCGCTTGATGCACGGTTAAATGCTGTGAAGCCATCTGAACACTTTCCAGGATTAAATGGATTGAGAGTCCATATGCTGGCTCTCGGGTATGTCAGTCGCACCATAGGTGTGCGTGTGCCCATAGTGCCACTTGGCAGTGGAGTTAGAAGCAGAGGTGCTGAGCTGTGTGTGGGCTTTGGTGAATGGGGGCTTTTTGAAGCCCCTGCAGTTTAAGCAGGAGTGACCTGGCTAGAAGATACAGATGAAGTCTGGGTTTTGGAAACCGCAGCACCAGTGGCCTCATTGTCTCCAAACGGGTTCTTTCCACAGCACACAGTGGTGATCATGCAGTTTCTGAACTGCAGGACAAAAACAAGAAGAGAATCTGAATTGCACTTGTGCACCTTTGATTAATGAAGGAATAAAGATTTATAGTGTTAGAAAGTAAAAGTGCATTGTAATATATTACATTACTGATAAAATACCTGAAAAACAGGACAAATACTCTTCAATACAGAGTATTTGTAAACTAGAGTCTGCATAGAACAAGTCCCCTGTGACGGATGTCTGATTATACTGTATCATCATTATTTTACTGTTGAATACCAATTTTAGAGTAAGTAAAGTAAAGTATAAGCAGCATTTCACGGTCATAGTGGCTCCACATGCACTACTTTGACTACTTAATAAACAATTCAGTAGTTTATGCCACTCCCATAAAGGTCAAATCTGAAGGGTCATGAATACAAATGTGACACAAAAGATTAAAAATAAATAAAAAACATTTACAGGCAAACCTTAGGCTTTTCTTTCTTTCAGTTAAATTTAACAATGCAACTCATTGCTACTGATCTGTGAATCGAGAACTTACCATGTTTTTTTAATCATGGATCATTACCCCAAAAATGTATATTTTAACTAGGCATTTTTTGACACCCATAACAAATGTTAACCTAAAAAAGAAACTGCAACCAGTAGATTAATAGTGTTGGTGGTGGAAAGTTGTAACATAAAATATGTGTACCTAATGTTGTGAAGTGGAAACTGTGTTGTATTGTGGTTAAGCGCAGTTCTGGGGTCTGTGTTTTGTTACATTTCATTACTGAAATCATTGCAGCTCTCCCATATAAAAAATTAGCAGTATATGTGTGGCATATACCTGTCTGTTGAGAAGAATGTAGATGACTGGGTTGTACAGAGCAGCACTCTTTGCAAAGAAGGCCGGAGCAGTCATGAACACTGGTCCAAACTCAGTTCCCTGATTGGCAAAGATGTACCAGGCCACAGTGGCATAGGGAACCCAGCACACCAGGAAAGAGATCACCATGACTATGACCATGCGTGTCACTTCTTTCTCTGCCCTCTGGGTGGTTTCAGACTCCTGCTGCTGGGCTGCAGCCTGAAAACAGTGAGAGGCAGCTTAATTTATAAAAAGCATATTCCGTGATCCAAACATGAACAAAAAGGTCAATTTATCATCAAATGACTGACAGACAGGTATTTTAATCTGATAGCAGTAATGTAGCGTTTATAACTGTAATAACTTAATATTAATGTTTATGAAGTCAAACCCAAGTATATCTGTAAATGACTGACATTAAAAACTGCAGAAAACTGAACTTTATGACAACTAATAAATTATAAATGTAGTTATGTAATTATTAATGAGGGCATCAGAATCAAACAGTGAGCCGGCAGACTGCCCTTCAGGTGGACAACCTGGGTTTAAGCTGTCATTTTGGCAATGATCTGCCCTCCTGAAGTGTCCTTGAGCCATTAAATCCCTCACATCTCCAGAGACAGTGCTCTGTGATGCTCTAACCTCCCCATGGTGCGGAAGGTAAAGGTAAAAGCGGGGGAAAAAAGGATTTCTCTGCAAGGATAAACAAGGTGTCAAATCCTATTATTAATATTACATCCGAGAGGTGTTCTTACCGCACGCACAGTGCAGAGCAGGCGACTGTAGCAGAAGAAAATAATGAAGAGAGGAATAGAGAAATGGAGGATGAACATATAGATAACAAATGAAGTGTTGTTGATCTCAGGCTTGGGAGTGTAGTAGTCAATTCCACAGGAACACTGCATTCCCTCTGGGATGTACCTGCAGCCACACATAATTATGAACTAAGAATTTCCATCAACACTGTCACACAAAAGTATTTGGTACCAAATAGTCTCCATAGCTTGAACAGTGTATGTTGAATAAATACATTTAATCAATAATAAATACATTTAATCAATAGTAATTTTATTTTGTTTTATTTTGTAAATAATTACACTACGTTCGGCTTTAAATCCTACAAAGCCGATTGTATACACTTGAAAGATACAGTACCGGGACCATCCAAACAGAGGCGGTGCAGCGCAGGTCAGGGCCATGATCCATGTGAATGCCAGGCCGGCAATGGCATGTTTTTCCCCAAAGCGGAAGTTGGTCATTGGCTTGCAGACGACAATGTAGCGCTCAATAGCCAAAACCACCAGAGACCAGAGTGCAATCTCTCCTGAGACAGAGAGGATGTTTGTATTGAAATAAAGCACATGCGTTTACACATGATTTTTAAATGTAGGTAGTACAGTTGATTCCAGGTGCAAAACTACACAAAAACACACAAAAATACTTATAATTGAAAAAATGAAACACAAAGAATAAAACGTAAGAATAAAAGGATAACATGCAGGTGAATTTATACACTGTTTCACATGCTCTCACCTCCTAAGGTGGCGAAGAATCCTTCGATGTTGCAGCCGGTGACACCTAAGATGAAATATCCATGCAGGGCTGTGTAGAGGGTCACTGTGAAGCCCCCCATGACCATGAAGAGGTCGGCCACTGCCAGGTTGAGTAGGACATAATTCAAAGGGGTCCTTAGCTTTTTGTGTTTCACAGTGACATACAGGGTGAGAAAGTTGATGGGGAAGGCAGTGATGATGAGGAACAGCATGTATGCAGCCAGAAGAGAGTACTTCCAGGGTTCAGCCAAGTAGTACTGAGGGTGCTCAAATGGGCTGCGAACCAATCCAGTCTTGTTAGACATGGGGACATAAAAGTTGGGTCCTTCTGTGCCATTCATTACTGCTGATGGTGACGGCTGTTCCTTTGCTGAGACCTTTACACCAGATAAAACAGTCTGGCTCTCTCCTCAGAATGAAGGACTGTGGGGGTCTTGTGGTTCAGCCGTGCAAATAGTGGAGAAAAGACAGATAGAGGGATGAATCTTTGTGGAAGTAAAGTGTCCTCTGCAGTCCCCCGTGGAGGTGCAGTACCTTTTAACAGGCCGGGCGGATTAAGGATGTGCATGGACCAGTAAGAGTTAGTGGAGATGGAATTAAGACCCTCATTCTTAGCCTCCCTCTCTCCCACTTTCAGACACACATACACAATAAAGCACAACAGGAGGAAACTCCAGGAATAGCTGTGCAGCACTTTCAGCATAACTGGTTACAGCTATGGCTAATGACAGCTCACCATTACTTTCATGTGCATCAATGCGTCATCAGAGTGAGATAAGAGGAGAGAGTGGGAGGATGGCAACGAGTGAACCAATATGTAATTTAAACCATTCAGAGTGGACAAGCGAAATGAAAATGAAATTCTTTGAGCAATCCAACTTATTTACATCATGAAAGACTAATCCCTAACCAGTGCATTATTCAGAGCTCAACTCTAGTCTGATTTTCTTCACACCAATAGTCTACATGAGGACTTTCAGTCAGGGTTCAGAATTCATCATAGCACTGAGACAGCTCTGGCAAAAGTCTCAAACGACCTACTCATGGCTTCAGATAAAGGATTTATCTCTGTTCTGGTTCTCTTAGATCTTAGTGCAGCTTTTGATACTGTTGCTCACCACATCCTTCTTCATAGGCTCGAACATTTAATTGGCACAACAGGAATTGCCCTAAATTGGTTTAGCTCCTATTTATCAAACTTATCATCAATTTGTACAAATTAATGATAAGTTGTCACAATACGTACAAGTCAGCTATGGAGTTCCTCAAGGCTCTGTGCTTGGCCCAATGTTATTTATGTTATACATGTTGCCATTAGGAAACATTATTAGAAAACACTCTTTAAATTTCCATTTTTATGCAGATGACACTCAGTTGTATATTTCAATGAAGCCACATGAAACTAATCAACTACTTAGACTCCAAGCATGTCTCAAAGACATTAAAACCTGGATGAGCCAAAATTTTCTATTATTAAATGCAGACAAAACTGAAATTTTAGTACTTGGTCCTAGACACCTTAGAGAATCATTATCTAATTATATAGCCAGTCTAGATGGCATTGTCCTTGCTCCCAGTGAAACTGCCAGGAATCTGGGAGTTATTTGATTCTGATTTATCACTTGATTCTCACATAAAACAGACCTCGAGAACTGCCTTTTTTCACCTACGCAATATCGCAAAAATCAGACATATCCTGTCTCTTAAAGATGCCAAAAAATTAATCCACGCCTTTGTCACGTCCAGGCTTGACTACTGTAACTCATTACTATCAGGCTGCAGCAGTAAGTCCCTGCAGCTTGTTTAAAATGCTGCTGCACGTGTATTGACCAGAACCAAGAGAAGAGAACATATCTCCCCCATATTAGCTTCACTGTACTGGCTCCCTGTGAAATTTAAAATCGAATTCAAACTCATTCTACTCACATACAAAGCTCTAAATGGTATGGCACCAACATACCTAAAAAATTTAAATATCCCATATCATCCTACTAGAGCACTCCGCTCTCAGAACGCAGGTTTATTCACAATTCCAAAAATCCATAGGAGCAGACTAGGAGCCAGAACCTTCAGCTATCAGGCTCCTCTGCTGTGGAATCATATCCCAGCTTCAATCAAGGAGGCAGACACCCTCTCAGTATTTAAGAGCAGACTTAAAACGTTCCTTTTTGACAAAGCTTATAGTTAGGGCTGGTCGAGGTCCATCTCTGATCAGCTCTTAGTTATGCTGCCGTAGTCCTAGACTGACGGGGGACATTACGACCTTATCCTTCTCTTCCTCTGTCTGCTTTCCCTCCTTCCATCTACATCATATCATTATATCTATGTCTTATTAATGCACTTTACTAATTCACCCTCTTCCCTGGAGTCTTTGTGCTACACTGTTCCAGTACCAGGTGCAGCCACTTCTATGGACTATCGACTGTGGTGGCAGCTGATCGTAGAACATGCTCTGGAGCTGCAGGGCCTGGATTCAGCACCGCACTCAACGCACCACTACCACTATTATATTATATTATATTATTCTACTTGCATAATTAATCATTATAAGTCATTTTGTTGATGTGTTGTGTACACGTGGCATCCATTGCACTTCTGTCCATCCCTGGTAGTGGGATCCCTCTCTCCTGGAGGTTTCTGCGTTTTTTTCCCCTGTTAAAGGGTTTTTTTTGGCAGTTTTTCCTCACCCTTGTTGAGGGTGTAGGTCAGAGGATGTCATACCCTGTACTCTTTGTTTAAAACCCTATGAGGCAAATTGCAATTTGTGAATATGGGCTATACAAATAAAATTTGATTGATTGATTGATTGATTGATAGTCTTAAATGTAATCAGAATCATAGGGCCATACTGCTCATTACATGCACTCTCACTCTGGCTCCATCTGAAAGAGGAAAAATGTAATAAGTTAAAATGCTTAATAAAATGCAACTGTAAGAAAAATGCCTAAATATTTAATTGAAGATTTCTTCATAACAATATAAAAATACATTCTCATTTTTAAACAACAGATGACATATACTATACTGTTATAAAACATAAAATAGTTTCAGCATATGAGCTTGTGGAATGCACTTGTTGGCAGATATCTGGCATCTGTGAATGTCACATTACAACTATGTTTCCATTCTATGAGGACAAAATATTGTTCTTTAAATACATCTGTAACTATTATATATTTATTATAATATTTTGTACACGGTACACTAATGTTCCCCTTAAAGTGGTGATATAATCAGTGACAGCCCTACGTAGTCTGATCTCCATAATCCAATTGGGTTGATGGCTGACGGTGCACTTTTTTTCAACTCTATAATGACCAATGCAAACAGTACAGCTAAAACACCCATCAGCCATGAAAAACAATCACATCAGCTTAACAATGAACAGATGTGTAAGTATATTACAGCAATAACTGTAATATTACAATCCACAGGAGCAATAATGGAATGTCAGAAAATCAAGTCTAGGGCAGGAATCCAAAGTACAAAAAGACCAGCTTGATGGTACAAATATGCTGTGACGGTTTTAAACTGATCAGTTTGGTTCATCAATGGGTCTGCGACAGTAAGGGCAGCAGTTGTGCTGAAGCACCAGGAGCTCATAATCCTCACTATGGAACATCTAGAAGGAAAAAAAACAGAACAAATATTATGAAATATTAAGAAACAAAGAAAGAAAGAAAGAGTCATATTTCAGTCGTTTATGCTTGCTGTGTCTCTAATAAACTCTGTACCTTAAAGCAGGTGGGACACATGGTGATGCTCACATCAGGCAGCAGGGAGCGGAAGTATTCCCATTTGAGTGGCCTTGGCCAGCGTTTGATCAGGACGTCCCTCCTGCTCATGGAGCGCAGCACTGAGCGACTCACCTTGACGGGGACAAAGTTTGACCCCCCCTGCTGTTTGGACACACAAAGGGAAACGTCCACATTCTATTATAGACGCTGTCCTTTCACCTTCTCCAGCTGGTTTGCCCAGTTGGGGGAATATTAATCACTTCATCTGCTCTGTCCTTTTATTACCTCAAAGCTCATTTTGGCTGTGAACGGATCCTCCTCTGCATCACCTATTCCATCATCAATCCTCAACGCCTGCAGCTCTGATCAGTGTCAATTAAGAATAAGTAGCTACATATTCCAACACCATATTTGACTTGTTAAGCATTTTTTGTAATTATATAGTTTTAACAAAGGACAAGCCCTGAAAAGATTCCTCAGAGACTATTCTAGGACTGAGTGTTAAAATGCCGATCAGTCATGCCTGTCAGTCACATTGTGGCTCTGGGGGAACAGGCAAGACCTCAGTGCCCTTGAGAGTCTGCCGGCTAATGCAGGTTAATCTCAGCACTAGGGCTGTGGCTACGGCTCTCAGAGGGTTAGTGTCATTAAGATGAGACAGGAGAGCCTTACTAACCCTATTAGCTCAAGAGCTAAGATGACTTAGCTCTGACAGCTTACCCACCGCTACAGAATCAAGGCTAATGCAGCCTAAACAGCTTCTTAGAACTGCCACAGGGCGAAGGACAGTCACGTGCTTCATTTTGTAGAGATCTGCTGGATTTTAGGGCAGGGATGCAAACTCTGAGGCCCAGCAAAGTGAGTTTAATAATTCAATGCTACGCACGTAAATCATCAAGCGTGGTACTTTGTTATGTAATTAATCAAAGGATACCACCATTGTCCATATCCTGCATGTGTGTATCCCTCTGATCCAAATGAGGAACTTCCAAGTCAATAAGAGAAACAGCCTCCTCATCAGTGATCCCTTCCTCCAGGTAGAACTGAACCAGGGGCAGCACCTCTGTGCAAAGATTTTTTTTTTAGAAACACGTGTCCTCTTTGGGAAATACAACAGTGTATTTGTGTCACTGACCATATGATGAAGCTGAGTAGATGAAAGGCTGTCTGCAGTTGATGCACATGCTCCCCTGGTTGTTCAGCAGCGGGTTGTTGGTGGAACAGCGGTAGCACATCATGCCCTCAATCAGATCCTGCAGTTAACACAGGTAAGATCAACCATGCATACAACTATGCAGGTCAACAGACCTAAACGTACCAGTGTACACAAGCTCTTAAACACACCTCACTGTCGTGGAAAGGTTTGGCACGAATGGTGAGGCTGCCCAGCTCGATGGACTCCTGGAAGCGAGAGGGAATGTGCAGCTCCTGAAGCTTCTCATAGGAATACCTGGCAAGCTTATATGCACCCAGCTTCTGACTCTGCTTGGCCAGTGCATACAAGGTGTTACTAATAATCAGGTCAAGGAAAATTAATGTGAAAGGAAGTGCCAGTACAGGGCTATTGATTTTAGGATATCAACATTTTCATGAGTCATTTGTTATGTTGGAAATGTCACTTGTGTGAATTTATGTTAAAGTTCCCATTTTCTGTTTAAGACAAAAAAAAACACTCTGCCAGCAACACTGGCTTAATGCTGGGGAAGTAAAACCTTGGTTAGGTTTTTGTGTGTTGCTGAAGTGAGGAAATTGTTACTCATTTGTATTTATATGGAGACAGATTGTTAGGAGAGTAGCTCTGAGAGTGTCTGTGTCAGGGCAATGAGTTGCAGCTGTAACTGCTCAATGCTGGCAGTCCTCCATCAACTAAAGCCTAGCACTAGTCTCCCCTCCTCTCCAATCAGCTATTCTCCAGTGCTTCCCACACAGCCTGTTCTGTTACAAGGACGGGAATGTTGATAAATGCGCATCCTCCAATTGTTTAGTGAGGCTTTTTCTAACATCGTGCTCAATTATTCAAACCAAGTGCAAAACAGTCTATAAATCGAATTTCAAAGTTTTACAGCTTGGCCTCAGAGGATCCCAGCTGCTCAGCCGATTTCCTCCTCAAAGGCTTGGGCTTTCCTTCCTCATACTACTGTGTGAAAGTTTTTGGATTTGTCTTTGTGACTGTTGGTGGCTTTGTGTGTATTACTCAAAGCATATACATATGAAAAACCAATATTCCTGTTCCAACTTCCAACATCTATCACTGGTTCACCACTTTATTATCAATGTCTCAACCAATCTAAATCTTAAGAGATTTTCAGAGGAATTCAATAGGAAGGTCTCCTTTAGTCTGAAAATATTTGTTTGATATCTGTCACAACATTAGAGCTTCTTTCTCAAAGGGAAAGATACACTTTAGAAATGCCTGGGGGCATGTCCTTGGTGAGGTTGTTGAGGAGGAACCTGCAGATGTTGAAGAGCGTCTCTGGCATGTGTGAGCTGAAGGGCTCATCCTGAAGATGAAAAGATAAAGAATGGAGGGATTTGCACATCATACAAAATGGAAGAAATCTCTGATTAATACATTGTGCTACAATTTCAAAAGCTCTCCTCTGCTCCTCTTGTTCATTTTTTTTCATGATGAAAGCAGGTCTGAAACCAGCCATTTGCAGTGCTTCATCAGACCTTACTGTGACCTTAATGGGAAAGAGAAACTTCCTAAAGCAGTCACTAAAAACAAATGATCACAAACATAAAAACTGAAATCTATTGTGCCTGTCCAACAAAGTTAAATCGAGATATAGAGGTTTTCTGCTTTGGACTGGACCACAATAAAACCTCTGTATTGCAGTGGCATGACCACAAATGAGTAGAAAGCTTTAACAACAAACTGACGACACTGATACTGTGCAGGTTACTAACATAAAGCTAATAACCAAAGGTTGTTTGTCAGAGGGTTAGGCCTGGGCTTAAAGAAGACTACTAATGAAATGGTTACCATGATCAATCAAGAGGCAACGTTTATCATGGTGAAAAGTCAGGGAAGTTTTACGCAGTAAGCCATTTTGACCACAGCATAAAGGGCATATCTATCACTACTATTTTTTGTAACTTTTTATGGGATTGAGAAAGACTATACAGAAATCTAAGTGTATTGCAGGTAGGTTTGGGTACCGAAACTCGGTATGGGTATGGAACCGGGGCGAGCATCAACAGTGTCTCATTTCGGGCCCATAAAATATGCAGCTGTCATGGCGTACGCACAGCCCAAGTTTGGTTAATTGATTCCAGCCACTGGTGCGCCTGCGCTCTGTGCAGCCTTGAAGGGTCAGGTGCTGGTCAGGGGAAAAACATTTATGCAACGGAAGAGTGGATTAAAAAAAAAAGTGTGTGTATTACTCTCGTATTTTTTTGGGGTCCCTGTCACTCAGGGGCCCTTGGAATCATCCTTTTCCCTCCTACACGGCACTTCTGTTTACAGACAGTGCGCCGTCCTCTTTGAGATGAACAGTAGAATGCGTGCGGAACAGAGGAGGATTTGGAGGCTTTCTTTTATTGCTGTATTAACTTGCGGTTAGAGGGAGTTTGCATGAGATCAGCAGATGTCTGATATTGTCCCTGGACCATAAAAGCATCTTCTGCTAGGGCACACTTCATCAACTAGAGTCAGTTATAGCCGACTGTCCAGTCCAGCTCCATGTTTAATCCACTAAATGATTCTGACAATTAAACGCTGTCTGGAGAATCTCCTGCTGATACTGTCCTGTTTCAGCACAGCACGAGCTGGACAGCGGCTGTCTGGGACGGTGTGTGTGTGTGTGTGTGTGTGTGTGTGCTGCAATAGTAATAATAAATTGTTTGTCCAACCTATAGCATACTTCTGTGTGTGTGTGTGTGTGTGCGTGTGTGTGTGTGTGTGTGTGTGTGTGTGTTTAAAGTACTGATTTAGTTGTCGAATGGAACCCTTTCGATACCCAACCCTAATTGCAGGTACGATTTCCTAGGCTAAGCATTTCTAGTGTGACAGCCAATCAAATGGCTACAAATGGCTGGTGTTTTCAGTTTTGTTGCGTCTAGTTATGCAAGGTTGACAAACGATGATGTTCTCACCGTATAACGTTGAATGGAGCGATAGACATGGTAGAGCTCAGCAAGATGCTGAAAATGCTCAAACTTCTTCAGCAGTTCATCCCTCTGTCCTTCACTTTCTGTCTCAAATGAACATACAAATAAAGAACATTAGGTACATCAATTAGATACACTAAAAACAAACTGTGGTTACTGGTGGTGAAGCAGTGAGTTTAAGAAACATCTCACCTCGAGCAATGTCCAGACACTGCATAGACAGCATCCAATAATAGTACCCTGCATCATTGAACCTGTTTTCCACCACTGCATTGTGGGTAAGCTGCTCGAGGACTTTCACGGCTTCATTCTGTTGCCCCGCTTTATGGAACGCTAATGAAAGAATCAAAACGGTGCAGATGGATTGTTATTGAGTGACCTTAAAAAACATAATAGACTGGTTTAATTATTTATTTTGTGTGGTATCTTTGCTTATAGGACATTGTGGTAAAGGTGATTTTACACATATTCACATCTCACATATTTCAGATGTCATGTAAGGTGTGTCTGTGATTTCTTCACTTTTATATGTCTTTCACAAATTGCTTTGAAGCACAGATGAAGCATGAACCTTACTAAACATGAGTACTTTCCGTCCTGTTCCTTCCAGAGGGTAATTAGAAGCAGCTTTAGGGAGACGTCCTTACAAGCCACCCTGCCCCAGCAGCAACAGTGGGGTTCAGGGCCTATTAATGGCAAATGCTTATCAGTCTCCCTAACTGGATGAACCACATTCAACTGTTTTTCAGTTAATGTCAAATTTAGCACCAATAATGTATTTTCATGTAAAGGTCTCCAACAAATACAACTCACTACTGCATATAATGGCAAATAAAAGTCATCCATAAATAATAAGGTCATCCATTGGACAAGTGCT
This sequence comes from Trinectes maculatus, assembly GCA_016785345.1. Taxonomy (NCBI): domain Eukaryota; kingdom Metazoa; phylum Chordata; class Actinopteri; order Pleuronectiformes; family Achiridae; genus Trinectes; species Trinectes maculatus. The sequence goes on from JAFBJQ010000320.1 coordinate 317,827, forward strand.
CCCTAAGCAAACGACAGAGTTTATATCAGTAATCTGGTCAATCAAATTTACAGCTTGACGTTGATTGTATTTTCTCGAATGTCTGCTTTTTATAAACAGCGGTGACTGAGTGAGAACAAGAATTTGAATGAATGAAATCGAGTTACATCCATACACAAGACAAAAAAAATTTATTACACACAATAAAACAGTCCAATTGGACCCTTGCTGTGTCAGAACCCAATTTTACGAAGACAAAATATGTACTGAACCAAATGAGCCCGCTGTTGACTATTTGTAAATATGTCATTGAGAGGAACTAGTATCTTGGACAGTAGACAGACCAGAATCTTCGACTCAATCACAATCACAAGTAAAACAATTCAGCGAAATGCATGACCAGGAGAAAGCACCAGAACAATCGAACCTGTTCAGCTGTGTAATCTATGTTGAGACAGGCAGAGGAAGATTATGTAGAAGAGGAAACATGCTCGCTGAGATCATAATTATTAATCTACGAGATGATTATAACTGTAACGGTTACAGTTGGTAATCATTATCAAAGCTGCTTGCAGTACTGGTGATTAGAGGAAGGCATGCATGTCTTTCAGTTTACAGGCAGCCCAGCTCTGCTCTACTCTGCTCCAGCAAGTAGGATCATGTTTTACAGTGGATACTAAGAAATCTTACGGAAGTAGTGAAAAATGTGTTTGCCCTAAAACAGGCCAAGCTTTATCACTTCCATATGAAAACACTGGCTATGGCTGTTGACTTTAATGCTTGCTGAAAGAGCCTGGAAGCATACTTACAATTTAAATTTAAAGAGGATCGAGTCATCCTATACATAGGCTGACTCTGGGTGGTTTAAATATATGTATTGACTGATAATGATAGAAGTCAGAAGGGTTTAAGGTGGGGCAAAGAGCCCCATTGAAATATGCAGTAGAAGTTTTCCATCATAGAAACAGAGGAAACATTTAATTTAATAAACCTGTCTTACATTCTCACCTACGCACAACTAGCCAATCACAACATGAAGTGGGTGTGAATGTCAAATTGTTGGCCCCACCTCCCACCCAGCAGTCTGACTCACACAGCAGTGATGTGCTATGGAAATTTAGGTTTCCCAATCTGTTCCATCCACCAAACTTTTTCAAATGCATAATGATGGTTTAAATGTGAAGGGGCAACTTGGGTGGTGATGCGAAACTCACCTTTCTGCGCCTCTTCAAAGCGATCGCTCTCAGCCAGCCACTGGGCATAAGGCACAAAGACTTCATTTTTGAACTGGGGGTGCTTCTCCACCAGTGAAAAGGCCTGAGACATGGGCAGCACAGAGGACAAGTTAGCTGAATAGTGTATGTGACCAGCTAAGATGTGACACACACACACAAGAGCGAGAGAAAGAGCGAGAGAGAGCATTGTCAGGGTGACATTTGTAATTATACCTGAACTGTAGTGAATTTGGGACATACAAGTTAGAAAATATTGTTTGCATAAATGCATTTCTTCCAGTCAAATGTTGCTGAGCTAAGCAGATTTCTCACTCAATTAGAACAACAACTTTAGTTTTTCTGCTCTTTGAATGAGAATTGAAAAGAATTGATTGTTCAAACATTTACCTGTCACAGTAACGGATTAATCTAAATGTGGCAGGACCTGAGCCAAGAAACACACAACAGTAATACACAGTAAACGAGAGAGGGCAGGGGAAAGAGAGAGAGATAGAGGTCAAGCCTGTAAGCACAGAGTCATTTTAAAGAAATACTTTGTTTTAAAGAGTGGGTGCTGTGAATAGCATCCATATGGTCCATGCCGTAACTCGGTCTGTGCTAAGACTGATCTCGATGTCCACCTCCCCCACTGAAACACATAAAGCCTCCCTCCCTCTGGTTTCCTTTTTGTCTCCGGAGATCAAATAAATATCCAGAAAGTCACTACAGAAGAACCATGTGACAATAATCGAAAATTTTCTGCGTGCATCTCTGTAACACCTTCACATCAAAAGGTTTAAAGAACATTTGTCGTCTTGTCTGAGAAGCGTGATCTGGCCTGATGGAGAAATGTGAGTGGAAGCCGAATAGAGCTTTAAGCTGATACCCTTTCAATGAAGCAGAGTGTTTTGTAATTCACACTCTAATCACCATGTGGGCATGGATTCAGAGAAATCCAAAGCTGGATGATTAGCACCGTTGTGTGTGCATGGATAACAGTTTGTCAGTGCATAACAAAATTAGGCTGCTATATTGTCTTTTTGTTGGATTCAGCTGTGGTTACTTCGACAAATTCAGTAATCCCTTTCACCAATCCCTGCAAAATCTGAACATGAATATTATTTAGCAGTCCTGTGTGACTCAGATTCTATTTATGTGATTGTTTCTGGAAACACTACATATAAGTCATGATGAGCTGAGCAGGTGTGTTTCCTGCGAGCCGGGAGGTGTCAGACCTCTTCCCAGTGCCGGGTTTCCACATGCAGCTGCACCAGAGCTTGCAGATCTCCCATCTTGGAATAGGTCTCTGAGGCATAACCGTGGTGCTTCAGCTTCTTGAAATAGAGCGCACATTTTCCCAGTGGCTCACGTTCAGCCTTGTCCAGTTTTCGAGCAATGTCAATAAGCCTGGATGAGTAAATGAGAGAGGAATGAGCTCACACAGTGGGGTCGACTGTATCAAACTACGTTAATGACCCCACAAAGAATGTGACCTAGACAGGGTCATTAACTGTAACTAATGGCTAAAGAGCTCTGACTGTGCTCTGATGCAGGGTTTATTGGGGTGACCCACTATTATCACCAGATTGTGGTGTGACCAACAGACACCATCTTATCTGTTTACAACCCACATTCCCATTACATATGCGAAGGTAGCTGTCAAAGCTTTCCCTTAGCATGTCAGCTGTAACCTTTAGTACAGATGCTCAGTATGAGAGACCCGTGTTATGGATATTTCCTATTGCTACCTTGTGCTTCGATATATATGCATATCACAGATTACAAATTTAACTTTAAGATGTCAAATCACGATGGCAATTTAGTACGACACTTTTTTCCATTTTCCATTTAAAACATGTAAAATAACAACAATTGTATCCTAGGGTGAATGACTAAACTGTTTTATATAGTGACCGACACCTACATGTCTGCCCAGCCATGCTCGCCTATAATGTCTATGGCTTTGAGATGTTCTCCAGCTGACAGGTACATCTCTGCTGCTGCCCGTGGCTCCTTGCTGCTCTTAGCCCAGTCTGCCTGCTTGGTCATCAGGATCCGAGAGCTCTTAGGGTCTGTCATGCCAACAAACTCCTGCAAACAGAGACAGTTACAAACTTATTGCCGTACCGACTTGTAATTAGGTCAGAGGATGTCAAACCTTGTACAGTTTGTTAAAGCCATGAGGCATATAGTAATTCTGAATATAGAAATAAAATTTGACGGACGGACGGACTGATTGAAATCCTCATTAAGACTGAGGACAAGTGAGAAATGTATATCTGTATGTAAATGTATGTAGATAGTGAATACTATAAAAAGAATCCTAATAGTAAGGAGAAAGAGAGAAATCCAGTTCAGACACACAAAACCATGTGGGTTAAGTCCAAAACAGGAGGAAGAGAGTCAAATGAGGAGACAAACACCTTCAAGAAACTTTTCCCTTGACTGTCCATCCAAACAAACAGCTATTAGGACCAGATGGACACACGTCCACATAAATATACAAGTAGGCACACACTAATACACACACACACAAGCTGTGGATGTGTCTCCTGCTCCATCAAACTAATGATAAAGCTGATGATCAAAGTGTTCCCCACATGTAAAATAATAAAGCATGAATTTGCCTCAACTCCATCTGACCTCGTCATCAAAGTGCTCATGTAAGAGCAGATGTTCGCCTTATTCCTCTCCATTTGTGCTCCATTTCCAACCATGGCTGTGTGTAAAATAGCCTTGTGTTGTACAAGAAACTGTGTATGAAAGCACAGTGTGTGTACACGAATCAGAAGATATACTGTATGTGGAGGCTAAAGTGATATAGAAGGAGATGAAAGACAGATGTAAAAGGGGGAACATTTGAACACAGTGCAGGGCCCCAACTTGGCATAACTGCACACCGCGAAAAAAAACATATGTTCTACAACCCTAAAACATGCAAATCTTTCCAGTTCTTTCTGTCCGCACTGATACAAAGTTAGGCTGTGCATGTGCATGTGGGTTGTTGTCAATCCATGATTTAATCACCTTAGCATACTCAAACATGCGCAGGTCAGTGTACATGCTGAGGGCTCTAGATTCATGGCCTGTGCGTTTGTAGAGCTTGGCTGCCTCATGGAATTTCCCCTGGTAGGCACAGACATCTGCCAGGAAGAGCTCATTGTCGTTCTCACCTCGCTTCTTCCTCTCCTGCAAATTAGACAACACAACCACTGTCAAATATGCAGAGAAAAAAAAATGCGCATACATGTAAACCTACACACACACACATGCTGGCTGCTGCCAGACTCAATAATACTCTGTAATCAATCCTCAATTAATTCAATAGTCACGATAAATTTGGAGAACAAATGTTTTTACAGAGAGCAATGAACAAGTAAAAATGACTTTCCTCTGCTTTTGTGTGCAAGGCATGTGCATGTGCTTAACTGCACATACTGCATGTAAATAGTTCCTTACACGATCATGTATGTGCAGTGTTTGGCCACAGACTATGTGAATAAGAATTTGTCACAGTAGATGTGGTTGAGGTGGTGGTGTTCCCTCAGAACAACAATAAAACAAAAACGCAAACCACTAAAACACTTAGAGAGCTTTGATTCAGAAATGATTCATTATGTGACTGTGGTGGGACAAATTAGACTTTGGTGACTTGCCACAGTCTAAATGGTTAATGGGAAACACTGTGTGTAAACCAGACCCAAGAGAGTCAGCAAGGATACAAGTTACCCATTTGTTTGTAGTTTTGAAGTAGATAGCATAGTAATTACAGTATAAAGAAAACAACAGCTGTGATTGGCCGTGACTCCCTTTTGCTGTGTCGCATTACAGAATACTCAGGTATTTTCTTTCAGTTTGTGAAATGTGTTACCTCAATGCTATTGATGAGCTCAAGGTATCGGAGGTCTCTGATTCTAATGAAGGCCTGTAAATAGGAAAAAAAACAGGAAACAGTTCAGAGAGTGGTCACTTAGGAATTACAGTTTGGGAGTTTTTTATTATTATTAACTTTTATTATTATTATTACCAGCTGCTTTTTAAAATCCTACCTTAAGGGATTTTAAAAATATCACTATATCTTGTTTTTAACTAGATAGATAGATAGACTAGATAGTGATAGTAAGGTGATCATAAGGTAAAGTAGTGAGATGTTTTTGCAGATTACATAAAGACTAAGAATAAATTACAAGCAAATTAGTTATTATTGTCCTGTGGAGATACAATCATTAAAACTGAACGGGGTGATAACTCTGGTCTTGGATAGAACAATCTGTATGTCTCTACTGGCCTTCTTGGCTGTGTCAAAGTCAAGTCCCTCCAGGGCTTCTGTTGCTAAATCCCTCCAGTCACTGTCTGTCACACCCAAACAGGCAATCTGGTAGGCCTCCTTAAACATCTTCCTTTCCAGGTACTGGTACATAGGAGCTGACTGGGCAGAGCAACAAGAAAATAGCAGCAAAGTAGTTAATACTAAGCTACAAATACATATCAAGACCCACTTGTCTTGATTATATGAAAATACAAGTTATTATGGTATTTGTTGTACAAGAAAAAATGCAAAAGAACTTGTTTCAATATAATGACAACATGTTTAACTGCCATTGCTCTCTGACAAGGACAACCTGACTACACACCTGAGGCACTTCGACTGCCGACATGGAATAGACGTGGAGACAGAAAATCTTAGAGCCATTGTAGCCGACCATAAAACCTTGCATCTTCTGCTGGTGCACAGGAAAGTTGCTGGCCTTAATGTTTAGGTAACCATTGCCAGAGAAACACAGCATGTCCTCACACTGGGTGTTCCAAGCCACACTGTTAGCATTAGGCTCCTACCGGGAAAGCAAAAGACAAGGACAAAGGATATTAGTGGGGAAAATGGTCCGGAGGCACAGATACTAGTCAAGGGTACATGAGTAAAATAGGTACCTGTACTTAATTCAAACACTGACACATACATGCGCTTTACGATTTCATATCACTACAGCACAAATTTAGAGTGTATTTCAAATTCTGATGAGTTAGGCTCCACAACAGTATGCTTTACTATGACCAATGCCAGCTGACCTGGAATAGCAGTTCTTTACTGTTGATGTCATAGACCAGAAGAGTGTTGTGCTCATCTACCACAGCCAGCTTATTGCGGGAGGCGCTCATATCCAGGCAGCGCACTGACGTAGATAGCTTCAGCAGCATGATGGGAAACGGGTTGTCAACAAATATCTTCAGGATCTACATAACAGAAACAGTGAAAATCGGAATGAAAAATTGTTAACAAATGCGTTAATCCAGTTATGCTAAAAGTAAATACCATAAGGACAGTTTTATGACTTATAGTCCCAGTCTTTCCTTTTTAAAGAAGACAGTTCTTTTATGTGCAAATTTATAGGCTACATGCTTTCCAACCCAACCCAAATGATCTAAATTACATAATGTGGGAATTCATCCCCTTAAAATACTCACAGCTCCATTTTTTAACCCTACTAGGAGACCCTCTCTTCCTGGTGGTCCACCAATTACTTTGATGTAGCGAATTAGGGACTCCATCACCCATTCCTTTTCCTTGACACTGGTAAAGGACAGGCACTGGAGGCGTTTCTCCTGCACCACAGCACAATGGGAAAGATCAGACCACAGTTAAACACATTACACACAAACACAACTGATTCTGGTTGACCAAATTATTCTCAGTCTTTTAAACATTTAAAGAAATTTATAAATGTCTAAAAAAATCTCAGCACCTAGGAACAAAGTAGTACTGTCTGGTTCAATACCAGACAGCAACACGAAAAAGATAAATGATGATTTGATTTGACACAGGCGTACACAGCGCATGTACCACAGCACATTTATAGGGTCTCAGAGCTGTCTGAAACAACAGCATGCCTGTTCAGAGAGATCTGAGGCACTACTGTCACAGGCAGACAGATTTAAAAGGAAATAACTGCCATGTTATGGCTGTTCATCCTCCTAACCAGCCTCTGTCAAACACATTGAGACGAGAAGCAGGACTGTGGTCCTTCCCTTTCATTCAGCTGTCTCATTTTTTCCAGTTTGAAGCATTTTAACAAAGTGAACGAGACAGAGTCTACAAAGTGTATGCATAGCCCTGTGCTACATAAGCTGGTAAACCAGCAATTCCATGATACAGACTTTTTTCTGTGCTATTTGGGCAAGGAGTGAATGGCTGATTCCATTTGCTTCCATCATGTTAATAATGCTTAACTAAAACTGTCTCTTGTGCAACCTCTCAATTGTTGTTGTTGCCTTAATTTAGAGGGAACACGGAATCAGAGTTCGGTCTGGCGAGCAAAACTGAGAAAAAACACCCAGAATGCAATACTCAGAATGCAGAAAGGCTCTGGTAGTAGAACCAAGGAAACTCTTTTCTTTTCTGCCTTACCTGGCACAGGATGATATGCTGGGAGCACACAACTAACAAGTTGCATTCAAATTTCCTGCAAATTTTCTCTTTGATGCGATAGTGCATGTCGGAGGAGTCATCTGAATAGAGCTCATGGATGAGGATTTTCTCAGGCAGCTGAATGGCAAGACGGTTTCTGTAGATTGCGATCTTCTTCACCAGCTCACGACACTTGATCCTCACTAGGGTAAGATGGAAATCCAAAGAGAGCGTTGGCATGAAAGGTGAAGCAAGGGATTTTGATATTATAAGATACTGTATGTGCTATATAAAAAAACAGACTTTCTGCCATTGCAAAAAAGTAACTGGATGCCTGTTGACATAAGTAAAGAAAATCATATGATAACAGGAAACTCCTATTCAAGCATTTTTCAAATTAGTTCGACAAATTGTTCATTGCCTCTATACCCTTGGTTACAGAGTTAACTATGATGATTCAAAAGAGGAAAAGGTTGGGTCCTCCATCGGTTTCCTGCTGCGTACACAAAAGCGTACCTTTTTGTTCAGTGATGAGGTGTTGGACAATGACATCTGTCATGCTGTCTCTATAAGCATAGCGATCCTTGTAGAGGCCGTGAACTGTACTGAAGATAAGTTGGTAGCAGGCAATGGTCCCATCCTGGCAACCCAGCACCTAGATAAGAAAAAACAATGTAGCGGTGCATCCTATTAACGCCTCTAAGTAAAGACTGTGAGTGTTGGTAAATGTAGCTGTTGCTACAACATCTACACAGTGTAACTGAGAAAATCTGCCAACAACCAATTCTCTCTTGTATGCCTCATCAACGTTGAGTTAAATATAGTGAAAGGAAAATCTGCAAAGGTGCTACTGGAAAACAAAATGTCAAGTATCAGTGTACCTTGAGAGGGGCTGTGATATCAGATCAAGAAAATGTATGAAATGCACACTGACTTTCTGAATGTTAGGTCTGAGCTTTTTAAGTGGTATTCATTATATTCTCCTCCATCTTCTCTCACAGTGACAATTGTTTGAGGGATGGATAACATTTTCAGACAAATGGCTTCACAAGCTGTAGACCCACCACAAAATTGGAGTCAGGCTTAACCCGGCATGTCCATACCCAGGCATTCTGCTCTCCAATGGTGCCTAGCCTAACACCATCTTTAGTGTAGAGGGAGGCCTGTTTGTCAGAGCCACCCATGACTATATATTCACCCTTTGAGAAGTAACTGACACAACATGGGTCATAGTTGAGAGTCCTGTCTTTTCCAATCTAAAAGACACAAAAAGAAAAGTGGATTAAACCAGGAATAAAGCAAGATTTTTTATTATTTATTGCACAGAGACCTGGGCCAACACACATCAAAGTCTACATCACCCCACTGAGTATTTGATGAAAAGATAGCCAAGTCTTTCTCCGGTTTAAATGGCCTCTATTGTATTAATGTTCAAAGTGCATTTGCACAACATCAGTACCCCAGCTCTGTGCATCTGTTTCTTCTCACTTTTGAAAAAAACTGTAAGACAATCCATACTTTTTCCCCATTGTGAACAATTCCTGGTGCTGTAATCAAAACAAAATGCACAGAGACATAGATAAATGAGCCAATGACAATATATGAGCCTAAGGCATAATGGCAGGGTAAAGAACAGTGCATATTTGTTGATAATTATGGTACTGCCCATAGGGAATTTAGGGGGATGGGGGACGGTGAGGGGGCCATTAAAGCATAGCAGGATCACTTCCAATGTATGGTTATGGTTTCAATAGACCCTGACAGTCTCATTACAACAGGAAACACAAGTCTTAAACTCAGTAAATTGTTCCCGAAACACTGGACAGTTAGAGAGACTGAATAATTATTGTTTCTTATTGCTATAACAAGTGATGGCACATATGAGAGACTTTAAGTTTCTGTTAATCTTTTGATATTCCTCATGACTGGTAATGAGACCAATCATTTAAATACATACTGTACCTTCCAGTCTGACAGAAGAGAAAGGACAATTTTTACACTAATGAGACTTAGTATGTATGTATGTTGCCATGCCACCATGCTATTTGTACTTACGTATTAAGGATATTTAAATACATAAGCTCACCTGCTTCCCACTCAGCTGATAGAAGGAGAGCTTTTGACCCCAGTCTGCTACGGCCAGAATATCATTGTGCTCATCTCTGTGGAAAAAACACACAACACACATGTTTTATGTCTAAATTCTCCTATATTTACTAATGTTCTATAAGGGCTTTGGTTGTTTGGGCAATGATGGCAGTGTTATACGAGTACAGAAGTCACCCTCTCACAACTGAATTAGTACCATTACTAATGCGACTGAATGACTGAAATCTGAGGACTTTTCTCAATCTGACAGTGGTAGGTAAAGGAAAGCTTGTGGCATATGTATGTACCTCTATTACTGTTATAAACCAATCTATGTATTTATCTATTTAAATCCTTGTCCTTAAAAGAATTCACCTGTCAAAGGATCCATGTGCATGACGCTGTCACAAGAGACATTGCCTCTTGATCTAAGCTCCCTGTACTGACGAATCATAATTCTCTGTCACAAGCCAATAAGAATATATCTGGTATCTCTAGTTGGCTCATCACTGCCAACTTTACCTCTACATTTGCAGTTTTTGATTTTTTGGTTTTCCCTTCTTTTTAAAATACCCTGCCCAGTAGTTTACTATAGTGGCCTTGATTTTGATCCTGACTTTGACATTAGAGGGCACCAAAGAAAAAGGAAACTCCTACAAATCATAATGAGGCAATTCTTCACAGAGGCAATCACACTAATTACTGGTTGACCACTGCCATCTGCTGGTCCCACACGAGCTGTTCACTTAAAATGCAACATTCACTTTATGCATTTATGCATCCTTACAAAATGTCTTCAAAATAAACAGGCTGTGCAGAGGTGTATGTGTCAGAGGCGATACCAACGTATTTTTTCTACTTACTTAGAGGGGTTCCAGGCTATGGACCAGATAGGAGAGGAGGAGCCTCCTGGACGCTCTATCTTAACTTTCTCCTCTCCATTCTTGTTCCGTATGCTCACTACACCATTCATCATGCCAAGTGCAAGGTACTGGCCATCGTTTGTCCACCTGTAATCATATAAAAGTCTTCAATATAAATGTGTGATCACCATTTCAGACATATCCAATTAAAAGCTTTGCTTACCCACAACATGTTATCTTGCTGCTGACTTTATGTTTGTTCACAGATTTTTGCTCAGGTGACCACAAACCTAAATATATAAAGATGCTCAGAAGGTCAGGATATCATGCAGGCTTTCTCTGTTATTTTTAAGCAGAGCAGTTTTATTGTTTATGATGCAAAAAAAGTTTATTATACAACTACAATCACGGTGCACTCACTAACTCACCAAAGTCACCAGAAGAGCAGGAGGCAAGTTGGTGAGTGACAGGGTTGTAGGCAACACACTGAATAGAGTCATTGTGACTACAGACGATGACATGAGAACAGCAAAAAGCATTTGAGGAATATACACTCAACAAGATACATAAACATTAAAGTGATGAGAAAAAGTAATACTTACGTGTATTTTAGAATACCTTCCAGTTTGGATGTCCAGATGATGATGCTTTTATCTGCAGACCCGGAGGCAAACCTTTTACCTGCAGAAAAATTGAGTAGTTAGCATATTTACAATAATGACGGATGTCAGAAAATGCTGTATATAAATGTAAAGCCAGCAGAGTACCGTCTTTGGCATAGGCCACACAGTATACTATATCTTTGTGTCCTTTTAAAGGCTGGATAATAGCTCCATCTGCTGCATCATAAACCTACAAAAAAACAGTTAATGAAATGTTATAATAATGTGTGTATTCTTTAGATATGTGACTTCTTCAGCCAAAGAAATCAAGAAATCCTTACAAGTACACGAAGCCCTGCCGCAATGATGAGTTGGCTGCCATCTGGCTTAAAGGCCAGGTCATAAACACTGCAAAAGAGAACAATGGATTTGTGCTGAAATGTTTTTGTCAGTTAACTGCTTCATTAGCAATGCTCGTGCATTCATCACTGAAGTCATGTATTAAGAAAACATGACAAATATATTCATGGGTTTTCAAATATTAGAATTTGCTGCTTATCTCAGTTTCTTAATAATTACATCCACCGAGAAGATGTTTTCAGTACTGTTTGTAAGTATTACTCATCACTGAATTCCACCTTTTTATTGCACTCTTTAACAGTGTGAGAGACTTTCTAGTTGTCAGTTGAATATATTTGGACAGGGCCTTAAAGAACAAAGTACAATTTAATTAATTTAATATTTTAAGTAAAACTAAATCAGGGGTTCTTATCACTAAAAATGTATGACACTTGTAATTTGCCAAAATATTTGGACACAAAACAATGTCAAATAAATGTAAAAAATTACCTCAAAGTCTCAATCCGAAGTATTTAAAATATACACTCTTAACTTCCTGTTGGTACAGTGTATATGAGTATAGTAGGTGTTCATGGTTTATGGTTTAATTGCCGCCATACGACTAATAGAGTAAAATTTTGTAAATGTTCACTGAGCTGACAGAGGAATAGATCACGTAACTATCACGTAAGTTACTGATATCAAGCTATGATGTGCAGCATCAACCAATAAAACTGGAAAGGGGAGATAGCTTAACAATATCACTTAGCTCCGACCTACGTGATTCAAAAGCTTGCTGACATGAACAACTGATTGGGCAAACATTTTGCAAAGCTTACGTACACGACATTTAAACATCACTATATTTTTTAAACAACACTCAAAACTGTTATGGAGCTAAGGTTAGCTTGCTTGCTAATCCTAGTTTACATAGCAACCGCCGTTGCTAACCACATAGCGTTTGCATCCTAGCACCGGGCCCAGGTTAACAGCGCAACACCATCAAATATGTACACTCCTACCATTGTTCACGAATTGTTTCCTTCCAGGCTAGAATGGCTCTCATTTCCACCAAAAACGAAAAACACTGGCTTTTATCAACAGGTTGTTGTCGTTTTATCGGTCGGTGTATCACACTAAGCTATCTTTCATGATTCGTTCGCACTGCGCAGACTCGAACTTCGTGTTGCCAGGTTTGAATGACAAAACGAAGCTCGGCTATGACCCGCCCTTGTTTACATTTTTTATATAAAGTTTGACGCATTCGGCAATTACAGTTCGTATTTGCTTACAGACGAACTATCTGCGCTTTAGAATTCATATCTTGTTTGAAGTGTATATGGCCCTGATTGTGCATAACGGTCATTTGGATTATAACCACTCGCCCAGTTAAAAAAACTACCCCAACTAAATGGAAAACCGACCAACCTGGCAACATCGCGCGGATCTGCTCGCTACTTCCTGTGTTCAAAACAAGCAGCTGTGTATTTGCAGAGGCATAATTCGGTGTTGACATTCGAACTCAACAGAGAAGACAAGGTTCAGACACCTGTCCCCGCACGTGTCCAACGTACCTGTAAGAAAGAAAAGAGACTGAAGCCTAACGTATATCATCCACACATTTGAATCGCGCCCAAAGCTACATCTGTGATGTAGTGATACTTGCATCCTTGCAATGCAGTGATGTCATGTTGTTGTTAACTGTAGGTAATGTGACTGCACCTCAATATGCATCCCACTGGCTGCAGAATCCAGTCGGAGACCAGTGGGGATATACACCAAAGTCATGAGGACGGAAATGGTTCGTGCCACATTTCGAAAATGCCTCCTGGATGGATCAGAGAGGTGAAGCAAAGGAGAGCAGGCAAGACAGCAGGAAAACTGGATGTCTACATTACAAGGTGGCTTTGCGTTTTTGTAATTAATAACGAATCACACATTTAAAAAATGCACAAAATTTGTTCAGATGGAGTTAGATCAGTGTCTAATTGATCTTCTCTGTAGTCCACAGGGGCAGAAGTTCCGATCAAGGGCATCCTTGCAGGCTTTTCTACAAAAAGACACGGATGAGAATTTGGATATAAACCTCTTTGATTTCACTGCGTCCAAGGATGATGTCATTACAACTTCACAGATACTGTCCACCCAAACGAAAAAGAGGAGAACAAAGAAAAAACATGCAGAAAGACAACTGGAAACAACACAAAATGCAACAGAAGTTCTTGATCCACCCCCACATAAATCCAAAAGGGCCTCCTCCTCTCGTAGAAGTTCTGCAAAAGAAAATGTAAAGAGTGCAGATGTCACCCATGTTAATACAGGCACGTTACCACAGGGGTTAGAGGTGTGCAGAGATAACACAGATGAGACTATAGAGTCATGCACACAAGCTGGACCTTCATCAATAGTGAGCAATGTGACACTGCAGAGGAGCCCGCAGAGAGTTGGGCTGAGAGAGAAGCTACTCCGACTAGCTCCATCTGGCAATGACAGAAACACCTCCAATCTTCAAGAGAAAAAACAGGACGACATGCACCATCCTGTTCCAACCCTGAATGTTCAACCTACCACTGAGAGCGAGAATGAGGGTGAGGACGAACAAGGTGCAGACTTGTTACAGATTCACAGCAAAGGTGGTAATACGTCTAATTCTGGACTGGAGACTGATGCTGACAGCCACCAAGATGTAGAGGGGGAGGTGGTGTTACTTGATGATACAGTCAGATGCTGTACACCTGTGAGAAATTCCCAGAATAGTAAGTATGATCTGCACTGTCTGACAGCCCATAAAACCAGTAATTCATTTGAGTTTTTTGTAAACCAACCTTTTGATTTTACTTTTATTTTGATTTCACCATCTAATCCAGTGTAGAGCAGTTTTCGACAGGTTTTGACATAAAAACTGATACACATAACCCATCAGAAAAGAGATTAAATTTCTGCCTTTATTTTTAATTTAAATGCAATTATTATAGGGGAAATGTTGATAAAACGTTATTTTTGCTGTTGTGTTTTATTTCTATACATACTTTATATAAATGTTTACTGTCCGTTTAGAGGCCAAGAGCTCAGAGGACAAAAGGAAAACAAGTCCCTATTTCAGTGGGAAACACTTGAAAGACGGTAACAGTCTAAAGATTTGTGTGATCAAATAAGCAAGTGGTTAAGTTCTTATGTGGCACATATATGTGAACAAATATGTAAAACTGCATTTGGTTTGAGATATTTGCACTGACCCTATGCAGGACTGAGCCCTCCCAGGAGAAAGGCCTTCAAGAAATGGACACCACCCCGTTCTCCGTTTAACCTTGTACAGGAAACCCTTTTCCATGATCCCTGGAAGCTCCTGGTTGCCACAATTTTTCTGAACAAGACCAGTGGTAAGATCCTCCAAACACACATTGCAGAACTCCGCATTATGTTTCACCCTGTTTATAAGCTTGTCCTTATCCCCCCCCCCAATACTCCAGGCAAGACAGCCTTTCCCATTCTGTGGCAGTTCTTTGAGCGTTACCCATCAGCAGAGGTGACCCGTGTGGCTGAATGGAAGCCCATGTCTGAACTCATGAAGCCACTTGGCCTCTATGAGCTTCGAGCCAA
This sequence comes from Trinectes maculatus, assembly GCA_016785345.1. Taxonomy (NCBI): domain Eukaryota; kingdom Metazoa; phylum Chordata; class Actinopteri; order Pleuronectiformes; family Achiridae; genus Trinectes; species Trinectes maculatus. The sequence continues at coordinate 332,915 of JAFBJQ010000320.1, forward strand.
AACGCTCATCCGCTTCTCAGGTGAATGTGCTTGTCCAGCAATGGATTTCTCTGTCCACGTTGGTAACTACAGTAAAGCTGTAATGTCAATGTGTTATAGCAGCAGATTTTGCACAGTTATATTTTGAGGCAAAATCAAAGGCCACAAATGCTTAGAATTATTTGTCTCTTGTGTAGATGAATATCTAACTAAAAACTGGCGTTACCCCATCGAGCTGCATGGCATTGGGAAGTATGGCAATGACTCCTATAGGATCTTCTGTTTGGAGGAGTGGAAAGACGTGAGTAAAATTCTGACGGTTTTATTTAGAATTACATCAGTGTTCATTAATGGAAACATTTATTCGTGGTTTAATGTCTAGGTGACACCGAAAGATCACAAGTTAAACAAATATCACGCCTGGCTGTGGGAGAACCATGAATCATTTGGAATCTGAAACACAAAGTATGAGGACCTGCAACATAGATTAAAGAAGTGGTCTAATATTTTAATAAACTGTTATTAGCATTATGAGGAATCTGAATTATCATGTTATCTAGTGTGTTTTTTTTTGCCTTGTCTTTAAAAAGTTTTATTCGTGTATAATAAAATGTTTTAAGCTGTTCAATAGTTGTAATGATTCACTACTCCATTTTTGACCTTTACCATTCACTTACATGCAGATGAGGTCCATAGACATGCCCTTACTGTCTCTTGTTAGTCCACTGTCACAGTCAATAATCTTGTTGTTGTGCTCTGATCTATGAACTCCACGCAGCTTTCTTTTGTTGGGGGGGTAACCTGATTCCCAAGGCAACTGTTGCTACTGCAGAACACTCAGACATGCAAAGGCATGCCATGGTTTAATATCTAACTAGTACCAGTACAGTAATTTGCTATTACTATTTGGAGTTCTGTGATAATTATATATCAAGAAAATTACAACTTTAAATTGTGCAGGACTTGAAACTTTGGAAAGTTTGATCGCATGTTGAGATTGTACAGCGCCGGTGGGCAAACAAAAGAGGAAACCGCTTGAACTACAAAATGAGACTCCGTAAGAAAAACATTTTTTCCTATGTCTTTTTTTTTTACAATAATATAAGGTAGGTAATGAAATAATACATTGTGAATCTGTTCATTTCAATCTTCATTACCACAGCAGCCATCTCTGTAGCTTCCACACCAGTGTGTATCCCACATTACACAGCTCCTGGATGGCAGAGTCGCTGTCTGATGGTCACTCCCATGACATTACCCATCATCACAGACTCTGCCCGGCTACGGACAAGCAATCAGGTGCGCCTAGATGAATTGACGGTCGATTAATTGTATGATCCTATCCTTGTCTCATGGGAAGATGTTTCATTTGAGGTTAAAAAAACCCAAACAAATCTGCTTACTAGATTATTCCAAGACTGAACCCCTTACACCCACCTTTGGTCCATAAACGCACAGTCAGTCTGGAGACACCAGCTGTTCACCAACACAACCACCAAAGGACACTGATCATGCAGAGAAGAGAATATCACAGGTGGGCGCTCTTGACAATATCATTTTTTTTAAAGAGAATTATTGAAAGAACCACCATTTGTGCTAATTCTGTTTGTGCATTGGAAAGTTGAATGTCACTGACTTGTAAATGATATGTCAGGTATCACCAAGTGTGGCAAAACCCCTTTTATGGAAGCAGCAGTGAAAGAGAAAAATACAGGTAAGTCTGAATAACTTTCTTTTACATCCTGTGCTGATCATTATATCTTCTAATCTGCACTGTGTTCTGATTATACACTTAAGTGATGAAGAAGAATCTGTTTTTTCCCTCCGGCAGGAAGGAGCTGCGTGAGCACTTAAAGCGACAGATAGAAGAGAAACATAATGCACTCAAGCTCCAGCGGGCCAGTATAGTCCAGGAAGAAGCATACATAAGTGAAGTGGACCGCCTCAGCATAGCCAGTGAAAAAGAGCAGAGAATCCAGCACTGTAAAACAATGACAGCATACAGAGATGAGAACAAGAGGGTACAGTCACACAAATATTCTATGAATCCTTTTTGTGTTTGTGCCACTCCCAGTAGTATCCTGAAAAAGCTTCAACATGATGGCTGCTTTTCACTTACAATATGTGGAAAGTATTTGAGGTTTGCTCTCTTGTCTCTGCTGTGCATGTGTGTGTCTGTTGTGTATAGCTAATGGAGCAGAGGTGGAAGGACAGAGCACTAACACGCTCCCAAGAGATGCTAGAGGAGAGAGAGCTGCTGCGCCACAACCCCATTAACTGGAGTGGAACACTGAAATAGGCTGAACCTGAACATTCACAGACAAAACAACAGGCCTTGCTGTATAACACTTAGGAGGAAGGCACAAGTGTTCATTGTAAATTAAACACAATGTCATTTAATCTTAATAGATGCAGAACTACAGATGTCACCAAAGATCAGGAACAAACAGAGATCTTGTGAGCTCACTTTCATACCTAAAAGATTTTTCAAATTCATCAACAAATATCTTTTGTTTTCAAATCATAATGGACATAGCACACACCCCCTAGAGCCACAAATAACATTGTACTACATTATTTATGTAGTACAATGGAGTGCAGTGTAGTACAATATGCAGCAGAAATGTCCAGCAACTAAAACCAAGCACTGATGTACTGAATCAGTGAAGTTCACATTAATGATTTTTAGCATTTCCTTCAGTGTGCAATGTAACAGGCATCTAATAAATGTACATAAAGTGCAGAGGAAGCATAAAAAAAACTAAAATGTGGAGTGACTGACTTTTATTTTAAAGCAAACATTAATAATGAACAATGACTGTGAACAACTCTAATCTGATGCTACAGTACCTGGTACAATTACAATTGTACTCAAAAAAGAATAATAGACATCCCTCCAGAAATTAATGCTTTCTTTAAAAAAATAAAGGCAACAGAAAACGGTTTACATTATGAAGAGCTGGGCTAAAATGTTATGTTTGTGATCCAGCAGCTTCAATGCCAAAGTAAAACAAATAAATAATAAATACAGTGTAGTACCTTTCATTTTGATCTGATCCTGCTATCATGCAGTATTACTAAAAAGAATAATTCATTAAAGTCATTCTAATAATAAATGATAACCAGTAGTTCACAGAGAAAATATCCCAGAGTTTCAGTGGATTTACTCTTTGGGCCAATTCTTTCAGGTTCCACACCTAACCCCATATTCATTGCAAAAGGTGTTTGACATTGTCAAAACCAACAAAGCATTCATATGGGAGTAGCTCTTCTTCACGGCATTGACATAGTTAAAAATGATGGACATGATTAGTGGAGGTTTCGATTGTGTGGAAGAAAGAGACATCATTCTCGAGCAACATCAAGGCCAGAAGGAAAATGCAAATGCATAATAGATTTAAACAGTTCGAAGTGGTCTTAGTGTCACCTTGTTCCAAACAAAGGTAAGGGATGAAAAAGCAGAATGGCCTTTTTAGTTCGTCTTCAAGATTGGCTGCATAGCCTTGGAGTTTTCAGTTTTTCTTGCATTATCCTATTCATAAACATAAATAAACCTGAGCCCTTTCAAGTAATTCCCCAAACTAAAATAATCCCTGAATGGCAAGCAGTGTAGTAATAGTTTCCTGCCCTGCTCAAGTCTTTCTCTGTCACCGGCTGGTTTTCCAAGGTCCTTTTATTAAATCAGGGCTACAGACAGTCTAGCGTCCCTTCAGGAACCCATCCAACATGTAGTCTCCCTTTTCTGTCAACCAGTATCCAGCCATAGCAGCCACACCTCCAATGAAAATGGCTGTGAAAACCATGTCACCCTTAGCAGCAAGTGTAGCTAGCGCACAGATTACCACACCGAAGAACATCTGCTGCAGCACAAGAACCTCGTCGTCAGTCATGTCATCAAACAGGCCTTTCTCTGGGTCAACTGAGGAATGCACGGAAAGAATTTTAATCAGCAGATCTAAAAAAAATGTCAAAAATACAGTATGCTTCATGTTTGTCACATATGTACTGCTATGACTACATACCAGGTGGTTTATTCTCAACACAAATGCTGTCTCTTCTGATGAACCCATCAGCACAGTCACAGTGGAAGGAGCCCTCCTCATTGATACAAGCCTCATTGAGTCCTGGGCATGCTATTGCACGTTCACTACATTCATCTATATCTGTATATAGGAGCAAAGAAATACAGTTAAAGTAGATCAGGACAAGGTTTAGGTATTTAGGAACTATATACAGATGTATGAGCAGTGTAGTGTATCTTTACCAAGACACTTGGCGCCTTTTAATCTGTAGCCACGTGCACATTTCTTACAGCGGGCAGGACCACTACCCATGCATCCCACACATGCCTGATCACAACCTGGATGCATCAAAATCAGAGTTGGTAAACATTGCATAATGAAATAATAACTACTCAAATTGAACTGTGGTTCAGGACAGTTTGAATAAAATAGGCAAGTTTGAAGACAAGCAAAGACTAATTTTAGAGACATTTAATATATTTGCTATTTGCAAAATCGACTTCTTTCTGGATGGAGGTATTAATGTTTCCCTTTGGTACAATACAACTGAAAACAACTACACAAAAGATCATACCTCTGCATTCATATGATCCATCTGTGTTGTGACAATACGTGTTTGAGGGACATCGAGCGAGCTCAGTACCACACTCGTCAATGTCTGAGAGACACACAAGGGCAGTCAGACAAAAAACATCAAACAAACTGGTAAAGAATTAACGAAATGCCGCCGCGTGTCCTCTGACTCACCAACACACTTGTTGTCATGAAGGATCCAACCGGGTTTGCAGTCGAGGCATTTGTAGTCCTGTGGCCCTGAGCATTTCTTACATGAGTGGTAGCACGCTACATACAAAGAGAGACACTGAGACAATGAGTTTTTACTTCTGTTTCAAATGACCTAAAACAGAATTAAGTTTATCTAGAGGGTTGAAAATTTTGAATGAATCTGAAGCACCTGTGCAGGCTCCTGTGCTGTCATTAGAACTTTTCTCCCTGTAGTAGCCATCAGCACAGCTCTGGCATAGATGGCCCGAATAGCCAGGATCACAGACACACTCTCCATCTCCAAGGCGAGTCCCCTCCCCCTCACAGCGTCCTAGACCTCCACAAACACCACCAGGGCCTGATGGACACTCTGTGTTGGATGATCATGCTATTAGTGATTCTTTGGAAACTAGAAAATTGAAACAGTCAATCTAAATCATTCATCATTATGGACATCAGTAGATACTGTACATATGTAAAAATTGCATAGTAAGGTTTGGCTTGTGTGAAATGCTTTTTAGTTTTTACACCTTTGCAGTCAGGTCCAAAGTGTCCTGGTGGACAGCACAGTCTCAGCTCCTCTATGCACAGCCACTCAAACAAGTTTGGTGCCTCCTGTTGCCTACAGGACACACACACATCACAACAGCTGTGTAAATAGAACAGGAGGAATGCTAATAAATCTGAACAAAATGTAATTACAAAGCTGAAACGGCAAAATAAAACATGAAATTAAGCTTCATTTAATTACCTGAATAATATTAATAACTCTATAATATGATTGTTATTTTGATCATTTTTTGTTGTCTCGTGACAACTGCAGCTAAATCACACACAACACAAATTTACCTGTGGAACCACCATGTCTCCACTTGGTCTTCTATCTGCTCCAGCAGCCGGTTACATTCAAAATCTGTTTTCTCGCAAGCAGCTTCTACAATCTCCAGCAACCGAGTCTCACTAAAACAGGAAGCCAACCATTAGGAGATGATAATGAATAACAAAGATGCTACTGCCTTTTACTGACCCACAAAAATGTTGACGGTTTGTTTTGTGTCACAGAGAACTGCAACGTTCTGACTAATTCACATTCTGTTACATGTATAATACCATACAGGGACTGGCATCAGAACCACTTTAGATTATGTAAAATACATGTGCAGTATTTGTTTTTAATTAATAAATAAATACAGTTGTAAATCAGCTTAAACCTTGGTCTTACCTGCGTGCATACTTAGCCAGCTTCTCTTCTTCCCAAGCAGTATTTCCACCTCCAAAGTTCTTGTTTGCTGTTTTCTCCAAGCCCTAAACCAAGGAAAATTTAGGGACTACAGATACAAAAAAAGAAATCCGACACAGTGAGACCTGCATTACGTTAAGGTTTTACTTAGTAAACTGTGGTACCTGAATGAAACTTTCAGTGAGTTTTCGACAGGTCTGGCATGGTGCTGTCTGGACCCTCGTCATAGAGAGCTCGGTGAGAACTACCAGAGTGTGCAGGAATGTCCAGGCCCACCACATGATCCTTCAAAGGGAACACATGCACACAAAACCAGTGTGATGGGTAAAATAAAATTTTATTTTAGCAATCATGACACAACAAGTCATGTAACAAAACAACACTTTTATTAAAAGGTAACACTTTTATTTAGTCCCCCTATTATTAGAATATTAAACCAGTGTCCATAAGTGTCATATTAACACTGGGTAAATTATTCATGATGTAATATTATTATTGATATTGAGTCTTCCTATTAAGATCTTTATAAATTATCAATAGCACTATCTGGTCAACATAACTCAACTGTCTTCCAATATTGGCAATATCACCCCCACTTAAAAGTGTCCACCCAAGGAGTCATAGTTTTCAAGAAGAAACACATCTGCTTAAAATTACAATGTAGTATCAAAAGAGTGTTTGATGAACTGTAATTCCTACACGTTTCCTTTGAATGAATGTAGCACAAGTTGCTACGATTTAATGCTACATAAGGGAATGAACTATCCAAATTCAAGTCAAATTAAAGTTTATTAGGCCAATTTAAAAATATTCCTATTATTATATAAAGGGATATTCCAATATCCGAAAGGGCTCCTCGACAAATACGAGCAGCTCAAACAACACAATGTGAACATACTTTTTACACTATTTTTAAGTCTTTAATAATCAGAATTGAAGTTGTAGTCCTGTCATTCTGTCTACAAATGATAACATTATTTTAATAAAGACCACCACCCAAAAAAATAAAAGCTGTGGCGTCTAGTTGAAGCGTTAGCTTAGCTACGTCAGTACCAGCATCACAAACACAACTAAACAGCAGCCGGCGCTGGGGTCGATAGTTAGCTAGCCTGAGCTAACGTTGTGTCATCATTTATTTTTAGATGCAATTATCAAATCTGTTGATCTCAGAAGCAGTATCCATGTTATATATTTACCCGTGTCTGTATGAAAGAATACTTAACACAAAATATCTTATAATTAATTTACGAAATCTAACATTTGCTAGCCGAATCGTTTTTTATTGCCTGTTCTGGTCTTACCTTATTGCAAAACCACAACGTCCGCTGCACCACTGGCGATTGTATGATTCCCTGCAGGTTCATACAGTAAAGGAGGGGTTTCATATTTTGGAAAGCCGGTTTTAAAGCTTCAAGTGTGCCATTTTAGTTAGCAACCCAAATCAATAATCAGCCAGCAGAATGGCTTGCTAGCTAACGTTAGCAGTGCTGGTGCAGTGCAAGGATGAATGAATGAACAGCTTCCAGCTGCTCCTCTGTTTTCCATACAGCTGCTACACTAAATATGGCACCGCCCAAACCCGGAGATTACGCCCATCCCCAAATCAGTCAGCTCCACACTTCACACACAGACTGACACTGTATGTACATGTCAGTGAATACATATTACTTTTGACTAATAATACATTTGAACAAAAATATCGCAGCTAGTCTGATTTAACACAGTGTAATATCTACGATGACCCCGGATGTAAATCATAACATAAAGTCTCACACATCCTCATACAAAAAGCAACAAAAGTATAACCACAATATTTTGAAAACAACAAAAAATACAAATACCATAAAATTATTTAGCAAATATTGGCCTGTATATATGTATGCATGTCAAACAAATATCAGGGTTACTATACAAACACATCCTACATCATTTTTATGTCTTAAGCTGAATAAAAATTGTTTTGTTGCCCACTCATCTATACACTATTAAATCTTAGAAGTTTTATATCTGAAACATTTTTATTCATGACTTCCTAAGTTTTAATATGTAATGCATATGTAATGCATATGAAAAAGTGTTAAATACTGGAAAATAAAAACACACACGCGCGATTGTTTAAGATTAAAAAAAGAAATCTAGAATCTGTTGCGGTTCAACTTGCAGTAATTATGGCTCAGGAGAGCAGCTTTTCCACCAGAAGTTTGGTGACTCCTAATTTGGTTGCAGACATGTCCTTGGGCAAGACACTTAACCCTAAGTTCATCCTGATGACGTGACTGAGCATAATTCTAGCATAAAGTGCTTTGAGTTGTTAGAGTTTTCCTTTACTTCCGTAGAGCAGCAACAGTTAAAGTTATAAATACCCAGCTTTTATTTAACAAACCAGCAGATCTTTCTGCTGCCAATATATTTAGCACTTCCTAGACAGCTGGATGTTTAGATGAGGAAATATAATAGTCGAAAACTGTAAAAGATTTGTGTCTCCAAGAGCATTACTTCAGGTTGTTTTCAAGTCAGTTCTGCTAATAGCTGCTAATCTAGAAACTGAGGCTTGTTCATGGGTGATCCCCTCCTGCTGTCAGACCCATTCCATCTCACTGACCCTTGTGTCAGGGCTGGAGGGAGGTGTAAGAAGACAAGGCTGCAACGGCAACGTTTCCCCAGACTGTTCTACTCCGACCCCAACACAACGCTGGGACACCCCTGCGAGGCGGAATATAGTTGTCCCAGCTGTGAACCCCGACAGTCCTCTTGCCAGAGCTCGGGATGCCACCCTAAGTCCGCCCGCTCTCTTACGTCTGGCTGATGGTGTGGCCATTTGCCGCGCTCCAGCCAGTTCTGTTAGAAAACCCAGGCTCTGGGACGGGAGGCTGTAGACATGAAGGCCACGGAAAAGTTCTGGCAGCGCCCCATAACCACCCTGTGGGTACGGTGGAAGTGATTCAAACTGCACCAACATAAAACGCTCACCAGCCCGGCCCTGTAAATAGTCTGCTAGAACGCAACTCAACGAAGCACTGAAAACATCTACACAGGGAGAAGAGGCGGCAAAGCTTCTTCCTGCCTCTTCTTCCCCTCTGTATCGATTCCTGTCCCCGAGCATGTTCCTCTGGCAACTCTGAGCTCCCCATTCTTCAGCCCTCATCCAGGTGGCCTGGGTTAGGACGAGCACCACTTTGCCCCCGTGCCTTTTGAGTTGGTCCAGTCTGGAATGCAACCAAGGCACGGGCCCCAGTATGTTGAGCTCTGACTTGCTCCACAGGTCCAGAGACACACTGAAGCCCAAGGCCTGGAGGGAAGCGCCCAGGTGACACATCAGCCCCGGCAAAGCCTGGTTGTCATCGGCTGGGTAAAGCAAGACCACATGGCCACCGCCAACTGCCCCTGAAGGAGACAATTAAAACTATATGTAGAAATTTGAAGCAATAGTTTTTAAAAAGTATTGTTGTATTCTGTCTACAAGACTTTCAAAATATGCAGCTATATAAACTAAAAACAGTGATAAAGGGCAACAGCTGAGAATAATGACAGGAAAGAAAATAAGCGATAGTTAAAACGCAAGGACATTAATATTATTAATATAAAGCTGATGTAGAAAATAACAACTGGCCAGTTTTATACAGACCTTTGACATCGTCTTCTCTCAACCATCTCCATACGTAGCCTAAAAGAAAAAAAAACAGAGCAAAGCATTTAGGTCTTTTCCTCAGGAATATTTACTGATCCAAATACAATGACTGACCTTTCAGAACCCCTTGTACAAAATAGGCTCCTAATATTGCCAAACACACAAGCAGTAACCCAATGAGAAGTGGTAGGCTCCATCTCCATCGAGATGCTGGAAAAAATAAATAAATTAGGAAGCACAGTCTCGCAAGAGCATATTTAAGTTTCCAGGCACTGCTCAATATTTTGATCAATAGCAATTGTACTGTGTATAGCATCAATATGTAATACTTATTCAGGAATTAAATTAGTTAATTATCATTTGATAAGAGTTCAACAGTAAAGCCATTTAATCTGGGTCTAAAAAATAACAGACAGTCTTACTTGCAAATGGACACTGGGGCTCAAAATATGACTTCAACCCATGTATCTTCATCTTGAAATGAAAAAAAGGAGTTAATAGTAGCACAGTGTGTACAGTCAGTGAGAAAAAAGATCAGGGTGTTATCTACAATGATTATATTTCATGTATATTAGTTACTAAGTTAATTATCACCTGAACACAAAGCAGTGGATGTGATGACATGTTGAACTCTCCTGTTTTCTGAAAAGTGAATTAAGACTTAAATGAGTAAATTAAATATTACCAAGAAGAAAGAGGAGACTCGTTATGAAATAACACATTAATATCCTTTAACTGCTCATAGAAATAAAAAAAAGCTTGATGCCCCACTGATGAGCCATTAACACTCATCTTGCATAATAATGTAAGTTGCTTCGTCACATCATTTACCTTTTTTGTCAGCTCTAGTTGCATAAACAGACAAATGTGTGTGCTGCTTTAAATTTTGTCATATCATGTCATACTAAGATGTAAGATTTGCATGTTTTGTAAAGAAAATGGAGAAAAAAGAAACGACCAAAATTATATCCTTTTGTAACATTCATAACATCTGGGTATGGCTGTCATTGTCCCCTGGTTTGATACACTACAACTCAATATTATAATGCAACTCCCAACCTTTTCCCTTTCACCACTGCTGTCACATATGATGAAGTCCATGACTATAACCAGCATCTGACTGGACAGAGGTATTAGCTCAGGAAAAATAAATAAATAACAAATAAAACGGATGGCACATATTTATGCATGTTACTGTACTGTTGTTTTTACCCAGTGTCCACTGCGTGTTGCGCTCCATCCTGCATGTACATGGTTGTGGAGCCTCTGTCTGGAGCCTGCCACCTCCTCACATTGGCCTCCCACCATGTCTTTCTTGCACAGCCACACTTCTGCCTCCAGTCTGCAGGGGGCAGTCACATTCCAGCTCAATCCCGTGCCACCCTCCCTCACCTGAAATTCCTCAACCACCAAAGACACATTGTGCTGCATTCTTTCAAGTGCATCTGGGGGGGAAAAAAACAAAAATATTTTATCTAAAGTTCCATTAAATCATTAAAAAGGCAACTTTATTTTTAATCTACATATTTCAGTCTCTCTTTACCTTGTTGGTTTTTAAAAGGACAGAACTGTCTTCGAAGCGCCTTTCCCTTCCACCACACCTGAAAACAAAAATGATTTATTATTAGATTTGTTTTATGTGTCTATGGCTGTCGATTGTTGTCTATTATAAGAAACACATACCTGAAAGCAAAGGCATGGAGTGACAAAGTTTGATGAAATTACAATATTTCTTTTGCCTCTGGGCTGCAAAGGTTAAAAAAAGAGTTACATGATACATACAAACACTATCAATATTAATATGGAACTGATAGACTGACATATGGATAATTTAGCACCAACTGACCCATACAAGAATCTCTCCAGGTATTTCATGCGAAATCATTTGATACATGAGATCTTCTTGTCTGGCATCAGTGTTTTCCACTTGCAGCAGGATCACGCTTCCGCCATGATCAGTCTCAACTCGAATTCTAGGAGCTGAGACGGTGACATGTCATTATAAATGATGACTTTAAAGTTTTATGTCTCTCTACAAATACATATTACTGTTTTTGCTGGCACTGCCTCATGTATGTTCATGAGTGTGGCAATACGTAGTAAATACAGGTGGAATCATTCTATAACATTTCTTACCATCACAATCTTTTACAACCCCCGCTAGCTTCATGGCGCAAACTGAATGGTAGAAGCAGAAATACACGTTCAGTGACATGACTCACTTGCTTACCTCACACCAAATAACCTCACCTTCTGCTAAAGATGCAGTTGTGATATTTTGGATGTGTTGAGTTCCATTTGCATGTGCGTAGACATGCACCACAACAGGAAGGTCAAATGTCACTCTCTCCGTCAAAAGCAGCTGCATTTTCTAGAAAATTGTACATATACGCAGTTAAACTTGAACTCACATAACAATGAACACACTGAAAGATCATTTGAAGATTAGTCCCTGTTCTACTTGGTAAGAAAGCAGTGGTGCAGGTAGTATTTACATCATATTCAAGTAAAGCCTTTTATCTGTTTCTTTTCTTTTTGAGGAAGGTTGACCTAACCATTGGTTTAATCTTAAATGAGCGGGTTAAAAGATTCAAACTGTAACATGGAATGTAGTAAAGTACATTTCTAAAATAACAAAAACTGGGACTAATCAATTACAAGTGCCTGTTACTTTAACTTTCTATTGTTATTTCCACAGTTAGTGTCTAATCCATGATAAAAGTAACAACATGAGGTAATTCCTTTACAATGCCTGCATATAAAATACCTTATCTTTGGGCTGTGGATATGTTTGGATCAAACCAGACAGCCTTAGTTTGAACTGGAGTAGCTTCCAAATTTCAGTGTTGCCTGGGAAGCTGAGACAGACTTTCACCAAAGCTGTAACACATAGTAGAGGTGAAGAGGAGTTAGCTGTGTCGTTACTGTTGAAACTATAAACTATTAACCAAATCTATAGAAAATAAAATAACTTTTTTTACCTTCCGGTTCAGGGGGCACATCCTGACCACTTCCCTCTGCCTTTTGAGTCACGCCAAATAACTCCTCTTCATCAACATGGTCACCAAACTTCTCATCCTTTGTGTTGTCCACCTCTACAACTATATGTGCAATTCAACAGCGGTCAGTAAAAACTGAAGTATAGGGAATTAATAATTAAAGAACAAAAATGGAGAAAGTTTCACGCTATATGACTGATGATGTAAAGACATGAGATATGATGAAGTTACATTTCACTGTGATGATGATTCGCAGGCAGAGCTCACAGTCTTGTGCAGCTGAACAGCAGAGCATCACTTTAAGCTGCATATGTGTAACGTCCACTGCATCATTAGGATCAGGCAGGGCAGCGGAGAACGGAGATTCTGTGGAGAGGGACGTTCATCTGTTTTAAACAAACTGCAGATTTGACATGATTTTGACATGAGCTGCAGCTATGTTGATCATGCTGCTTACCTGAGATGACACGGCAGTCAGTCAAACCCTAAAGAAAAAGACATTCGTGAGAACTGAGCGTAACCAATAAATCCACTCACCCGTGAATCACACTTCATGAACGCCTCAAGTGTCAACATTGGTAAAAGTCACGCTCAGAGAAAAGAAAAATGTAGATCTAAATCAACAAACTTCTAAAGGAGTTATACATGAGAGATGGTGATTGATAAGGATATTATCATTCTATTTCAAATCAAATATAAAAAGGACACCTGCATTCACGTGTACTATAGTGTACAAGATCTGTATATGACATGATATATGTGAGCTGTATTAATGTCTAATCTTCTTCATTTTATTTTGTACAGCAAATCTAAAGCAATCTTGATGAAGGTGTTTTTTTTTACACAGGGCAGTATTTGATACTATGATACTGTCCTTTCTGATTTAAAAACAAAATTTACAACAGCCCTGCTTGTTGGAAACTGAGCAGAGGCAGAGTAATGTGCTCTGCTGGTAAATAAGTAATGGGCATTAAACTCTGATCTCTCTCTTTCTCTCTTGGTTTGTTTGTGTTGACTTCCAATGATCCTGCCCCTTAAGATGAAGACCGCATACTGAACTTTACTAAGAATGAGGAAACCAGCTCTTTTCTTTCATAGACAAGAGCAAACAAACAATAACATGTGGTAACATGAATCCAAACATAAAAGGGAAACATAAATCACCAAACGTAATGGTATATTTTTCATTTGGCTGTTGTCCTCTTTCACAAAAAGGTACAATTTATGATAAATATATACTCAATCTTACAAAATGAAAACTTGTATCATTAGGTCTGTAAAAAAGAGATGACAATTAGAAAGCCACATAAATGATGTTTTATTTTATGAATCATTAATCCATAAACAAAGAAACGTTTCAGACTGGTTCCAGTATGAAACCTAAGGGTTTATCATAGGACCATATTACCTCGCTGCATGTGACTTCAGGTGAGTCGTGGTCAATTATCTCCAGCGCGCTCGCGGACGCAAACAGCCAGAGGCGCAGTAGCAGGAGAAGGCGCAAACACCAACGGAGCGCGTGGGCCATTTCTTGAAAAGTACCTGTATGCGCGTGACACAGGGAGGATTCTCCCACAGCTAAAAGCCCTTCACAGGAAAACCAAAGGAACAGCGACGGCGGACGCACAGCCTGACACCAACGGGGAGACAGGTAACCATGGCTGCTCCCATATCCTCACACTGTGGCTGTGCCAGTGATTGACAGCTGAGAAACTGGGCGTGTTGCAGCTCCTGCCTGTTCGCTTGGGGTTGGGGGAAACGTATTTGTTTGGCTGGTTCACCACGCAATCCAGGACTGAGATAAAATGCCAACCTGTCTGTAACAACAACCAGCCGGAAGCAGGCCGGCTTAAAAGACATGCAGGACTTAGCTTGTTGCTAAGTTGAAGGAAGCAAGGTGTTTGAGTATGCACCCATGGATGTGTTTTTATCATAAGCACATTTAATTATCAATCACTTCACTCAAGTAAAAAAGTCTGTTAAATTCATTGTTTTAGATTATAATTTGTACATTGGCCTATGTGAAACCCTTAAAGTGACGACCCTGTGGCCAAAGAACAGACTTTGAAAATCTGCGGCTCAACTTTACATAATGTATACAGAAATTGAGTGCTCATAAAAGCCAAATCAATTGACAATATTAACTGCATGAAATCTTTTTTTCTTATTATCATCTTATCGTATCAATAGGGCCCATTGTCATTAATTGTAGTTTACTTCATTCATGTAAGTTCAGCAAAAGTGGGAAATGTCTCCAGCTGAGTTGAGTCTAAGTAAGTTAGTATCTTGACATGAGGCTAATTTTCAAGTGCTGATTGTTATGTTTCAGCGACAAACGTTGGTAGGATTTACTCAACTGAGAGGAACAATTAACTTCGCTACTGATCCGCCTTCAGTCCAGGAGAGGTCATTTGCTATAACTCACTGGAAGGAAAGTTTAGGGTAAGAAAAAATTGTGGAAATAATGCAGTGATGCTGAATAAAGTTTTCTTCAAGAGGCAATAACGTTTGTATGTAGATCCCGACAAGTTTGCCAATTGAAATTGCTTTGCATAAACTTTACCGTTAAACTGGATTATTCCTGCAATAAAACAAGACCTGGGAAAGTACCTTAAAGTTCTTTGCTGCTCTCGTGCTCTGAGATTTTGCGGTAGTCTCAGTGCAGGACAGGTGCCGTTGCTAATATTTGAATACTGGTTGTCCTCTCTCCACTGCACACAGCAAAAACGCTGAGAATAATTTGAATACTGTCTGATTTATACTTTCACGTTGAAAGGTAGAATGTAAGGTAGAATGTGTGCAAATATTTATTTAAAGGGCCGCAGTCAAACACAGGTGTCACAATAGCAGTACACTTGGTCCAAACGTTGAAGATGCAACCACCGCAAAATCCTATGCAAAATCTGAAAGTCCCTGCAAGCAGCAGTCATACAGTCTGTCAACTGTACGCTTACAACACGCTCAAACATTAAATGCACCCATGAAGAAAATGAGGTATGATTTGCAACCACATTTTCATAGTGGTTAGCATTTTCACAGAGATAAGAAGTGTTTGTTATGCGTTCAGTGATGGAAGCAACATAAAGGGCCTCTGTCGCAGGTGAAAGCAGGTGACAGGGTGTATTCACCTCTTCTTAATATGCAAAACGAATGTGGCGATTTTGACAGAACGGTGTCGAGTAATGAATAGTTCATATGGTGGTGATGCTCACAATGGAGTGCCAGCTCCGGTTTCACATCAACATATCATGTTTCCCACGCAACCACTGTCTGCTCCTGCAAGACGAAGTGAAACCAGATATTTAAGCTTCTCTTCTCTCCGCGGGGACAACCTGAGCCCGCTCTGCATCTTATCTGACATATTTTGTTTATGATCTGACACTCAAATCATTTTGACACCTTGCTTTTGTCCCCTTGCGTGTGAGGTAGCAGTGTTAGCAGTCTGTGAGCCAACTGTCGTGCCAGCCATATTGACTGCAATTTGGCCAAGAGTCTTGGACAGCACAGCACCTTGAATGGACCAGTTTCCGTCCCCCTTTTCATCCCTCCCATCTCCTGTATTAAACCTCTGAAATTCTGTGGTAAGCAGTACCGAGGAACACCTTTCAGGGCTTTGGGGATGTCCCTGCTTTGGCCAAGGCCCTGGAAATAGACAATGGCAACTTCTTGACCTCTAGACTGCTGCAGTGACCCCTGTAGGCAAGCCAACGCACCTGCAAACATTGGCAATATAACTGAAGAGGGCTCCTTCTGTTGGTACCAGTCATTTGCATCACATAGTTTAATGCGTTCTTCTCCTTCTGCAGCATCCTCAATTTTACTTGTTGTCAGCCTTCTTCCATTTGGCTTATGCTCCTCTTCCACGTCTACACACTCTTTCACTTGTCTTACATCCGCTTTGCTGTCACCGTCCATCTTTCTCCCGCTCTTATCCACTTTTGCACTCTCCTTCCAGGCCTCATAAGTTGTCTTGGCCTCAGGACTCCAGATAATTAGCACCTTTCCTTGAGCCTTGCGCACATTTTCCCACTGCCCATACAGCCAGGGAAGCGGACCCAGATCTGCCACTCCACTCCCAACCCCGATCTGTCTTTGAGAGCTTTGGGCCCACAAAGCCATATGCACTGTGGCGTTGAGCTCCCCCTGCAGCACTGAGGCTAACGCACACACAGCAGAGACATGGGCTGAATGTTCTGACGAGCACACCAGCAACACTGGCCCCTGGGTGTACAGCCAGCCTAGAGATACGGGACAAGAGAGAGAAAGAAAAAAAAAGTCTTTCATATGTGAAGCTTGAGATATGCAATCGTTCAATGACACAAACAATGGCAAATCAAATGAACCAAAGCAGTCGCTGGACCTTGCAATCAATGCAAACTAAACTAACCTGTAGCTCCACTTCTGGCAAGACGCTGGATGAAAATGCCCAGTAACGCCAAAATAAACACAAGCATTAAAGCTGCCAAAACATACAGGCCACGTCTGTTGTGCGTGTCTGTGGAGGAACAGAATGGCATGGTCTATTCACTTCATAGGAACTGCATGCATGGCTAGACGCACACACAATTTCTGGTACATTTATTTTTAAACACTTACAGTCGGGGCACAGAACTCTACTTCCATGAAGAGCAGGATCTGTCTGCCACACCTGCACACAAACAAAGTGAAAAGTAATGCAGCGTGTTCAGAAACACCCTCCTCAGTACTACACAAAGTTGTAGCACATACTGTACTATACCTGCACACAGGGTTTCCGAATAAGAAAGTGAGAAGGCATATTTATCCTCATCTCTGCAGTTCCCCCTTCCTGTAGGACAGATAAGAAGAGTCATGTTTTTTTTCTCACATTGTTAAATTACATTTTTTTTCTCTTTAGTTCTTTCTTACAAACACATTTACCATTCTTAATGTGTTGACTGTGCCTATGGGTGAACATCCCATCTCATTAAGAACACAAAGTTGAGTCGAGAATACTGCAGGGGATAAAGATGTGAGGTACACGAACACACTCTGTTTGCCCAATCCAATATACACCTCCCACGAAGGCATATCTGTAAAGGCCAATGAGAGAAGGCATCAAGAGAGGCAGACTGACTGATGAATTGAGATTTGATGCAGCTATATGCAAAAGAAACATAATAAAACCCTGTTTGACTCACCAGTCTGGAAGGGACAAGAGATATTATGGCTGCCTTGTAGAGAAAACTGAATAAACAAAACATATATTAATATGAATCTGCAACTAAAAACAAAAACATGTGGATGCATCAGTATAGGCCTGTCTAGTTGCCTCTCACCTGCACACACATGTTAGGGTGTTTGTCCACAGCAGATGTGTCGTATATCTATTGGGGAGACACAAATGAGTGTTTGAGTAAGCATTATTAGGTTCTGTCAGGAATCTACACCACCAACAGTCCTGACAGGCTTACCAGGTTTTGTCCATTTTCCACCTCTTTGAGTGTGGAGTTAAGAACAGGTATGCAGAGGTGTTCATGATGCTTCCAGCAGAGGACAGCAGAGATATTCATGTCGCTGGCAGGACAAACTGAGTTCAACATCAAATTTGACTCATAAAGTACGACTTCAGAGGAGCGCCAAACATCTTTGACATCTGTTGAGGCAACATGGATACAAATGATTTGGACATTTAAAATTTTTGATACCTTTTAGTCTTCTAAAATTTAAACCTATTCTGTCAAAGCATAGACAAGGAAATATACTGACAGTTTGACAAACTGACCAGTATTTATTTAGCTACTTACTAAAGAACATCATTTGCAGCCAGGATTTACTTTAACTAATTAAGTGTATTCAAATGTCCTCATTCAATCTTATATACAGTCCCGCTTTGCTCATATTCAAATCAAATGTCCCCGCTTATATTCAGAGCATCTCTCTGAAATTTTGATGAACTAAATTTGAATAGTTTTCTCAAAACACAGTTTACTGAACAAGTTGATGCTGGGCTCTTGCTGAAAAATGTCTGCCCTATATAACTGTAATCAAAGTCTGTCTATGACTTTATTCTGGTTATAGGTAAAAAATCATCTTCAGAAGGCCCTCTGCAGGAAAAAGATAAAAACGCACACTGGAGAATCCTACATGACATTTACAATAATTTAAATTACCTACAAAAAACCCCCTCAGGCGGCTTTTGTTTTCTGATCTCGTGAAATTCTGTTTTAGATGACCCAGTAGATGAAAGGGAACATCATTATTTTGTATATCAGGATCATAAGAGGTGTCCATTAAAAATAATAGTAAAATAACAAAAATACCCTTGTTTTCAGGTG
Organism: Trinectes maculatus; assembly: GCA_016785345.1. Taxonomy (NCBI): domain Eukaryota; kingdom Metazoa; phylum Chordata; class Actinopteri; order Pleuronectiformes; family Achiridae; genus Trinectes; species Trinectes maculatus. The sequence goes on from JAFBJQ010000320.1 coordinate 351,844, forward strand.
CTAACACGTACCCGTAAGCCTTTCATTTTGAAAAGGACACTTTTCATTCCGAGAGGCATCTCTGTAGGTGTAATATACCTGTAATATACCATGTAAACAAGACATGTTGTACAGGAATGAAAACTGGATATTACAACAAAATAATTATTATTAGAAACACACGCCGCGTACACAAATTTGTACACAGAGCTCAAAGTACCTGTACACACACGCAGGGCAGCAGGTACGGTATGTTGAGAACGGCTGATGAATCATTCTGAAAAGCAGATACAAATACATTTCCTCTTTTATTTAATAGTGACTGGCAAACAATATATAGATGCATTACCACTATATAGGCTACATTAAAACACATATTACTTAACTTTGGATTAAAACACATCACATTACAATACATCACATTACATTCCACCCCATTTGTCACCTCTTATAATCAGCAGGGTGGGAGGGGAGTTCCCCACAGGGAAAAAAAACTTTGTTCTATACGTTGCACAAATAAATACGTTCACTTACAGTTATGTGGGAGGTAAGTGACCAGCAATCCTCTGATTTGCTTTGGTAACACCATCTCATATGCACCTTCTCTCCAACATCCAAAGATACAGTGATCGATTTTGACATCCGATCCACAAACAGATCAAACTCTGGTACAGGATCTAAGTCACATAGACACAAAGTGGCTCCAAGGTGTAAGCATTACTGCTGGTGAGTCAAAAAGAAACAGTTGGGTGAACTTGAAATCTACATACAGTAAGTGGGTGCAGATACCAAATGTCACAGGCAATAAAATCATGTTGATGAACATATGATAGTGTGATCAGAATATAATATTCATATAACACCATGGAAAAGTTCATATTTTGTATATTATATTGTTATTTTTCCTATTTGCACTTACATCAGGAAGACGCATGCAAAACAGTTATAAAATATTTGTTTTTGTATTCAGACCCCTTTATTCTTATTTTTTAAAAATCTGTGCCTTGACACAATCCTGTCTCTGATCTCTGTGGACATGTTCAGTCGTTTACTTGGAATTTACCTGGACTCCAGTCAAAATCGAAAACATCTCAAAGATGATCAAGGGAAATGGGAAACACCAGATCTGAATTTCAAGCATCACAGGAAATGGTCTGAATGCTTGTGTTATTGTGGTATTTCAGTTTTTCCTTTTAAATAAATGTACAACAAATTCTTAACACTGTTCCAGCTTTGTCACTGATGAGGGGAAAGAAATAGTTTCTAAACGCACTGTCTGATCAATAGAAAGTTATACTTAATCACTTTATCTAATGATTTAAGATTTATTTCCCAGTGTAAGTGGTTTATCGCAATGCACCAGCACAGGGAATTAAAGGTTACAAAATGTCCAAAAAATAAAAATGTTCCTGGACACTTTGTTTTAGTTTACCGTTTTATTTTCTCATTGTGGTACATCATCATTTGAGATGTCGTATTACCGTATTACACAAGCCTTACTGTTATACATGTTGTCAGATGAAGAGGGAATAGGAAAAAAATAATGGAAATTAGAAACAAAGCTGTGACATTAGAAACCTTACCTGGCACTGTATAGTTGACTGTGCAGCTTGAAGATGCTGTGCCGTAGGACACAGACACAATACTTTTTGCCTTAGCCTTGATGCAATGAATAACAGATTCCCACTGTAACAAAAAAAAAGAGAAAAAATTATATAAGTCATCATCGTCATTATCACAATTATCTACAGTGGCAGATCTAATCTTACCACAGGAAAGATGGTATTGCTTTGTTGCTTGTGTTGTGTGACACCTCTGCCACATCGGATTATGTTTAAACGTGGATTTGTCTCAACGACACACTGAAAAAGAAAGAAAGAAAGAAAGAAAGAAAGAAAGAAAGAAAGATGACACTCCATCCAGTTAACCACAGTGAGCGTGGTGGTATTTTACACGGCTAAAGTTATGGGGGCAGGTGAAAACAACACCAACCTTATTGTTTTTCCTTTTCTTCAAGACGGGCCTAAAAATCTGCTTAAATGGGGAGAGAACTTCGATCCTCGGGGCCTTGCAGAAGTCTAGAGGAACCATAAGTGGGACACTATACAGTCTGTCATGCATTGGTCCAGGGGCACCGCCAGCAATTCACCAGGAATTTTGGGCCCCATGACAAAAATCAAATTGCCCCCCCCCCCTCCCCCGCCCCGCGCACAGAGTATATATATTCTCCTATTTTTTTGGGTCGCCTGTCAGTTAGGGGCCCTTGGAATCATCCTAACGTCCGCCCTTTACAACGCCCCTGCATCGATCATTTGAGAGTGAGATAATAAGGTTGACTTAGGACTGGAATGACTGGGTAGAGTCCATACCGTCAGCCTTTATCCAAACTTGAACAATGACACATTCAGAGTACACCTCCCCGGGTTCCTGGGGCAGGACTGGGGTCAGATTGATAGGGCAATGTCCCTCGATGTAATCTGGACAGACAGAGATGAACATGAGTAGCAACAGGTGGCACGTGGCTCCCACATGTCACCACTGAAATAAGTCATAAGTAATAATAATAAGTAAACAGCTTACCATGCTGAGATCGCATCTACAATAATGAGAGAGAGGACACAAGTTAAATCAGAAACATAAAGCAGCATATGCATTTGCCCTTTTACCCGCAGTGTTAGAACGGACATAAGAGGCCTATGTTGTCAATTTAGTGTTTTGGATGTCATCAAAATAATCACATGTAAATATTACCATCAGGTTTATAAGATTTGATTATACATGATCTATATGTATATAGGTCTTAACCTCACCTGGCATGTTGAGAAACATTCCAGCATTAGTGGAAACACCATGACAGCGACAAACGCCATTGCCGTGCCAAGACGCATCTTGACAACATCAGTGACGGCGGCGGTGCCTGTAAATTGTCAGTGCCGTTAAAAGCAATAACGCGGTGTCCGCAGGAAGCCTTTTCCTCTTGACTCGTTAACACGTGCACCGTACGATCTGCGCCAAACACTGCGCCTTCCTGGAGACACGGCGACACGGCACCCCCGCGTCAACAAGACTCGTTTCCCTGAATCTGACAGGAAGCGGAAAAAAAAGCAAAACAAAAAAAAAGATGACGTTTGTGGGTTTTTATTTACTGTTGGTGTTTCGTATAAATAATGGCCGTCTCCTCGACTGGGGCAGATGGAGAGACACTTTTTGTTTTGACGCCCACAAGAGAAAACTATCGGGGCGTGTCGTGCTCACTATTATATGGAAGCCTATCTATACATACATACGCACTGAACAAACAAGTACACACACACACACACGCACACACACACACACACACACACGCACACACACACACACACACACACACACACACACACACACACACATATATATATATATAATACTTACTGTATTTAATGTTTGATTATTTTACATTAGGTCAAGGCCGATGTAATACAATATGACTTTTTCCAAACTAAAGAAGAGTTGTCGTTACGATGAAACCCTCTAAGCTAGTGGTATAGCCTGATTACAACCTGGTCCAGTCTAATGGATTAATGGATCTCCTACACACTCATTTGTAGTCAGGTTTGAATCCACACACTTTGATGATAATATTGTGTTTCACCCAACTTTACACTGTATAGCCTACTCACTGTCTTTCTGAAAACCACATATGACAATATATATATAATTCTTTATTTTTTCTTATGAATTCAACCTTTTCAGTAGACGCATGTAAAATGTCTTTTGATGCAGTCAGCTTATTTCAGCAGGAACATGCTGCACTGGATCCTCTTGTACATTGCATGGGCGATCTAATGTTGGTGAGTCAGTTTTGTGTCAAAGGCAAACAACATGGAGTTAAAAAAAAACACAAGAGCACGTCCCTTAAAAAGGTAATGGAAAAACTGAAGTCGGAAGGTGGGAACAAACATTTCCAAGTCAGTCAACATCCAATGAAGGACAGTTAAGTCAATCATGTATTGAGCATGGCACAGATGCTGTGCTTTTTGGACATTAGGCTAAATGCCCTGTTTGGAATAAATCAAACACTGCATTTCACTGTAAAAACCATATCCTCATGGTGGTGGCAGCATGATGCCATGGGTATGTGAGGACATTGGTTAACATGGTGCGAATACTAAGAAATCCAGGAGGAAATTCTGCTGCAGTCTTAAGTAAACCTGTTACCTGGCAGATGATTTGGTTTCCTAGAAGAAAATAAGGGCAAAGACTGATGTTTGTGATTTTTTGAATTTAAAACCTTGACAACTGTTATTCTAGAACAAATTCATGCCTACGAAGAGAGAAGTAAGCAGAGGGTAAGGAAATTAATTTCTGTAATTTACCATCTTCAGCTGCTCATAAAAACACATAGAAATTGTATTGCTTAAATTAATGGTGCTATTGCCACATTTATCTGGTTATCTCTGTCAGTAAATACAAACGATACAGTCTAATCACTTTAAACACATGCTGTACACATGTATGTTAAGGTAGTAGTGGCAGCAGAAGTAGTGAACAGCTAGAACGGAAAGCTTGTTTTAAAAAAACTGACAGAATGTGGTATTTGCCCCATTCTGTAAAAAAAAGCTTACTGATGCATATCTTTCCTTTCCGCTCAAAATGTGAGCAGTGTTTCAGGCGGGGCATACCATCTGAAAACAATGTCATTTTGGTTGTAAATCAGTGGGCATGCATGTTTCAGTGACTAGGTTTGGTGAAGAATATGCATCATGTGTGGAAAGATTGATCCACGGTCTCTTAAAGTGATGCTAAATCAATGTCTGAACAGATACAACGTTGCATGTGTTGTCTGACTGGTTGAGCTGGTTTGCAGTGAGTCTGTGCTTTATAAAGCCAGAGCTGTCACTCCTACAGAAAAGTCAAGAAAATGCTTTCAGTGTGGTAAACATCATTTTTGTAACCTAAGTCTGAGACAATGAAGAAAGAGTGAACTGAGCCAAGCATTTTAGTTTTCTCAAAGTATCAGAAGTTTGGAGGTTGTATCAGCAAAAGAATCCAGTGACCACAACATAGCCCACATGTTTAAAAAACTCAATTCTTTTTATTAAACTTCTATCTTCATGTAATCTTTATATATAAAAGTTCTAAAGCCGCCAGCCTGAGTCTAAGACAGACAGTGAGGCGATCATGTGTTTCAGTTTCGTCCTCATTATTCTCTGACCGGCGGCCTGTGTGTATCACAGACGTACGATAAGAAAACCGTAAAAACAGACAAAAGGAAACACATAATGAGTGTGTGACTTGTGTGTTCGGAGTGATCGGAAGTAGGCAATGGGGGAGCAAATTTGTGGACCTTAAAAAAGAAGTAAGGAAAATAAATAACATTAATGTCGGTTGGCTTTCAGTTCAGTCTGCAACAGTCTTTCTTTGTGCTCCACTGACACTTGACACTAGCGCAGGGCCTGTTTTTTTTTCACGTACAGCTCTTTTTTTTTCTTTTGTAGTTGGGTGATAAATGTGAAAACGTGCCAGAGTGATGGCATTCACAGCCATATCTGCAGTGTGTGCATTTAATGTACACTATACGCTTTCCCCATGTTCACACATAAAATCACATGTGTGAGTGACATATGTGTAACGATGACAGGGAAAGGCCGCAATGTGTATACATCATAGTGTAATACTATGTTCACTGTTGAATCTGTAAACTCCTTAAACATATATACTGACCACATTCAGGGAATATTTTGATGAAGATAGCATATTTTTCCATCAATCAATACATTTTTTCCAAATTCTCTTAATTACAATATTTTACATGTCAGATTAAATACAGTTTAGTGTGCATGATTGTGTTTCTTGGGGCAAATGTAGTGGATGTCGTTTTTCCACTTGTTTCTGCTGGCATGATTTTCTTTGTTGCAATGAAGGGCCGGGCTTGCTATAGAAACACATACAATGGAGTCCATAAGTCTGACGTTTGTACCCCATTCTACAACACCTGCAGGGACCAAGGAAGATTTGTGTGTTTAGTCACTATCACTAGTCTCGCTGCTTGGGTCTCCCTGCACCTTGCTGCGGTGCTGCATGGCACGGTGGTAGGCCACCTGCACTGACTTGCGGATGTTGGATTTCCTGCCTTCTAGCATTTTCTCCTTGTCCAGCTCCTGGTCCACTCCAAGTGGCACTAGCTTAGAGCGCGGAAGCCACTGCCTGAATGCACACAGACACATATGAATTGATACGAAGTTAAGATAGCAGTAAAATATTACTCACATTTTTTTCTCTCGTTGAACTTAAAAACAACCTTAAAAAAAACAAGTGATTGTTGCTATGACCTAAAATACAAAGTGTTCTTTCCTTCCTCTCCCATTCTCAAAAGCCACATTTGCCCTATTTCTGCTAAAGGTTCTGTGTCTTGCACTTTAGTAAAATGAGTGCATTTTCCTTTGAACTATTACCACAGAGAAACTTGTATGCATGCATACAGAAGCCTACTTTGCATGGGTCTTTTATTGTACACTTTGTCATCACTTAGAAAAATCTGAATGCCAGAGACGGCGATCAAAAAAGACACAAAGTTTAAAAACACTTCAAATAAAATTTGTGGTAAATACAAACAGAACCAGGACACTGACCAGGTTCTCTTGTTGTCAAAGAAGAGAACCAGAAAGAGGTGTTCCCTGGCTTCCTGGGTCATTTGCTCCCCAAGCTTGAGCACATCCAAAGGGGGGACAGGAATTGGGACGCCTCGGTGAAAAACACCCTCCCTGGGCATCTTTGGATCAATTATCTGCAATAAAATGTTGTCAAGAGGAGAATTGGAAATACAGCCATTGACCTCAAGGATGCCCTAAAGATAACATTTCACTGGGCCTAAGTTTACATGAAGCATTATCTCACCAGAGCAGGATATGAAGGATAGCCTCGGCACTTGGCCCACACCAGGTCTAGAGCTTCCAAAGATGTATAGTCATCAGAAGTCATCCAGCATCCTGACCTGGACCGGCCACGCACCACTGTAGTAAGAAACACAGGAAGTGGAAGATAGTCACCATTATACGGTGTCACTTATGCAACTGCCTCTTATATCGTCATTATCCTCGCAACGTGCCACTTCAGAGAACTATTGTGATTCTGTTTTCATTTATATTCTATAAGGACCAACTCATGGTGAACATTTATCTTTCTTAGCATGATTCATTTTCTCAACAAATGTTAAATGAATTGCATAAAAAGGTACAAGGTTCATTTTTCATTTAATAAACATTGCTCTGTGTATATATGTAAGATGATATTGTTGCACGAAAATATATTTCTAAGTCTAACCACTGAAAGGATAAGGACGTTATTAGTTATTAGTCCAATATGTTGACTCATAACATCTCAGCTACTCACTTGAACATACTGCAGAAAACAGAATTACCAACCACATTAAGACAACCACGGTCTACATGAACAAAAATGATATAAAACTGTGCATGCACATCTGAAACATCGGTGCATGGGGGTGAGTTTGTAAAATGTGCTTACAGTGTGAAACGCCCCGCGACCCTCCAACTGAGTAGGAATCATTCTCTGTGCCTGATGTTTCCTCGCTGCTGTCTTCCTGGAAGGCAGAGCGAGAGAATGATGCCTTCCCTCTGCCCTGTTTGGAGGGGGTTGTACTGAGAGAGAAAGGAGACAGGTCAGTGAAGAAGTGGGATACTGTATTACAGGTGTGTACAATACACCCGGTCAGACATGTCATTAACAACTTACATTTATACCACAGAATGCAGCTGACTGTTCACGTAAACAAAAAACTGATGGTGATCTTATTTTCTTGTGATTTTCTGTGTCTGTTTGCATAATGAAATGCTGCAATAATCCAGCACCACTCTTGTATCTCCTCATCAACACTTCAGTTATTATGTGATGCACAGCAATTCCTGGATCCATGCACTGCATCTTGTTTTTTGTAAATTGTACATAAAGTAAATGAGCTGTGGTTTTCACAGGAAGTTACGCAATTAGCTGGATTACTGTTGATGCTGCAGCCAGCAGTATTCTGTTCCTGGCATTCTACATTCTACCTCAGAAACTGTCAAATATATATTGTTCATTATTCTATTTTTTGCATCAATGAGGAGAACTGTGCCCCAATTTAATTTTACTACTGTGTAATGTATGACTACGCAATGACAATAAAGATTCTTAATCTTAAAAATGTCAATACAAGGAGCTTTTTTTCACCTGGTTCTGTCAGACGCTGCACTACTGCTGCTGCTGGTTGTGGACTCTGAGTCTGAGCTGGAACGCGGTAGACGAGGCTCACTTCTGTACACGCGGAAGCTCTCTGTTACTGGCTGGTTTCCTCCATCAAAACCGTTGCTTGGCAAACCTATAGGAACATGACAGAGGAGGGGGAAGTGAGTGTGAAACCACAAATGTAAAAATTGAACAAAAAATGTCATTGTTGTGCATCTGCTTTACCTTGCAGCAGGTCGTCATTGTCACTGTCACTGTCAGAGGTAGAGCTGCTGTGGGGGCTGCGAGGCCTCTTCCTCTGCCTGGCTGGAGACAGCATGGGCAGCTGTGGCGGACCGATAGGACTTTGGCTCAACCCTGCACCAGCATAGCCAATGTCTCTGTTCTTGGGAGGGCGTCCCGGCCTTTTGGGGGGTCCAGTCATCTTTTGGTTCTTCTTGGAGAAAAGGACAGATGTCCGACGGCCCACTTCTGGAGCCAGGGCAGATGAGGAAACGCTCAGCTCTTGAAGAGAAGAGAGATTTATGAAAAAGGATAAGCTACCCTCAAACAGCTGATCACATTTTCACATTGCACATGATTAGCATTTTATGCCATCCTAAACAAACCTTTTCCACCAATCTCCTGGCTGCTGCTTTCGCCCCCCTCATCGTGGTGTCCTGAAATGGATGGGTGATGGGGGAGGGAAGCACCCCGTTCCACACCTCCCACAGACTCCCTGCCTACCATGCCAGAGCCACCCTCCCGCTGGTGAGCGAGCTTCCTCTTGATGACACTGATCTCTTTCCTCAGAGCCTTGGCTCTACGAGACTGACCGATGCTGTGCTTCCCTGAGCTGACCTCATCAAGCCTTGCCTGCACGTAATGCAGCTGCTCTTCCAGCGGTAGCCGTCGCCTGTTTTCTGGCAGGAGCAGGTCTGAGAGGCACAGAGTGAGATAACAGTTTATTAAACTTCAGAGGAAAAAGAACTCAACTATAATCAGGGTCAATTCATTTGGTAGAATTTCTGTGGAAAGATCATTTTTGTACTAAACTGTTTGCAAGAACTGTTTAATTGATTGACTGTTAATTGACTTGTTGTTGATTTGAGGCTATTCAAAAAAGCACAAATGTATGAAATGTACAAATTGAATATTTACAAACATAAGTACAGCTTGGTTTTGAACCAAATAAGTACAAAAATATATAAAAGTAAATAAATAAATACAATTTCTTCAAGCAATGTGGATTTGTGTTGATAATTTCGCTCTTCATTTGCCCTGCAGTGATATGCACATCTACTGGCAATGATGCTTTAATGTCCTAAATAAAATCCATTTAAATCTACACACGCGCCACACTACATTACTGCTTAATGCTTGCAGCAAGGAAATATTTGTGACTGACATTAAACAAACAAGAAGCTATCAAAGAGGCCAGAACGTTTTGTTTTGTATCAAGTATAATCTTCGCTTTTGAGTTCACATGACAATCTCTGCTACAGTCACAATTCATACTGTAAGCCTTCGATCCCACCTTAATTGCTTCCAGTATTTCACTCACATACAGGCCACATTGTAAAGTGTGTCAGTTATGTGTCGAATGTTCAAAACTAACACTGCTGTTTTAGAACATCTCTTGGCCAAAAGATTATTAAGATAATTATTATTACAAAAGCAAACAAATAAACAAATCTGTGGAAATTATATTTTAAAAAATAAGGAGTAGATATTGAAGTTTTTTGCCTTATTTAACACACCTCTATACCATTTGCTGCACAAAGCACAACAAGACAGTACTTGATTTCTTGCCATGTTCGCTGTAGCATAGTGGTCATCAATGGTGCCAATGGCATCAGTTAGCTTTTGCTTGCATTGCACAAATGTAATGTGATTAAAAACTATGATAACGACTGAGTAACATATCTCATCAATTGCCTTTGTAGTAATTTTTTGAAACTGTAAAGAGACTTTGTGGACACCAAGAACTGTGTTGTCTGGCAAAAACCCAAGTGAGAGATCACTTACCATCTTCGTTAGAAGACAACTGTCGGTCTCTTTCTCTATCCCTATCTCGCTCCCGCTCTCGCTCCCTCTCTCGCTCCCTCTCCCGCTCCCTCTCCTGGTCACGCTGACTGTCTGGACTCGGCTCTTGGTGGAGGTGCATGCCAGTCTCATAGTCAAAGCCGATCCGTTCTGCTTGGCGCCTGGCCGTTCTTATGACAACGCCGCCCATCTCTCTGAGGCGCAGGGCAGCACGGTAAAAGACTGTGTCCTTGGCATTGTACTTGAGGCAGTTGTTGACGATGAGGCCGAAGTCTGCCTCAAAGGCCTCAAAAGTGAGGTAGCGATGGGACTCCAGCAAGTTCCACATGGTCTGGAAGTCCATTGGAGTGTCAATATGGTCCAGGTAGTCTGGCACCTGGATAGTAGCAAGGAGAGATCAGGTAGAAGCATCACCCACAGCTTCTAATATCCTTTAGAAATTCCAGTTTGCAGTTGTCAAGAAAGTTGTTGGAATGAAAATGATACCCTTCATTAAATGACAGTTTTGCAGTTGGCATGGAATCATGTAACCTCTCAGAGAGTTTGATAAGTAAAGTTAGACAATGTGGCTGATTTAATATATTGTTATTATACAATATCGGTGTAACTGATAGAGTTGAAGTGTATTACACAAATAAATCTTGTATTCAAATAATTTGTTGTTATAAATAAATAACACTGCTGCACTTAATTGTGGATAGGAAGACAAACAAAAATAAATCATCAGATTATTAGATTTCAAATATCACATTAGCAGTAAAAGCAGACACCATCTAAAAGTAATCATGCAAGCTTTTTGTGATTGTTTGTGTTGGTGTGGGTGTGTCTTACCTCTGCCAGTGGTACAGGCTCAGTGAAAAAGTTGTTAGTGTCTCGTTCTTGTAACTGCTCCAATGTACTCCTCAATAGCACCAGTAAAGGAGTCAGCTGCATCTCCAGTGCCATCTGCTGCACTTTAATCTGAACACACATTTTTTAAACAATGTATAACGGCTGTATGATTACATTAAAAGTGCAGGGTTGTGATGCCTGTAAAGTATGAATTGTGTGTTGTTCAACTCAAATCCATATGTGTGCACATAACCTTATAACATAAATAGCAATGTCTCTCTAGTTGACAACACACCTTGAGACTTGACAGCAACAATTTCTTAACTGAGGTAAACAGAAATTCTTAACCTCTGAGATGAACTACAATGAATGAAAACTGCAAGGAGGTAGAAAAAATATATATACATATGTGAAAATCTAAATCCCTACCCTATATAACTAACTGGGGATGAAATAGTGCATTAATGCTTACATCAGGGTCTACAGGTGTTGTATGTCGTTAACTGTACATGCTGTTGGGACTAGTGTAAGATATGCACTGATGCTTTAACAAAATTAAGTTCCTAACAAAGACAAAAGTAAATCTTATTTGTGTCTCACCGTCTCCCTCTTGAGTTTCTCCCTCTTGCGGATGAGCTCCACCAGTAGCCTGGCTCGCTCTAGGTCATGCCTCAGTCTCTGCCATGCCTTCAGCTGCTCCTTTAAGGCAGTCTGCTTCTCCTCACTGTCCCTCTGCAACCCCAAGAATAAACCAACAACCGAGTTACGACAACAGATTGAGGTAAATACGGAAGATCATTTGTGACAACACACTAACATTACTAACTGGGGGAAGCTGTGATGATGGTTGTGGTGGGAGTGGGTCAATATGTCGTTGGGACTGCAGGTGGGTTTGGAGTCGGCGCAGCAGAGGAACACCATTGCGGCTTTGCCTCTTCAGGGTCCAGTAGCTGTGAAGCCGTTGCATGAACTGGCTCTTCCTGGGCACTGTTAAATTACTGGTGATTCTGCTGAGCCTGAAGACAAACAAACACAACTTTAATTCATGTGCTCCTATGTCATTTATGAAAATCCTTCTTTATTCATATGTGGGAAGTCTCCCTCTGTTCTAAGAGATAAGTGTGGTTTCACTGAACACCACCTATGGGAGATCTCTGGTCAAGCTGTTCTTCCACTTACAGTTTTGTGTAAAGAAAAGTTACTATGGCATGTGTGTGTCTTGGAACCGTGAGGGTATAAGGTACGGTTGCAATATGTAGTGTTGTGTGTCTACCTGTGCGGAGGTATACAGGGCACAGACACCACTGGGGCAGCAGCTCTCCTCTCAGCTAAGATCTTCCTTGCTCTCTTCATCTTCAGCCTGGATTTGGCCTTTGCCCTCTTCACTCGTTCAGAGCTCCAGCCCTTGGAGTCTTCGTCGTGGCCAATGCTGGGGTCGTCATCCTCCTCCAGCTCTCCATCACTGTGAGACGATCCCATGCTGGCACCGCCTACTCCTCCCAAAGGTCGGGCAGAACCTGGTGGTGTGTGGATGTCACAGTAAGCTGTCTTGCGGACACTGAAAGAGGTGCCATTGGCCCCCGTCTCTCTGACAGGCTCCATCTTCATATAAAGGCCCGCTTGCTGGGCACACGTGACATGGAAGGCTGTGTAACAGTTGGCTTTGTGACACTGAATGCAGGCGCCCGAGCCGCGCTGCTTGCAGATATAGCATGTGAGTTTCCAGCGGGCAGGAGGGATGTGCTCAATGCTATCAATTGGCTCCAGAAAGACTGTGTTAGCAAAGCAGACCTGAGGAAAAGCAGCAAAATTCACTTTATACCAACTGGCTAATCAAAAGGTTAGCATAGCACAGAATACTGCAGGACATTTACAGTTGACATTAAGCTGGCTATGTAACATTTTAGATGTCATTTGCATTGTATGAGTAAGGCCTCTAGTGCAATTTATTAACCACTTCAGTATATCAGTACATACATACAACACATAAAATATAAATGTAACATTCTAATAATAATCTATTTTGCATCCGTGTGTTATCTTCACACTTAGAATGTGCATTAATCAGTAAGATTCAATTGTTGTGTAGCCACTGTGGAAAATCGAAGAATTCAAATTAGCATGGAACATAAACATGAAATAATTACAGAAGATCTCACTGTGGATGATTATGTAATTCTAATCAAACATTTAGTGGTGTAAAGATTTACCTCTGGGATCCAGAGAGCACACACAACGTGTGCCCATCGCGCATCATCTGTCTGTTTGAAAGCACCTCCCTTATTGGGACAGAGAGCGCAGTCCACAGCTCGACTTGGAGACTGCAGGCAGCGGCGACATAACCACTGGCCCTCTGGGATGTAGGGCACACCATAGCACTCCTGATGGACTGCCAAGTTACACATGTCACAGAACAGGATCACATTGCTGTTCTGACATTCCCCATCATTACAGATGCAACAGACAGCATCTTCATCAATTAAGGTACTGGGGTCAGCCTGGGAGAGAGGAGAATGTATAGAGATCAGCGTGTATCTATGTATGTTTCCGTTTTAATATATCATCTTCCTGTCAGTATACAAATTGGGGTACCTTGTTGTGGCTCTCAAAGTAGGATTCCTTCTCTAAGCGGTCCATGAGGTACTCAAAGACCTCCTGAGGGATGGGTGTCACACCGTCACAACGGCGCTTGTCATTCATGATTTCAAGCCAGATGCAGTCCTCCTCATCAATATCATACTCCACTTCCTCATCCAGCTCTTCCACAGACTTATCTATGTACCTGAGCACACAAAAAATGTGTGTAATTAAATGGCAAAGCATCAACTTCATCTTTCTTTAGATGGAAGAAATAACAGAATAATACAATGAATGTATGTAAGGAGGTCAAATGAAATTCGTGGTGCATGTAAGACAACGGTCTGCATAACTGCAAACAATATCGTAGTTGTGCCAATGATAAATGTACCATATAGTAAATATTAATTATCCCTCTAATGAATAGACCAGCTGCAAAAATATTAATGAATCAGATTATAATTCTCAAAGCAAACCTGTAGTAAGAAGAAGGCCGAGGAGGGGCGTCAGGTTTTTCTTGGTCCAGCTCCCTGAACACTGCTTCGGGGAGCTTGACCGCAGGCCCTGACTGAGTGCTATGATGATGCGAAGAGCCATCCTTTTTCTTTTCTTTGCTCTTATGCTTCCCAGATTTTGGGGTGGCTTTGCCCCCATTAGAAGACGCAATATCTGGCCGGTCCTTGCAGCTTCCTCCTAACTCACTCCCTCCGGTTCCCCCGTCACTACCGTTGCACACGCCTCCACCACCACCAGTACCAGATTGTGGAGCATCCTCTGCATCACTGTCCTCCTCTGAAACCACATCAATGTTCTCAAAAATACTAATGCGGTGGATGCGTCCTTGAATCTCAAGCTCTACCATGCGCTGTGCCTGGGCGTAGGTCATTGTCTCTCTGCCTGGAGAATGTGAGTGATCCGATCGGTTCGGGCTACAAGGGCTGTTTCCACCATGCCCCAGTCCTCCGCCTCCATTGCCACCATCATCTGTATCTACCGAACCGGCCAGAGACACCCGCGGTGGCCGTCCCTTTCTCTTTTTCTGTGGCATAGTCTGTGCAGGAGTTGGGTTATCATGGTCATAGTGATAGAGATGATACTCAATGCCACTGTAGCTCTTGTAAACCTTACGGCAGGTCTCCACTGGGCACTCGTAAGGGGGCTTAGTGGCCCGTAGATTGTGACAGAATGTCTTTACGTCAAAATCCAGCCCCATTGTGCCAACAGCCACTGCTGGGACAGGTGCTCTTCAAGATTACATCTGAAAATAGAGAAAACAAGTGGATCAATTCCAGACATCATTCCGATCGATTTGTTATGCGTGTAAAACTAGAACTGTAGCAGTTTGTCACACATAAGTCCAGCCTGCAGTATTCACCTGTTATCGTGCAGTCACGTGACTGTGACCCTCCACTCGCAGTTGGAAACAATTTGTGGTGGAATAACCAGTTTAGGTTAATGTATTTACTTCTGCTGATTCTTGCTGACGGATTATAATGAAATATTGTGGCAAAAAAAAAAAATCAAATCCCATAGATCACAAATAAGATAAAATCTGGTGAATCAGTGCACTGGTGGAAGTTAGGTTGACAGCTCAGCCGCGTACCAAAGAACTGAATGTATTATAGTCCATCTTAAGTTAGCCATAGCATTTTGCTGCTGCTGCTTCCTCTTCAAACAATGAGCCATTGCAGGCTGGCGCTGTTAGCCAGCAAGCTAAGAGCAGCTAGCAAACAACAGCACCAAGTCACTTTCCCACAACACCGACAAGAGAGTAATATCACTACTCAATGAATGAATATTACAAACGAGCTTTTACATGCCTGCCAGTGTTTCATCTTAGTCGAAGCTGTTTCATTCAGCTCGGTAACCCTAACTAGTTGGTTTGATTAGCGTGCTAATTTGTTGCTGTATTCACAGGAAATACGTTAGCTAAGCAGAGAGGTGTCACGTTGGGGTTAGAACAATATTATACCTCAGTTAAGGAAAACAAATGAGCAGAAGAGTGTTTGATGTTACATACATTACGGACTGATAGTAACTTATATCAACACTCAGGTCCGTACGGCGTTTCCCTCCACAACGACCTCATCCCGTAAATATTAGACACTGAGCACTAAAACGATAAAACGCCTATTTTCGTGCGTTTACCTAACTACAACTACGTGTTTGGTCATGTGTATTACTCGACGATATATCTAAATATAATATAGCAAAGGCCGATTAACGAATTAGTTCTCTGTGGCGAAAACGCGCTGAAATGTGCGATAGGAGGTAAACAGCCAGGGTTATTTTGTACATGGGCTTTGATGCTGTGTGTTGTGTTTTAACTGTGATCAAAACCCGGAAAACCATATTCAGACGGTCTACAGTTATCGAAATGTGTCTATTACAGCCACACAACGAGCCTTTCTCTTAAGCTAAAGGTCTGGACTAACGTTATAAACACTTACTACTCCACGTTCCTCAAGACTGCGTGCTTCGGAAACCACACACCAGATCGGAGGGTTGTAGATCGATTTTAATTCATTAGGTAATCCCAGGCGATAACGCGGGAAGCGTAGGTACAGTGAAATGGTTTAATAAAACAATTTAACATCCCGATCATTTCATTGTGTTGGGTATAATTCAGAAACTCCCTTGAACAAAAGGGGCAACCATTGCTGTAACGTTACGGCGCAGACGCGGGTCGACACATTCGCCACACAAAGCAGGCTCTATTTTTCGGCTTTTGTGTGAAATGACTAAAGCGCATTTTGACCAAGGGTTTATATTAATACAAAAAATATACGATTTATTTAATTTAGTAATTTATTTTTGTATTTTTTCTTTAGTTTTATGCTTGAGCGATATTCTATAAATTATTGTTGAAACTCGCGAATCTGTGGCTTTATTTCAAAGACGTCGGCTAGAACTCAGTGTGAAGACAACTTTGAACTACAAAACTAGAGAAAGTGTATTTCCTGAAGAAATGCAGTGTGATTGCTGTAGCACAGCTGTTGAAAATGTATTTGATATTTACTAAAAATAAACTGAAAATGCAGGATGAAGAAAGCTGATTGTCCATTGAAGTAGTATAAAGACACATGAGAATGCTGAAAGGCTGAGGATAGAAACAAAAGGATATGGACAAAAGAAAAATATGTATGCACATTAATATTCACCAGTGATTACTACATTATTACATCAGTACTATATTATTAACATATTCTACAAAAATACCAAGATTTGATTCACTGATGAATGAACGGTAAAGATAAGTTGGAGTTGGAGTTAGATTTAAATGTCAGTTGAATGAGAATAAAAGCGGTTATGTGTGTGTATTTGGGGGGGTGGGGGGTGGGGGTCTAGACTGTGAATGGTGGTGGCTATGTGAGCCGTGTGTGTGGGCTGATGTGGTGGTGTGACGTTGGATATCATAGAGTTGTATCATGGGGGACATTGTGTAATGATGTAAAAATGACTGATGTGATAAGACCCATGAGTACTGTGTAATTGTGTGTTTCAAAGTAAGAATGTGTAATGTGGGGTAACGCGGTGGGATTTGGTGGTGATGCACCTGGGGATTGTTTGCCAAGCACCATTAAACAACAGAAAGTGGAATGGTGTCATGTAATATAAAATATTGTTTTATGATATGCCAGTTGAATTAGTATAAAGACAGTTCATTGTACAATTTATTTACTTACTACTACTACTACTTTGATATTAAATCAATTGGACTGTAAATAAAAACAGTAACACATGGGATCAAGCACAAAATATTTATTTCTCTCTCAACATACAGTCTGTGATTAGAGTGCAGCAGGGTGATGTGGGGTAATGCAATGGGACGTACAGCAGGCAGAAGCAATCCCACACAGTTTTAATACAGGACGTTGACAACCAGAGCATATTCAACAGGGGGCACTGCTTTTCAGAGAGAAGTGAAATGAGCAGAGTAAGAAGTGTCAGGACTGTGTGTGAGGACTCTGAATTTCACCTCTCAGTTTTATCCCTGCACCCAGATGAATATGGCAAAAGTAGTTATTCCCTCCTCTGCTCACAGTGAGTTAGCAGCGAGGTAGGTGGAACAAAATATACCAAATACGAGTGACAGAGAACAGAAATCTCTTACTACTGGAAGTATTTCACCAAAGCAGAAGACTCTGCATAATATCCTATAAAAGTCCAATTCAAACCGAATTGATGGAATAATATACATCAAAGCAACCCCTCCGAGGCCACCACCACTCCTAAACAGACAATACTTGTACATTTTATTTTTTTGAATACAAGAACATGTGCAGTTCATATCTTAGAAGGATTGAGGTGCTGAAACATTTTAAATGTGTTGTTGGAGAAATTCTTAACCATAGTATCTATATTGTTTTATCTTTGCGTTCTGGAAGATTAAGTTGGCCATGCTTATCAGTGATTAAAAAGTACAGGCGGTGAAACCCCACTATATCCAATATAGAAATGCTTGAACACATGTTATGATTAAGGGAGACTATCCATTGTGCAAATCCCCCACATCATGTATCATTTGAATTATGCAATATATTACATACAAGGGACAAAAATCTGTCATCAAAAGCAACCTGGGGAAATTAAGACATTGTCAAAATTTCAACAAGGCAATAAAACTGCTTTGTGAGCATCTCATTTGTTACTTGAATTTCAGAAGTTCTTTATTTTTAAGTACCATCTGGTGTGAAGTGAAAGTTTAACTGTACAGAGGATATCACCTCAGATGATAGCAGCCACCAAAATAAAACTTTAAACATCAAATAAGGTAAAAAATAGACTAAATTGGTGATTGCACAGAATATTTTACATCGAGTATAAGCCAAGTAATAGGACAGCACAGTTGAAAGAACATTTAGCGCGAGTAGTAGTGACTTCAGTTTGCAGTATGATTTATTTGTGTGTGTGTGTGTGTGTGTGTGTGTGTATATATGCCTGGAAATGTATGTTTGGTGATTGATTTAAAACTTTGTTCAACTTTTCAGCTTGCTCCTTTTGCACACATCAGAGATAAGGCTTGTGGCAAGGCCACGATCAAAGCTTTGTGGAGGGGTTAAATTGCACTTTAAAGCCTCAAGCCATCACACGTATTAACTGCTACATTCTGATCAGAACACTACAAGAGGCGTATACAGTAGAAAGAACTATGTCTAGTATATATGGCTCTGGACACTGCCTTTCCTTTGAGCACAAGGCTAAAGCTCTTAAGCTATCCAACACTGTTGTCCTTTCAAAAATACAATGTGTCCAACTGAACCATTTGACCTGAAAGAGTGGATTTTGGCTTCTGCCATTATAATCTTTCCTCCGCTCATCAGTTGTACATTAAGCAATGTTTCTGCAAGGCAACGGTACATCTCACCAATATGGCATTCCATCTGTCAGGGGTGTAAAGTAAACAATAGTTAAAACATGACTATTCTTTAAATAAGTACATAAACTGTGTTAATAGTGCAGTACTACAAGGGCATTATTATGTAAACCAAAAACCAAAGTGTCTGTAATGCATTGGAAAAAAAGAACACAGCATACAAGCTAACATAAATTAAAATAACTTGGATGCAGACGTGCTTTGCTTCAAACAAAACAAAAAAAAAACAGTGTTCAAGGCACTACATTCCTTAAAATAATTTCATCATACATACTGTCCATTTATATTTGGATTCCAATGTAGCCTTTAAAATGTACACAACAGAAAAATGCAAATTAATGTGAAAACCACAGGAATAAAGAATATAGTGTAATTTGTTTTATTGACCACAGATAAAATTGTGTTGTATAGCTCAGTACAATAAAGACCAAAGCCAAAAAGCATTAGCTATGCAAACATTCTTAACATGTACTGTACTGTGTGCGTGCATACACGCACGCAGTACAGTACACGCACGCACAGGTGTTGTGACTATCAACACTCTCTCATGTTATTTACAATATGAGGTTATGTACAGATTTGGGTCTGGTGAACCAGGACAAAATGGAGTTAGGACTACCATTACGTAGTCCTAGTGGTTTTCGGACAGGGGCCATTCTCCGTGTTGTGCATGATTAGTGGGTAGGCTTGGATCCCTGGGTTTGCCATTGCAGCACAGGGCATCATTCCTGCAGCACCTAGAGGGCCTACAGGACCCATTGACCCAACAGGACTAGGCATGCCAGGCCACTGCTGAGAGTAAAGAGGACTGCGAACTATGCCACCATAGGAGACTGCTGGCAGGAGGTATCCAGGAGGAAGCATTGCTGAGGAGTTGGGACCTAGACTTGAGGGCAAACCAGGGCCTAAAACAGCAGTGAGGGGACAGGAAAGGGGCATCTGGAACTTGCTGGTACCAACATGGCATTTAATCTGGAACAGAAGCGAGGCATTTTACAAAATCATGCATTGAGCTCCTCACAATTACATCAACTGTAATAATACATCAAAATCAGTTGTTATTATTAATCTTCATTTGGAATACCGTATGTGCAGTTGCACCCATGGGTTGAACTTTGCATTCTTGGTCCCGCTGGCGTATCTGTTGTTTGATCTGGCTCAGGGAGGATCGTGGCTGATTGGCTGCAGCAACCGTCTCCTTCGTCCAGTCGTCTACCAGTTTGTGAAGATCGTCCGTGAACGTTCCTCTCTTGTTGTTGCTGTTGTTGGTCTGGACCTGAGCAAGCCGTGTGATAGGCTGAGATGGTGAGGGTGTGGCTGCGATGAGTGATGGCTGTGTCTGACTGGCTGCTGTCTGAGCTGTGGTGGTGCTTAGTGAAGACCCTGAAAAGACATAAAAGAGTTAGAAAATCTGTTCAATGAAAAAAAAAAGACAAAATAAATTGGCTACTGAATGACATAATTTGAAGCACATTTGATACAATAAAAATTATAGTATCACATTTTAATGTAAGCACATTTTAATTCTTCAAGAATAGTCCTAATGATTTTGTTGAGGCTATGGTAAATGTGTATATGGATAAAACTTCATTTTGCCAAGAAAGCAACCAACAGATTGCAACATTAATGACTTAGGGGAGTAATAACACACAAATGAAATGTCTGATATGCAAGCAATGACAAAATTCTGCAATCAAGACATGTACGCACACTGCCATGCGAAAAAAAAAGTAGATTAATGTAACAAATTGAAGCACCACCACATTTCAAAGTACCAAAACAATAAAGAGGAAATAAAATGCACATAAACGTTAGGAGTAACACAGTGGAAAAAGAGTAAGAAGGGCAGAGGATAAGAAAGTAAAAGAGATAGTTACTACTACTGCGTTCTTTGCCTAGACATAGTCGTTTCAGAGTGGACCCTATAAAAAGGTAAAACAGCACAAGACACGAACAGTTAGGCTAGAACACAATGCACACCAAATATAGACAAGCTGCTTCAAAAGCACAATCAGTTATTACAACAATTGGGGAAAGAGAAAGAGGAAAGGAAGACAGGGGATTTAAAACCAGTGAGGAAAACTAGACAAAGAACTAGTATTTTCTTTAACATGGGAAGTCAAAAAGTTTATGCTAGAGAGCACAGCTAGCCCACACTGTGACGTTGAATATTAATCAGTTCCTGCATTTCTAGTGACCTTGTTGGGATAGAGCGCATCAGATTTCATGCTCCATTATGACCCAAATTCTGACAATGTTCTTTCAACAATGTCGTTATTAACAGAAATATAGTAAATAACAGTCACTATTATCATTTATCTGATTTAGTTTTAGTGGGAATTATTGTGCCATTAGTTAGTCGGGACTGATCCTCAAAGAATACATTTTTTTTCTAAGAAAGGAAGACTGGATTAAAAACAGATCTCTTTGTTGGCGTAAGAATGCCTGTGAAACAAAATGTGAAGCCAAAATAAATAAAACTTAGGAAGGAAGGAGCACAAAGACTAGAAGGTATTCATCAAAATCAGCACTCGTTAGAAACATGCACGTATCTCAGGAGAAATGGAAGTAGAGTAAAAAGTAATAATATTAATGATACAGCCCTTCGTACAGCAGAGCAAGTCTCCATCAGTGCAAGTCTTCTCAGTCCAAACATGAGGGGCAAAGAGTGCTCTCCTCAACCACAAGGAAGGGCTTTGGCTATCAGGGAAGGGCTGTGGCTTTTCTCTGTGTTAATATACACAGGACTGCTCACTAGCGCAAATGGTTTTGACTGGGGAAATATTATATAAAAAAACATTGGATTAAGACACACACACAGAGTCTTGTTTCAGATCTGACCAAAGGACCATGTTTGGAGAGGACCAGCCATTCACAAGCCTAGTTATGTTCGTGGTGTCTGTTTGAAGCCAGAAGCACTGCACAAAGCATTTGTATGAGGGGCATGGGATATTGTTTCCACAAATGAACAGTGATGATTGTTATTATGGTTCTGTGAATTATGGATAATCGCCAGAGGAAATTCTGGATAAAAATAAGCAACTACGATTATTATTTCAAGTACTGGAGTTCATACAACCAGATTAATTAGAAACATGTGCACCCTGGAAATATTTCCTTTTCGATTTTTCATCACAAACTACCAGAGGGTACCCAGACACTGAGATTACTTTAAATCCATAGAACCAACAATTATTGTTCTTGCTGCATCTCATTTTTTCTAAAAACAAACAAACAAAACAAACACTGTGCGGTAACTCCTTGAGGACTATTATGAAAATTATGAATGATTATCATAGAAGACTGTGGCCATGTAAAATGCCCAGTGCTTAATAATTACACAAGGCCCCTTTATGTTATGTAAGATCATAAATGTACAACAAATTAGGTTTTGTTTGTCCACAATTATATAACAGCCTATCAAGCAATGCAGACACACTTGTAGTTGTACTTTATATTAGGAAGTTAAGGAATGACCATGTAGCCATGAACAATTTCACTAATCTAGGCATTAAGCATGTTTTACATACAGTGCCATCAGCCAGCCTGCCTTTTGTGATGGCACCACTTTTCAGTGCAGATACCTACATAGAAAATGCAAAACAGCTATTTTAAATACAGTTGGCCCTGATTCTTAAATCAGGAATTTTAAGATACCACAGAAGATCTTAAAGGTGCACTGTATGATCCTGCATGGTTTCAGCACGATTTAATTTTTGTCTCAAATCGCAGGCATCTCCCCTGATCCACTAGCCGACTGCCTGGTTTGTTATGGTGCACAGCCTATGCCCCTAGTGTATGTATTGTATACAATATATTCAGGGGGAAGGCAGCTAGTGGATCAGGGGGAGATGCCTACGATTTGAGACAAAAATGAAATCACGCTGAAACCATGCAGGATCGCATACTGCACCTTTAAATTGCAAAAAGAGCATAGATTTGAATCAAGCAAGAATACTTGCTGATCTGAGAGTTTTGTAAATGGAAATGTCACCAACAAGTGTAAACTCCACCAGTTAATACTTTTAGGTGAGGGCACTTCCAGCAAATGTATAATCAAAAACATGTACTGCATCAATATGACCTACTTCAACGACTGCTTAAAGAATAGGAAACATTTCCTGGCTGCACAAGCATTTTAGTCTGGTGGAGAATGAGATTCAAATAACTTTGATATGAGTTTTGAAGACTAAAAATTAAGTAGGTAAGATGGATATCCTCTTGCTGTCGAAAAAACTATACATAACACAAGAATGTTAAGAAAGAGGGTAAGAGGGGATGGGAAAATGGGTGATGTATATCAAGGGAGGGAAGAGTGAGACAGGAGATGAATTGTGGTATATTTTTAAAAAAAAGTTAAGAGAAAAGTAGGTTAAAAAAGACATGGGAATGAGTGAAGGAAAATAGAAAAGAACAAATACAAACAGATGGACAGAGACACAGGTCCACTGAGGAATCTAGTGCGTGGTTTGCTACTAGATTTATAGGTGACTCTCTCTGATGTTTGGTGGTAAACCGTCCAGCCTGTAAAAATGAATATAAGAGGGAAGAAGAGAAGAAACAAGAGAAGAACTTTGTAAAAGTGGACAGAGACAGCGATGAGAAACCCCACTATTAAAAGTACCAGGAAGGATTGTATACTATGCAGGACCTCACAATATTATCTGGTGATCTTTGGAAAACTTAAGTGTTAAGTGTCAGGTGATGAATTTCAACTGAAAACAAAAGGAAAGCTAAAAACAAAAGAAAAAGTTGAATTTTTATGGTTGTCTGTTGGAGTTCTATTATTTGTCTATTTATGTACTGTTTATCTGATAATGTCTGATATAATTAGAGCAATTTTCAACATGTGCTTAGAGCACAAAACCAAAAATATGCACTATAAATCTGGAGTAAAATGTACTGAGCAAAATATCAGCTAAATTCACAGAAAATATATTAAAACCACAACATTTTAAACAGCCAGACAAGAAATCAGCCCTTTAAACAAGTGCACATTTGCCCTGTTCATACCTGCTATTAACATCATAGTTGATAAAATCAGAGGTTAGACGTGCTAAGGATATATTGAGGGTACATCAACACTAATACATGTTAGTGTTTAAATACATAAACTCTCCTAGATATAACTATGTAACCACTACAAACTACAAGGCCCTAAATTGCCCATTCAGTATGAAAATTATGGGATTTGGCTGGACCAGCAGAAACTGGAACTTCTGGACTGGATATCATTAGTTACAGTGCATCACACTCCTTTCATATGACCCTTTAGTTGAAGAAAACAAAACAGAAATGACTACCACTTCTGGATACAACAAGGATAACTCATTATAAGCATTTCTATCTAGGATTGTCTGAAGCAGATTCACTTCATTGTTGATAAAATTAAAAAAAGTACTCGGTCTTACTTTTTAACCAATGCTGCTCTTTGTTCATAGTACTCTCTGCAACCCATTTCCTCTTTCATACTGACATGCATATGGCCATGGGAATGGTTACGTGACAAGCATTTCCAGGCATGTAAGTATAACGAGAGATTACTTCCGCTGACGAGCTGAAAGGATTTTTTATGTTGTTTTAAAACAAAACCATCTGAGTAGACCTGAAAAACAGTTCAATGTTTGTCTAAGCCATATATAGAGGCATTTTTAGCAGTGTACACATAAAACATGAACTGAAGTACAGGGTAATTCCCATTAAGATAAGGTATGTGAAAACTGACCACAGGTGGTTACTATACCCAACTGCCAGGTGTAATCTTGCGTCTTGTGTGATCTGATCACGTTAATGCCGGGTATGAACAGGGTAAATGTTACTTTTACATTCACTTCTGACATGAATTTAATGTAAAAACGTACTGTTACTTGTATATTTAATTTCTCTCAAGAACAAAGAAAGTGCCAAATACAATTATTCTAACTAGCTCAGAAATTCCACATCACTGATTGTATACTGTAACATAGATGATACACTGTATATCAGATAACAGAATGCATACTTATATCTAGCAGAAGTGGAACTACTCATGAATCCTGCAGATTCTAGCCACTTTCCAAAGTGTACATCAAAAATATGGCTTGAATGTCCATAAATATAAATATGTACATTATGAAGTTTAAAGTTTCCAAGTTGAACTATTCTGATTCATGATATCTTTGGACAAGATGAACAAAAATAGTTATTTTAAGCCTTTATCTAAACACTGATGGCAGTTAAACTCATCATTTGTCCCATCCGCACACATGCGCATGCACATGATCCTACTATATAATGTGTACCTTGGGCAGAGCCTGCTTGAGTGGCCATTCCATCACCATGTAATCCAGTGTAAATGTTGTCTGAGGAGAATGAGCCTTTCAAAGAACACGGCTGCTGAGTGTGAACCTGCTCCAGGGTGGTGTTGGGTTGACTGCTGGAGCTGAAGCTGCCCCCGGAGCGGGCAAAGCCATCAGACAGGACCAAGCTTTTTGCTGGGGAGCTGGAAGAACTGGCAGCACTCTCACCTTGTTGCAAAAAATAAATGACAGCGTGAATTATTACAAATGGGTAAATCACAAACCTACAGTTTCGTAGGCTCGATTCCATTTAGTCCACTGTGGCAAAAAGTGTAGTTCAGAAAATCATTATGTACAAAACCAATGGTCATAGCGCCGTCTCCACCAAGACACACCTTTCCTCTCGGTGGTGGCATTAAGATTGTTCTTAAGCTGCTGCAC
The DNA here is from genome assembly GCA_016785345.1 of Trinectes maculatus. Lineage (NCBI taxonomy): Eukaryota > Metazoa > Chordata > Actinopteri > Pleuronectiformes > Achiridae > Trinectes > Trinectes maculatus. The sequence continues at coordinate 377,575 of JAFBJQ010000320.1, forward strand.
CATCGGATTGAGCAGTTTCCCAGCCTTCAGCTTGTGTTTGCTGGCCCTACGCTTGCGGCCACTAGGGGGTGCTGCATGAAGTAAGCCAACTTTTGGAGGCAGGGTTTTGCCAAGCTCCTTGTACAGGTGCTCAATCTCACTCCGCTGGAATGCCTGCAGTTCTGAGATCTCTTTCATGTGTCTAGTCAGAAGGTAAACAAATAAACATGAAATTAGCTTCTGACTTCTGAGTGGACAAGACAAGCTGATTTTAAATTTCTTATCAAGTAAAAAACTGGCCAAGAGATTTGAGGTTCTGTAAATGAGGCTATGGGATGCATGTTTTTTTTGTGCATGTGTAGAAGTTACTTTACTTTTCTCTTAGTTTTTGTAGTTCCTTTCGCATATCTGCATCCTCAAATTCCGAGTCATTGTCACTGCTGATGTAGGAGGAGTGGGGATGTCCTGCAGAAGGTGAGGGAGCGTAACCATTCATTGTTATGGCCTGCCGGTTTGGTGACTCAGAGCTCTGCTCACTTTTGCTCCGACCAGAGCGCCGCAAGAAGGCCACTGCCCTCTTCATAAGATCACTACCACTGTGTTCAGACAGGACATGAGCTGGAGGAGCAGGGTGGGTAGGAGGGAGAGTTATGCTGCTGCTGTCCTCATCGGCTGAATCAGAGTATAGGTGTGAGGAATGGTGCTGGCTGTTATGGATTGGAGTGTCAATGGTCTGGGCCCGGGGAATATGATGTGGGGTGACATCAGAGCTGGAAGTGGGTGTGGCTTTGTAGAAGTTTGGTGGGGCAGAGTGGCGGTTAGTACTGTGGCTTTTGGATGTTCCTGCATTCTCCTCGTCAGTTGTAGCTATCACAGATGACTTGCCCACATTCACACTGTGCTCATTCCCGCCTTGGCACTGGGTCTGACTGCGAGATCCTCCAGAACCACTAGAGGATGCTGGAGAGCTGCCGCTTAGCTTACTTTTCTCTAAATGACAAATTGCATCTGGTGATGTAGGGATGATCTGGAAGGAAAAGAAACACGTTTCTAAACAAATCAAGTTCTAGAAACATGAACGACTGCACTAAACAGACAATGGCCAGTAATATACTGTAATTTTGGCAATGGAGATTTATGCTGGCTTGCCTCTGAAAAGGAAAAAGGGGTTCTTACTTGAAAATCACTTCTGGAGTTGTGTGAAGTGGAGCTGGCAGTTACGTCTCTTTCTTTCACAACTTTGTTTAGAGCTAAAGGAGTAAGCATATCTTTATAAAAGATATATTTTTTAACTGCAATGAATAATATGACACAGATACTACATAAACATTGTTACCTACCAGCCACTGTAGAGTCACCTAGTGCACCCACAATATCATTACGCTCTGGAATCTGAGGCTATGAGAGAAAAAGAGAAGGCTGCATAAGTGGGAGGTTATAATTATTTGAATAGTGGCAAATGTTAAATCATTTCATGTACTAGTTCAGTCTGTTAAGGGTAACCAGTAACATCTCCTGATCTTAGCTGAGAGGTCAAAACAAATGATTGTACTTGAAGCAGTAACTTGGTTATCCTCCTCTCTTACTGAACATATTATTAGTCTTTAAAGCCAATTGTCAAATCAAGGCCACAGGAAAACAATTCAATGATTAACTAACATCTGCTAAGATTTTTCACTCTTATGCATGTGCTCCCTCTGTGGCTTCCACACACCCACCTCACCCCCCACACACAGTGTATTTTACCAGTGGGTCCCCCTTCTTCTTTGTAAGTGATCCCTCCGTGCTCTGTCCATCTGAGACTGGAGGAGAGCTGACACCCTCTGTGCTCGAGGCCTGGGGGTCAGATGTCATGCTTGAAGACTGGGAGGGAGCATGCTCCTGGTACAATAGGTTTCTAAGTTTCTCATCCAAAGTCTTGATGGTGCGGTCAACAAACTCCACCCTGCGTGGTCCCTCACTGTCAGATTCTCCAAGCCCCCCACTCACTGACTGCTGGTGGGTTAATGACTGGGAGTTCTGAGAGGGTTGATGTGCTGGACTTTGAGGCTGGGACGTCACTGTCCCAGGCTGCATGGGCGTGGCATAGGGTTGCTGCATGACCACAGACTGATGGGAAACCAGCTGAGGGGGAAGTTCTCCAATAGGACTTGTCTTTTCGTTGGGCTGTTTGGTCTGAGATAAGGCTAAACCACTGGCTGCTCCTTTATCAGTGGCATTCACATCCAGAGAGACAGGTGGCACAATAGAACAGCAAGGCGTGTCCGTCACCATAGAGACAGCTGAAATGCAGGATTCTTCCACAGGAAGGGGGTTTTGATGTCTGTCACTAGCAGGAGCAAGGGCATGTTTAGTTACACAGGGCTGAGTCTGCTGAACCCATGGATTGCCAATGTTTTGGTCTGGAGGGTGCATCAAGTTCTGAGCAGGAGGGGGCAGAGAAGGGGACGAGGAGGACAGGCTTTGAGAAGATAAAGATGTGACCGAAGTAGTCATTGCAGTTGTGCTGCAGTTGTGCCCGAGTGACGATGTACCAGAGTTATCAGATTCTGAAGATAGGAGAGGGTCAGAGTTAATAAAGGGATAACCAAATTTAAGAAAAATCAAAGAAAGATTAAACAGCAAGAGCCTTGAATAAGAAGGTCTGAGTGCCAGAGTGTTACATCACTGCTTGTCTTTCCCCATCAGGCTCTGTCAGTTAGAAAATGTATCCTGCCCTTCCACCACAGCAGAAGCACTCTTACATAACTAACCCCAAAAGGTATAATTGCACAGGCGCACACTCAATTACATGTGCAGCATCTTCAGTTTAAACAGCAGCAAATAAAAAATATGCTTCTTGCAGAAAAATCTAACTCTCAAATGAAAGGCCTTGATTAGGTAATGTGTTGCATACCCTGGGCTGTAGAGATGAGAGATGAGGTCTTTTCTTTGACTGGCATGGGTGTCTCTGCCACAGGACAAATGATAAACCAGCGTTTTCCAGTATGAAGAACTGTCAAGAAAAAACAGAACAGAAAGAAATACTACTACAACTACAGTAAATAAGCTAAACATGCTGACTATTCATTTTAAACGTGCAATAATGCAGAATGGTAAAATGCAAACAAATATGAAAGTTCTTCAGTTCTTTAACAATTTGAATGAATTTCCTTACCATTTTGTTGGTACACAAGATGTGGGGTGCTGGGCACTGATTCCTTCAATCAAAAGGATTTTTTTTTTTCAAAAAAGGAAAAACAAGGATTACTATGAGACTCAACTAGCCATAGAGATGAACCTTCATCAGCAAGAATGGCATTTTTTGCATCTCTTGCTGGCAGCACTGCAGTCAAACTCATCTTGTGAGTGCTGGCAGGATGATGCATCAAAGACAGGCACTTGGACACTGACTGCACTATCGTTCAACTATCTATCAGCAGTCTATTTCTCACCTCTGTTCCCAGTGTGTCAGCTCCTTTGCTCTGTTTGGGACTGCCTCCCTGGTCTGAGTTTCTCTCACCCTCTGTGTCCTCACTCAGCATGTCCACAGCTTTCTCCACGATATCCTTCAACTGTTTAATGAAGACATCCTTTTCTAAAGGTAAAATGAAATCATTCTCCACCTGAATTGAAGGACAGAAAGCAACACAGCATAAATTTAGAATGCTCTGGTGTTAACAAGCAACTAAAGTGAGAGTGACTCATCTCTATACCATGTATGTGGCAATCTCTTCTGGGGCATCTCCATCCAGGTCGAACTTGAAAGTGACCATCTTTTGGTTATGAGTTTCCAACTGACACTCAACCATCTTATCCCCAGTGTTACACACCTGCAACAACGAAAGACACAATACATATTGGAAATAGGCTTTAAGAAAAATGTTTAATTGGAATTGAACTGAAAGTATATATATGTATGTGTGTGTGTGTATATATATATAGCTTACTCACATTGAGCATGCTGAGCTTTGGCCTGCTAGTCTTCTCTTGACGCGAGCGAGTGCGTGTGGATCTGCGAAGGTGTTTGCGGACTTTCCCTTCACCTTTTCCTCCATGTGTTCCCTCATAACCATCACTCATCTCCTTCCCTGATGTGGCATCAGAGGTAACACTGATTTGGAGTAGAAATGCAAAGTACGTTAGTATAGTAGTGCTTCTTTATTCATTAATATGTGAATATCAATATTTAGCTGCTGTGAGATATTGTGGTTTAAAGATGATAGCAGACCTGCCATTACGCTCAGAACAGATCATCATCATCAACATAATTTCAATTCACTCTTTCCACATTTTAGGTTGCAAATTAAAAAAGTTGTTCAATCCTTGCTATATTTGGTGAAACACCCTCAATGGCTCTGCCTCTGGAAGTTTTAACAAAAACAACCATGCCTTAACAGTATAAATAATTGTTTTCAATTACTTACTACTCAAAAACTTCTTAAGACCATGTGTATTATATTAACATTCATTTCACAGCTGGAGATTAATGTGCATTTAACTGAGATTACTCTTAGCCAGGCTACATTACTTAGAAATGCATTCAATGACTTGACTTACCCGAAAGAGAAAGAGAGTTATAAGTACCTGTCATAGCTCTGTCCTCCAGTTTGTTTCTCTGTGGCTTGATCCTTAAACAAGTAAGGAAGAGAGAATTAAATGACAATTACAGAGATAAACATAAATTTGTATTTCATTTTAGCTCATGTATGTCAAAACATTGTGGTCATAGCAATATATATTTTGTAGGGCTAAAAGCATAGAAGTAAGTCATGTGTATATACCTCTGTGTTGGTCTCTATAGGACCCAGACCTGCAGCTTCTGTTAAAGTATTGAGATGTTTCTGCTGAGTCAGAATAGAACCGGCAGACCCAGATGATGCTCTCTGAGAGTCAGAGGTCTGCAGCACAGGAATCTGGCTATGAACCTGGCTCTGGGTCTGAGTCTGCAGGGTCACCTGGCATGGGTTGTTGTTGTCCAGGCTGGACCCAAGATCAACAATATTCTGCAGAGGTGAGGAGAAAAGTGTGGTTTGGACAGGCTGAAGAGAGGAGACAAGCTCAGGATTGCGGACATGGAACTTCTGGGGAACCTTATGTAAAATACAAAAAAAGATTATAACTACTATTATTGTTGATGTTGTTACTGTTGTTGTTGCAGTTAATTAATATTTAAATATTTATCTGGTTATAGTTATACTGTTTGGATCGATACAAATTCTTCCAAAATATTCAACAGTATTTTCATCTATGAGGGAATATATAACAAGCAATATGAGCCTTAAGATTTTTTCAACTGTATATTTTAGGGCTGCAACGATTAGTCGCCGTCGTCGACGACGTCGACTATTAAAAATGGTCGACCAGAAATTTTGTGGTCGTCTAGTCGTATATTATTTTAAGCAACACGATGAATGCCATTCAATTCATTAGAATACATGCAAATAAAGTTGCGATGCACCACCGGAAACGTAAGGGGCAATAGCCTGCACCATCTGCGTCCATATTGAACTAAACACTGAAGAAGTTCAATAGCAATAGCAAAGTCGATGCAGTAGCAACGATGGCTGAAGCAAAGGTGCATAGTGATGCCAGGGAGAGACTGCGAATGTTTAAAGTCTGGGAGTATTGTCAGGAAAATAAACACGTCACGTGCACTATCGGGAGTTTTGGCATCTCTTTTTTAGCCTACCTTTCAAAAAATGCATCTCTCAGTATAAAGAATAGCTAGGCTACTTTAAGGCCCCTTTCTCAAAAGATGATGTTAATTTCGTTTACACGTACCAGGATATCTAAAGCCGACGACGACCGTCATGTTACGGTGCTAAAACTGTGTTTCATCTTTTCATGTGTCTGAGCAACACCCGGCGTTTTTCAAAGTAACGTTAACATCATTTTCAGTGACTGAAACCTCCGGTTAAGCCCCATTTGAAAAAAATATGCGTCTTTACTATTATACTGTAACGTCCGACCGGACGTAACAGGAAGACGAGGAGTTGTACAGCAGCCCTCTTTATTGGTAACGTTTCTCAAATACAACCTGGTCACTGTCGGCCGCAACCACGCCAACAACAACAGAACAACAAAACTTCCTTATTTATTACACACGGCTCTCTCCACCAACCAGACGCATTCACAGACTGTGGGACATCACAGAACTCTCACAATAACACTGAACATTAGTGCAGGATCGCTACAATACAATTATATGCATCACTAGTGGACACATTGCCTCTACTTCACAAAGCTCAATACACATAAAGATACACTGCTTTTCAATGAAATCCAATTAATACCCAACTTTGTTAAAAACGGGAAACGTAGCAAATAAATAATCGATAATCGTTGACTAATCGAAAAATTAGATTATAGATTAGTCGACTACAAAAATAATCGTTAGTTGCAGCCCTAGTATATTTACTTGATTGAAGTTTAACAAATGAATGCTTGTTTTCTATAGAACGGCAGCACAGTGACTCTTAACAGCTTACTTAGGTAAAAATACCCTCACCACACACGAATACTCAAAGACCAGTTCACACCTTTTTGGTAAACATCTGTTCTTATAGCAGCCATCATAATTACCTGTATCAGAGCCTGAATGCTGCCATTTGTGGGAGGGTGTGTGTTTAAGGACATGGACGTATGTGTGTGAATGGAATGTGTGGTTAATGCTGATGTCAGCGCAGGTTGTGAATGAGAAGCTTCACATCCAACACTTTGGTTCAACGCAGTGTTGGGCAGTTGTTGTGGGGATGTGGGCTCCATCCGACCCAGTATATGTGATGGGGAAGGTATGAGAGACACTGGTATGGTTGAAATCAATGTATTTTCAATGTGCAGGGGTGACAGAGGGGAGACAGATGGGGTTACAGGAAGAGTCTGTCCAGGAGAAAGGAAGATGTGATTGATAGAAACAGAGGCTGAAGGGTGAGGGGCAGTGCAGGAGTGAGGATAGGACGATTCACAGTCAGTCACAGCTGTCATCACTTGGACTGTGGGAAACTGAAGAAAATTGAAGGGGAAAAGAAAAAAAAAGAAGAAACAGAAGAAAATCAAATATTCTAGAGATCGAAGTTCAACTATAAGAGGACGATAGGTCAACATAACGCTTCTGTATATAATGACACTGGTCTGCAAATGCAATATTAAACAAGATAAGTGGGACAATTTAAGCAGTGAGAACAGACCAATAATACCTGGGTGTGATTTGCTGGTTGTTGAGAGGTTAATATCTGTAGAGGCTGAAGCTGCTGATGGACAGTAACCTGAGCCATTGTCTGTTGAGAAGGAAGTGCCTGGCCCAAAGTACTTGAAGTAGCCTGGCTGAGATTCTGCCCGGGGCCCTGTGCATCATGTACAAGCTGTGATATGCTCTGGCCAACAGTAATATTCCACAGAATAAAAATAGAAAAGAGATAATGTTTAATAATGGCAGAGATTTCACTATTCAGTTTGTAAATCTGCATTTCCTGCTATTGAGCCAGATAAAATGAGGCCTGACTCTAAGGGCACTTTTCCATTAGTGACACCTCAGCACAGTATGGTTGGTTTACCATTACACTGGAGCAGTGTCGTTACGTGGGTGGAGTGGGAAGGGGAATGGGCTGTATACACGAAAACTATATGTTACAACAATAACAAAACTCTAAACGTCTAATGGAGTGAAATAAATAGCGATTAGAGTAAATAAATGATATTGGGCAGATATACACAGGCACTGGTAGATATTTAATAGAGCAGTGTTAAATTCCGTTTTATTCCGAACTGAACAAAAGCTGTAATATGACGTGTATGTTAATAATTTGCCTTTAATAAAATTGCACAATATCGCGATTTTGATTCTCGAACAATAAATTGTAGAGCTGTACCCAGAAACCACCAGACCAGTCTTGTGAAGCGGCCCGCTGACGTCAGTTTTCAGGTAGACTCAGCACGCTTGGAACCACAGCTGAATGGTTACAAAGTTGGAACTAATTTTGGCTGCTGGGGCCAAATGGAAAAGCGCACAAAGCGTGCTGAGGTGGTCCAAAGTGTGCTGAGGTGGCACTAGTGGAAAAGCACGCTAAGGCCCAGAATCAGGCAGAATCTACTCAGGTACTTACAACTAATACAATGCAGACATAAAGTAGAGTAGCCTTAGAATGCTGGTGGATGTGGACGCTAAAACCACTGTTATTGTTTTCATTACTGCTTACATTGGCTTTTGCCCAAGAAAACTGCTGTACCAAACCAAAGCCAGGACCAAAACGTATCACACCACTGCCACAAATAACAATGTTAACTGCTTTAAGTGCACTATTTTCTGTCCCTCCCACAGTGACAAAGTGTGTTGTCATTCTACCTGATTAAGCAAAGCAATGATGCAAAAATAAGGTTGAAACTGATGAAAAATGAAAACAGAGCAAGGTCAGAGGACCAAACAAAATTAAAACTGTAGCCCTACGTATGACATCTAGCTGTGTACTATGTCAACACTCACCTGTTGTGAAAAATGTGCTGATGGACTGGTAAGCTGGGAAGAGGCAGGATGGCTCTGAGTAGTCACTACCTGAGTAGTTCCTCCATAGGTCTGTGGAGCAGTAGAAGATGGTGCTGGCTTGTACTGGCTCTGAAATGGGGTGGCCTGTTGTTGCAGGGAATTGAGGGCACAAGGTGCATAGCTTTGAGTGGCTGCATCAGGTAGACCTGAAGCAGCGTAACTCTGGTGTGTGGCTGCATCCTGCACAGGTGGAGGTGCTGTGTGATGAGGCTGACAAGGTGGGGTCTGAACCTGCTGGAGTATAGACAGGGGTACATCCTGGCTCTTCTGTTGAAAAGCTGTTTGCATGTCTTTCTGACTGTTCTGCTGTAGAGTTGGTGTGTGCATTTGTTGCGGACCAGAAGACAGATGACTCTGAGATTGGTGGGTAGGTTGTTGCAACACTTGTTGAGGTTTTAGATGCAAAGTACCTTGATTATGCTGGAGAGGTGACTGAACATAAGACTTGGCATTTTGTGTTTGTTGTATACTGGACTGAGTATTTTGTAGTAAGAGCTGTTGGTGCTCTTGCTGAATGGGTATCTGTTGGCTGGAAAGTGCTGGTGTGAAGGTGCTCTGACCAGGCTGCTGACTTGACAGTTTGACTGCAGCTTGGACATGCTGCAGTGTGCTGGGAGCTTGTGCTGGATGACACGGTGATACGGCTGCCATAGAGGAACCAACAGATGAAAGAGTCTGCTGTGCTGGCAGGCCGGCTGCTGCTGCAGTAGTCTGTTGTTGATCAGGTGCATGATATCCTGATGCAGAATTAACCTGTTGTTGATTTGGAGCCACACAATTCTGACACATCTGTTGGACTTGCACTGAAAAAGTAATAGAGCTTGCTGTTGTTGCCTGTTGGTGTTGATAGCCTGTTACTTGCTGGCTCTGTGCAACATGCTGTGGTACAGTCGATGTTGAAATATTTGGCGTAGCTTGGGTCTGTTGCACTCCTGGAGTTGCAAAGGTCACAGCTTTGTCTGCATTCTGAGTGTTGACTACAGAAACACTATCTGGAGCTGGTGTTGAAACACTGGGCTGAACAGCATATGGAGCAGCAGGGTAACTGTGTCCAGGCTTGAGGTACTGCAATGGTGTACTCATTGCTGAGCTAGAAGAAGGCAGGCCCTGGACAGCATGTTGATTCTGGTGCCCTGCAGGACTGGTCTATGGAAACAGTGGCAAAAATGAAAGTTAGAACATCTGGGAGGTGAATTATATAGGAGATTAAAAAAACGTTGTTTGAACTGCAACATGTTAAAACAGATGCAAGCATGAGGATGTGCGATAAATATAAGTTAATGAAACATCTTTTTCACTAATGAGCAGTTGGTGGCAGGTGTGAGATAAAGTAAGGACAGAAAACAGGAATAACAGATTAGCTGAGATGAGACAACCACCCCTTCTTCATTCAAGAGACCATCTACCGAAGGCAAGCTTAAGAGAAAGAGAGCTCTAGCGCTCGGCCAGTAAAGCAGAAAGGGAAAAATATTTAGAATGGATTGGTTAAGGTTAATAAGCATAAATTGTGACTGTTAAAGATTATGATTTCCATAACAACTGCCAACTGTTGAGGCCTATGCAGGTAGCAAGACTCAGATTGGACAGGAGATCAGACCAGCTCCATGCAGAACAATTTTGTGCCTCCTACAGGCTTGGGGAAATCAGTTAAGCAGGTAGAGCCTCCATATGGAAACTGAAGGGACTTTCTACTATGACCTACCACTCCCCCAGGTTTGGTGAGCTGCTGCTCTCCAGCACAGAATCTATCCTTGCTGTCCTGCAGGAGTTCTTGGTCCCCGACTGAACTGCCAGTCAGGAAATGATTCTTCAGACTGCTGTCATCACTACAGGCAGGCATGAGGGCAGCTGGGGGATGCAGGATTGAAGCTTGAGTATGTGTGTTGTGACATGGGGCTGCTTTACGGCCGATGATATTGAAAAGGGACTTCTGCAGCAGTGCGAAATCAGAGCATTCACTCGAACCTTTCAGCTGACCATAACCAGGGGTGGTCATTGTTCCACCTAGGGAAGGGTGGTGTTGTAAATCACTTCGACAGTGGTGTGCTGGCATGATGAAAGAAGGGTGACGGTGACTCCCTTCTTGTGACCTCAAAAGAAACAAAGATAGGCAGGCCTGGCACATGTGGGGTTTGTGCAAGTAGTGGCTATGTTGAGAGCTTATACTCAAAAGACTACTGAGGTCAGAGTGTCTGCGTCCAGTTGGCACAGGCAGCATTAATTTCTCACTCGCCTCTGATAGTGGTCTGATGCAGGTATCGCTAAGGCGGCGATACTCAGCGAGAGAAGAGGCAGGGGAGACCTGCAGCACTGGTAGAGCACTCTGGAAGTGGGCTCTATTCTCATCCTCTGAGTGAAGCTCAGAGGGGCCAAGTTCTGACTGGTTTTCTGGTACTGTGAGGGTTGGACTCATTGATCTCAGGGCCTGACTGAAGGCACAGAGCTGACCAACGTGGTTTGCCGTGTGTGTGTTAATAACAGGGGCACTTCCTCTCCGTTCTGCAGCTCCCAATCGAATCCTGAGCTCTGGGCTCAGAGATGAGCCCAATATTTCATCCTTTTCACAGGAGTGTGGCCGATCTGTCTGAAAAGGGCTACTGCTCTGGCACTGATTGAGAAGCAACCCAAAAGCAAAAAATATGTCACTCAAAATGAACACATCACAAATAAAATATATTTTTTGATTTGGATGGGCACCTGAACATGTGTCCAAAGCAATACATTTGACATGTAACAAGCATCATTGTTAATGAAGACTAAAATGTACATGTCCAAAAATGAATTCATCTTGACTCTGCAGAAGGACAATTTTTTTAAACTGTGTGAACAAAGCAGCCTTTTTCAGTACCAAGGCCAAGTAAGCTGTGCCAGCCTTAATACATGTATATGTATTTTAATAATTCCGGTGATACATGATCTCTTGGTGCATATGTTTCAAATACAGACCTGCTGTGTTGCCATAGTAATAGGCTCCAACAGGGACTGGTAGAGGACACTCTGCTGGCTGCTGTGGGAGTCTGAGTACACAGTGGAGCCCATGCCACTGTCAAAAGTGCCATCCGCTGCAGAGAGACACAAATCATGCACTCATAAAAAAGACTGAAAAGTCAGATTAAGCTGTGTTTTTAAGTGGGGATGGAAAGAATATCTTACAGGTGACTGAGGTGACACTGCCTGGTAGGTTGCACAGCCTGTTGTGCTGGTCTGTCTCAGGCTCTTCTGACTCCAGCACAGAGGCCTGTCCTACATGTGCAGCACAAGCTGTCAACTGGACCCTGTGACCTCCTGCACCCTGATCTGCTGCAACTGCTGCAGACACTGTCCGCTCTCTTCTCCATTTGATCAGAGCCACGCGGTCCCTGATCGACTTTCCCACAGTCTTAGCATCACTCTCATGGAAGAAGCCAGACTCCACCTGACAAATAGAAGGGGAGAAAAAAAAACAGCATTTTTAGCACTTAGCATGAGAGTGAAGAGAGGGCACATTAAAATAGAAGTGTATAAAGGAGAAAGAGGGAAAAAAAATATTAAAAGAAAACACATTCAATTAGGCATAATTAGCCCAAGAGCAAAAATGACGAGGAGATCTACTCCATGTCTAAAGAGAAAAGGGTCAGAGTGGAACAGGAATAATGTGACAAAGAATCATGCTGGCCACATGATCACATTATACTAGTTTTACATGTTGGCCCTTCTCATCAAGGATATTATTGTTATAGGGGCTTAATTTTTTTCTGGCTTTAAAACCTAGCCAGTGCAGCACAGATAAATATAAGAAAAGAGAATCTAAAAAGAAGCAATGAAATATATGTGAGAATGGAAGAATTAAAAGATTAGATTAGAGTGGGAAATCGAGAGAGAGAAGGAAGAGAGAAGAATAAATCAAGAGACCAAGAATAAAAAAAGAAGAGCAGGTTATGTCAATGACTCTTGGATGTGTATTTATGAGCACTGCTAGCAGCTGCAGCACAGTAACCCAAAACTTCCTTCAAAGCCAAACAATGTTCACACTGGTTGAAATGGGAAGTATAGAAAATATACAGAAAAGAATCAATGATGTTTGAATGATAGTCACATATCTGTGTTTGGACATTACAATGTATGTTAAAGCAAAAAAATACAAAGGTTTGCAAATCTGGAATTATCTGAAATGATTTGACCTTTATGAATAACCATTTACTCACCATTTCTTGTGCCACAACCTCAGGGACTTCCTTCTCCAGATCAAACATGAACTCAATGGCCCCACTCTCTTTGTACTTCCCTTTCAACTTCTTGTGGTCCTCTACCCACAGTTTGAGGGCAATTGAGGCCTTTTTCCCATCATCCTCCTCAGCTAGCTCTACCCTCACACCTGTGTCCTCAGCAAAGAAAGCATGGTTCAACAAGTCCTTAATGGTGTACCTGAGAGGAGGAACAGTGAAGCTCAGATTCTGACACATACTATACACACTGCAGCCACTCATCTGTAATGTGGAGGCTCTGCAGATAGCTTGGGTGATTGCATTTGTAAATATGGGCTATACAAATAAAATGTGATTGGTTGATTGAACAGTACAGCAACCCATAGTACAACTTTGGTGTACTACAGTGAAAATGACATTAGCACAGTAATTATACATACAGTATACAGGGGGTCCTTGAGTTACGACAGAGATCCGTTCCTGAGAATGTGTCATAACCGAATTTCGACGTAAGTCGGAACATACATTCATATGTATGTATTTGTATGTAGATAATAAGTTGTGCCACCAGATGTCGCTATAACACCACCCTACAATAAGAGTTTACTGTGGTGAATTGCCTTTTGTCCCTCTTGACCCTCTTGACACACCGTAGGGGTTGACATCGCGAGTGTAATGAGCATTTCCTTTAGATTTCTGATATCAACTTTGTAGAACCTGTGTTGTGAATAAACCTACGGTATTGCCATGATCCCGAACCCATCTGTGTCCGTGTGCATCTCTTTACCGGCTGCCGCTGCACCCCCCGCCAGCCGTCCATTTCACATAAGTAAACACAAGGCAGAGTAGCCTAGCTGTGCTGTGGAGGAGCTGGAGAGCCGGTAGGCGCGCTGAGAGACAGAGAGAGCGCTCACCAACTAGTTCCCGTGTGAAGTCTGTACGTATTTACGGGGCAAACCGCTTAAGCCGAAACAAGGAAGTTCACGGGAGATGTGTCGTAACCACGAAAACAACGTATCTCGCGACCGTCGTAACTCGAGGACCCCCTGTATAGTTACCTGTGCTGCCAGAAGTCACTCACTGAGCCTAGTTACACTCGATTAAAAAAAAACACTTGAAGACCATTTGAGGGTTATTATTCCATCCATTCGCAAACTCATTATGTAACAGAACTGAAAGATGCTGTGTAGATATGGAGAATGACCACAGTACTGCTGAGAGCTTAACTGTCAGCACCATAGACAAAGCACAAAAAATGAGCATGCAGTATTTGGCCCTGCTGGCTGGACACTGGACAGTTATTTGGACATTCACTCACCGCTCCTCTTTCTTTTGGCAGATACACTCTCCAATAATCTCCTTGATTTCAGGATCCACAACCTTGTTGTAGCTAGCTGGCTTCACTCCCTGAGGAAGAGGAAATGTAAACCATTACTGAGCCCTTGCCATTAAAGGATACTATCTTAAAGAAAAATAATGAAGAAAGAAAAACCAAGGTGAGTGCAGGGGATGTTTATGTGATACTGCTCACAAAATTTGAATCACACTCTCAGATTAGGCCCTTTTTGACTTTGACAAAGCACGGCAGCTGCAGTCAGCTTGAATCCAGGTTATTTGCAACTGAATTCAAAAGCCAAAAAAAAAAAAATCAATAGAAGCCTCTTAAATTATTCCTAGAGCAAAGTCAGCTTCTCCTTATCTGAGAGCAAATGTCTTTACCAAATTACTGTTTAATGTACGGTCGCCATCTCAACTCTCAGAAGTTTACCAAGTTTATTGGCAGATGGAGATGTTGATTTGTGGACGTCAGAGCACCCAATGCCTGATCTTCAATTTGTCAGAAGACATAGCTGTCTACAAGACATAGCTGTCTGGCTGTTCTGTTGTAAGGTACATTTAGAACATAGCTGGTCAATATACTGTATGAATGCTGTTTAAACTGCTTTGAACATCCTGAATGGACAGTGAAACTGGTGATAATAGAGATTGGATTGGGGGATTTCTATAGAATTTTTTTCTTTTGTCCAATGATGTGATAGCATGAATATTTAGACTGAATATACATTTTTTAAATGGCGGACTGTTCTTTTTAAAATTATGCAAGATTTTTCAGTCCAGTGCTCTGACCATCTTTTAAGAATCTAGATAGGCACATCTAGCCCACATTTCACATTCCCACTATGGCGGAGCATTACGTCTGTTGTCAACATAATTTGTGAGATTATTACTTCTTTAAATAGACACTTTCTGCATGTAGGAGGTGAGGTATATGCAAATTCCATATTAAGATTCTTACCAATTATGCAGCTGAATGATGTATGTACATAGGGAATAGTATAAAACTATCATGTTTTGTCTTTGATCAATACCCTATTAATATCCTGCAGTGGTCTCTGCAGGGCACTCTGATATGCATACAGTAACAATGCAGAAAGCACTATCTAGAGACAGCTCCACATCTATAGGCACAGAGGCTTTCCCTTCATTAACAGCAGTTTACAGAGTCATCTCATAGATTCCAACCCCACCAAGTCTCAAGAGTGGAACATTAACACTCTACATCAAATCAGGTAGTTATCATGACTTTAGACACCCTCAATATAAGAACAGTTAGCAGTATGTTTTCCTAGCAGAAGCACTTGCACTAAAATGGAATGGAATACAGCCTTCAGCTTTATCTAAAAAAACAAAAGAGATTTGGACTCCCTCTGTGCCTCCATATGGCACATTAGATTCTTCAGCCAAGAAATTCAAAGCTTAGCATCCATATAGCTGAAAAAACAGTATATTACATCTTGCACTCAGCAGCATTTCTTCAATTGAAACTACCTGGGCTCACAATTTGGTAATGCGAAAAAGAACATCCCTATGCTTCCTTTTACTGGTTCATTTTGCCATTGATACACAGTTAATGCATGTGATGTGACATCTAATTAGGAAATCAAGGTGGTGAAGTAGTTAGCACTTGTACCTCACAGCAAGTAAGTTCCTGGTTTGTGTACTTTGCCTCTCACACAAATGGCACCATTGGGCAACAGATAATGGATTGATGGATAAATGTACTGGGTTAAAAAGTGTTGCCAACGTATGTGATATTTTGTGCACATATTTTCAAATTTCTAATTTATTTCTACTTTCTGTAACTGTCTTGAAAAACTGGACTCACACTTGTAACTTTGCGGTAAATCTGAGCAGCATTCTGACATTCAGAGTAGGGGTATTCTGATGTGGCCATCTCTAGCATGCACATGCCAAAGGCATAGACATCCACAGCTTCATCATAATGCTCTTCATACATCTCTGGTGCCATGAACTCTGGAGTGCCTGAAAATAGAGAAGACCCAATGGATAAGTCCTTTACTTCTTTACTGTTTTACCTACATCATTAATCTGTAGAATTTTAAAAGTACCTTACCTATGACACTCTTGGCAAAGGAAGCTGCCTTAAGTGTTGCCAGTCCTAAATCCCCTATCTTGACTGACCCAGTAGGTCCAGTAATAAAGATGTTGTCACATTTGAGGTCCCTGTGGATGATGGGTGGGGTCCTGGTGTGAAGAAAGTGGAGGCCTTTCAGGATCTGTCTGCACCAGCTTCTCAGTACCTTGGGCTTCATCACCTTGAATCTTTTTAGATACCTGTAGAAAGGAGCAGGAAACATCACAAATTACAACTTCGAATTAAAAAACTGAATTAAAAACTATAGAAGCAAGACCTATATTAAGTTTTAATTTCAAAATTTGCAAAAGTCTCTCTCAGGTACATGTAGTAATTTGAATTTGTGATGTTTTCTTTCCATTGATCTGTCACGACAATATATAAATATCAATATGTACCCTAATAAAGTACTCACGTTTTTAATGTCCCAGATGTCATGAGCTCAGTGACTAGAACAATGCACTTTTTCCCTTTAAGGGGCGACTCCCAGAAATCATAGAAACGGACAATGTTGGGATGCTGGAGACCCTTTAACATCTCTGCTTCCTCCTTAAAACGCTGACGCTCCACTTTTGACAGCTTACGATCCTGCAAAACAGATGCAGAAGAAAGAAATAATGAAAATGAAACTATGACCGTAGACACTTAAATTAATATATTTGCATCATAAAGAGTCACGATAATTGGAGGCACTTCCCTGTGCAAATAAAGCCTCTAGTGTGTTAGCGCATGAGAAAGACACATGAGAGGGAAGTATCAGACTTTGAACCATATGCACATCTGTAATTTGAACATATGTACAGTATATTAGACAATAATAATAATAAATAACAATATTTTGTGTATATGGGAAGAATGCACACAAGTGCTTGTCAAGCTGCAAAGAGACATGACTTAAAATATGTTTAACGGTGCTAACATAGAGGCTGTCCGATGAGACAGAAGGGTTATAGTGTGTGGGGCAAAATGAACACACACATTAACAGGGCACACCCAACACACACTGCAGCTAAAGGTTACATGTGATCTTTATCGTTTCAGTCAGTTGCTTGCTCAATCTCATACACCACCCCCCTCCCCCAACATCTGCGATCTGTCTCACTCTATCTGCACCCCGAACAACCAACCACTCCCTTCTCCATCACTAAGCATTCTACATATTCAAATTCAGTAACCACTCTCTCAATCCCCTTTCCATTTCTCTATAATGCTGAGCCCATCATTACACCCTTCTCTAGGTAGTGCCAAGGGTTTCTTTTCTGCAATTTCCCTTTTTATACCACCACATAGACCATTTATGTAACAAACAGACATGTACACTCATCGCTGAGCATGGGCTGAAAACATGACCCCACCCCTTACAGACACTGACTACGCTGATGGTGGAATGCAATGAATACACCCTAGTGATATCTAATCTAATGTTTAATTATTCAACCACAGTGAAGTCACTGTGAGAGAAAATTACAGAATAAATACAAAATAATAATCTGAAAAATTATCAATGAAGCAGGATGAGCTGTGATTCAGTGTGCAGAAGAGAGGAGTGATAGGATGATATAGCATGGTGTATGTGTCTGTGTCAGAACAGGTTGCTAGTGTGCTAGTGTCGGGGGTGGGGATTTTCACTCTCTTTTGAAGTCCAATGAATAATTCAGTTCTGCAGAGAAACCTTTACAGAGGCTAGCTGAGCTATGGAAGACAGGGGATGGGGCTCCCCAAGTGTTCCTTGGTGCAGAAGCACAACATATTGACTGAAGTCTACCTGAAACAAAAGTCTAAAAAGAGAGACAAAGTGAGAAGTGAGACAAACAGCTAAAGGCTAATTTTAACCCTGGAGCAATGCAGCTTTCTTGAATCCTGCTGCATTTCCCAAATAAGCACCATACCCTCACCGCACATTCCCAAGTCCCACCTCTGTGTGGCCTTCCCTCTCAGAGTAAGCATACAACATACAAGACTTGATAATTTTTTCAGTTAATGTAAGTAATGTGACAAGTAGGAAAGGCAAACAAGGTTAAAATAAAAACAATTCCAAATTACTGAAATAAAATGACTGTTAATCACATTTTGAATGATTCATTATACTATATACTATCATACAATTCTGAAATAGGGGAAGCAAATAATATCTTTTGATGCAGGCTACTCAGGACGTTACATTAGTCCAAGTAGATTAACAGAGTAAAAATTTCAACCCAGGATTTACTTGAAAAATACAATATAATAAAACTTGATTAATCACAAGCTCAATTAGAAAAGATTTTTAGATCTCTCACTCTCACGGACGCATGCACAGGGACTAGACATGGGTGCAGCTTTTTAAACACTGCAATAATAAGGCTTAAGTACAGTGATAATATGAATGATACTGTACTGATTTATGCAGGATAATTGTCTTATATCTTATATGCTACACAACATCACAATGACAGCTGCATCTTATTCACTGCTTATTTAGACATTTCAACTAGGAATATGTTTGGCAAATAAAACCCTTGTTGCCAGGCTGAAGAAAGTATGCAAATTTTCTTGGCCATCCTGCCACCCCCTGCACCCATCTTTTATAACAGATGACTATTGCAGTACTTCCGCTGCTGCAGCAGAAGCTGTTGCTGGGTGAGCCATGAGCCAGCAGACTGCCTGTGGCTGAACCGTTTCCCATCAGTCTTGACTGCAGGAAGCTTTGGCCAACATCAGTCCTGGCCACAATGTTAACTCTGTTTCAGTGTTACCCTGTCATGCCACTACTCTCTATTAAAGCTGTGCTTACTAGCACTCTGTGGGCATAGAGTTATATTTTAAACAAAAAAAGCTCAAGAAAGCAGAAGGAAATTAACAGCCTAAAGACAGGAGCAACATGCCATGCCCTTGAGATACTGTGATAGTTAAAAAATTGTGCCAGTAAAAATCATGATCAAATTACTTCTCTGACACCTCCGAATGTTGGGAGTAACCTAAGATAACAGGAGAAGAAATTTAAGAGACACTATGAGGAGGATATGTATGACACATAGCCCAACACCCTAACATCTTAACAGATAAAATTATAGGTCTAAAACAGAGCATTATCTCACTGCGTGGAGTGAGCTGCAGGTGGCCCATAACTTAAAGGATTTTTGTAGCATGACTATTAAAGTGTATGAGTGTGTCTGATTGTGACCATGAGTTAGCCAATGTGGATTAGGACATACAAACTTCTTATAAACCTCTTATCTGTCACAGACTAAATGCGTGGACTGACAAATAGTCCATCGCGTATTACACATTTGCCTCCTTAAAATTACTCATAGTCACATAGACACATAGTAAATATCATACCAAATGACAAATAGCTGTGGTGCTATGTTACCAAGGGTGGCAATTTCAACCATTTGTTCTGGACATTGCACAAATATTCACCAATATTTAAGGAATGCCCAAATAAATCACTGAAGCTAACCAAAGCCAGCCTGTACTGGTGCATGCCATAAAGGCAGAGTATGGAAGGTGAGCAGTCTAACACTTGTTACACCTATGCCCCTTTTACCAGATCACTCATAAAGATGTTTGGAGATGGGGCAGAGGAGAGGAGTGTGGTTTATTACATAGAGATGTCCTGACTCAAAATGGGCAGCATGACCAATTCCCCCTCTCTTTACCATTTTATCATCTGCTGCAGTATAGGGGAACAACACCAGCCTTTATTCCGCATAATTCTCTGACTTTGGCTTAACACCAAACAGGCAAAACACAAACAGGATTCTTGCAGGGCAAATGCAAAGGCAACTTTGTGTCTTAATTTCTGTGGTGCCTTTATCAAAATCTGTCCTTGTTCTCAATAACAAAACAAATTTCAAGAATGCCACATTCAATCCATTACTGCCAGTACAAATGCTACCTCAGGGCTATGGTATGTAAAATTGAATGTAAATGTATGTATGTAAAATTAAGATTTAGTACCAGGATCAATGTGCTACAATTTGCTGGACAATAAAATAATATAATAAATAATTCACTTTACTAACAAAATGTGTAAAATTTGCCACGTTTCACAGAAGACAGAAGCCTAAGCAGGATGACAACATCTGGAGGAGGAAGGAGCTAGGGAAAGTTGAGAGAAAAGGAGCAGTGCTGCTGAAGACAACCTGGTTTACTGCTAGACAGTGACATCCTTTTCACTGAAAAATAACAGGTACAATAGCTGTCACCATGGTTGCTCTACTAGGCATATGCATATACAGCACAGACTCTGTAGTCGTCTATCATACTTGTGCAAATGTATTCTTGTGCAAGAATACATTTAACCTTTCTCTATTATTTTTCTCCCTAGTGAACCCCATGTCATAAAGTCCTTTTAGGTAAGTCAATCCAGTGCAAAGGCATTAGTAATGGCAGCCTGTAAAATGACCACAAGATTGAATCAGTAACATCACACTGCCTTATCCATCTGAATACAATGAGCTTTAAGGTTTTGGGATTTCTGGGTGAATTACTCAGCCTAAATTTCAGGTATTTTAACTGTACCTTTCAATAGGTCACACCTTTGGTAAACTGTGCCACACAGTAAACCAGGGACAAATCCTGCATAATCACAAATAATATAATGAGAGTATGTGACATATAATAAATGCATATGATAGACATAAACTAAACAACTCAAAATACAGTCCAACCGCTGCTGCAAGTAAGGGAATTTACATGCAAAATAAGCTCTCCAATTGTAAATAACAGATAACAATTTCAGTAAGTTAAGACCTTGTGCTACAATGTGGCCATTTATTTTTGTTTAATGTTATGTATATACAGTATCTTAGTGACGCAGAGGTCAAATAGAGTGCATCTTAAACACAAGCCTTGTCATCATACCACAAAGCCTAAGCCTTAACAGAAGTGCTCCAGATTCATTCATAATAAATAACCTCCTTAAATTCCAATAGGGATTAAAGGGGCTAATGAGTTGTTGTGAGACTTCAATTGTTAGGGAAAGGACAGAGGAGGTCAAAGGTCATTTAAGCCAAATCTTAATCAGGTCAAGGTTAGACTGCAGAAGTGTAGCTGTGCTACACTGGAAAAGAAGAACACAAGGCAAAATTTTCACTTAAAACCGAATTCGTATTTGGCAAATATTGTACTGAAATAATGCGTTATACTGTAAATTCTTAGTTCACTGGTGTATATTATAACTCTTTAGAAAACAACTTAGAAAGACTTTTACAGTTGTGCCATTTAATTTTGTGTAAGCTCAACTGCCATGTTTGGAAGTGGGACCCCTATTTGACAGCAGACTAATTCTTAAATCTCATAACAATTATGGAGCCAAGTCTGCATATGGCACGATTAATGCTGCCCAGAATAAAAGCTAAATTTACCAAGCTTATAATGGGTTATGATGGTTTTTGTTGTTGACATGTAAGTATTGTTGACTGAAATTTAATTGTTATATAACAATATATGTATTACTACTACTACCACCACTAGTTTGTTGTGATGTTGTAATGGAATCCATTA
Source organism: Trinectes maculatus (assembly GCA_016785345.1). Classification (NCBI taxonomy): domain Eukaryota; kingdom Metazoa; phylum Chordata; class Actinopteri; order Pleuronectiformes; family Achiridae; genus Trinectes; species Trinectes maculatus. Next base: position 399,185 of record JAFBJQ010000320.1, read on the forward strand.
TATTGAAATGGATTTCTAATATTGTTTTCTCGCATGGTGGTAAATGGAGTGGGCTACCAGTAGATATATTCTGCAATCTAATGCAGCACTCCATTGCAAACTACAACATAAATGATAAAAAATTAAATTAATACTTCTGACAGTATCGATCAAAATCAAACATTATTATCTCTGTAAAGAAACACTTTGTGGCTTTGATGTGTATGTTGAATAGGATTTTACATATGTACCAAATAAATTATTCAGAAAGTATCATCAATAAGCAAATTGAAGATGGAGCCCACTTAACAACAACCCTTGCTTCTCTGGGCCTTCTCACTGCAAATGCTTTTCCCACTTTCTCCTTTTTTCCTTTTCTGAGCAGTAGAGGGTGATCATGGAATAGGCTACCTTTAACAAAATAATCCAGAGACACAAACACATGCAGTGTCAAAGTACATTACCATCCTCTAGAGCAGCAAAATCATATCTACACAAACAAAAAGCTGTGATGTAGAACCAAGACGGTGAATTGGTGACTGGTGGAGTTATTGTTAGGTTACTCTGGTGTAGGTAAGCAAAATTTATCAGCAAACATCCTGAGAGAGACAACTTAAAATCACTTCCAGCTCCATGTTCACAATCTGAGAACCAGACTTAATCTACAAAAGCAATAGGCTCTCTGCCAAATACCCCAGAAAAGTCTGCCCAAAGTCAGAAATAAACTATCAGCACGTGCACAGTGTTTAACAATGAAAACAAAACTCCATACAAACGCTTCTAAAGAAAAAAAATAAAGTCAACTGGGCAGTAATAGAATGACAGACACATGAAAAGTGTTTTTTCTTGACAATTGAAACACTCCCAACAGGCATCTTTCTCTCTGATTAACATCAGTGCCTGAGTCAAGGCCATCTGTGCTATGCCAGCAGTCTGGCAAAACAACAGAGATGTAGGGGAGATGGGTATGTGAGGAAAGGGGCTCTGTAGTGTGACGGGGGATAAACATAGGACCAGAATAAAATTTCTCGGGGAGAATGGCATGCGACCACTTGCAGTAGGGAAAACAGTGGAAAATCACTGTCATCTCTTTTGCCAAGTTCACACAAAGCTTCTCTTTTTCTTCAACTACAATTTACAATTTACAGAGCATTACAAAGCTAGCTACCAAAGTTAGCTACCTCCATGTAGCTATCATCATAGATAGCTGTTCCTGTATGAGAAGCCACTGATATTTTGGTATTAAGATGAGATGTGGTCAGGTGCATTGTTGGTGCAGTGGCCCAACAGATCACTGTTACAAAGATAATAAAATGAGCCTATGTAGGCACAAACAAAATGTGCATATACGCTACATGTTTTCTCTGCAGTGGAATCTTCTGTGGCAAACGTTCGATATTTTTGAAAGGGATTGGGAAAGAGATGGTACTCTGTTAAAAAACACCTATGATTATCAGAGTCTGAGTACAACCCTTTACAATAATGTGCCTCCTGCAGTAGCAAAAGTTGGTTTGGACACACCGTAAATACTCTTGCACCATGCTCTTTAGATCACGCACTTGTTAAAACAGATGTTAAAACAGAGCCCCTGTGATCAACATTCTTCCCACTTAAAAAGCAATATAGTTAAGGTAATCCTTTATCAGTACCCCAATGGGAAAATTCACTAATTTATAATTATTTACTTTTATAAAAGCAAATGTATCAACATGAATTCACTAACACATCAGGTTAATTTACAAAGGCCCCATTTCATTGACTCAGTTACATGAAGTCACAAATAACTGTTCTGATCTGCTCTGAAAGAGTTTGGTTGCAGCCCAGTGTTGTCAAATTGAGGCAATTGTGGAACTGCTCACTGTTACCGTACTTACCAAGTGTATGACATCATCCAAATGAAGTCATTGTGTGTCTCTTGGTGCAACTGTGGTTTTTGTCATTACTATGCAATGACATGTTTCTTTACGACAATAAGTTGTGTCACTGCCTGTGACACTACACACATATAAAACAGGTTCATGTCTTAAATGCAGCATGCAATCTGCATACTTAAGTCTCACGGGTTACAGACACAGCATGTTTTCAGGATCCTCAGCAATGTATTCACTGTGGCCACAGGACCAACACACGCTTCACAGCAGGCTATAACGCATTTCAGCTGCTTCCTGTCTGCCTACCGCCTGTTGCACAGAGGGAGGGACACAGGGAGTAGCACAGTTCATAACATGCAGATGCATTTGCTGAGACAGTGCACACACAAGCATCCTCTGCACTGTCCCCTCCAACAACTAATCAGTCTCATGATACTATCAGCTGACCAACTTCCTGTAAAGAAAAATGGAGTGGGATTCAATGTGAAAGAATATTAATATTCAAGACAGGAGGTCTTTCTTTGAGGAGGCCAGTAATGCTTACTGTAGTCCCCCTTAAGCCTCCTGGGAGAGAGGAGGAGATGGGGAAACAGATAATCCCTACTGCAGTACGTAAATAATAAGTTAATACCATTGCACACACTAAGCAGTAAATTTCTGTCTGTGTAATGCACAACAAGACAGACTTTCCTTGTGCATTTGGAAAACTGCTGATCACACTGCATCAGCAGTTATATGTATACCAACATCGATAGCTAATGCTTGTCAATCACGTTTCCTATGTAAACCATTCTAGATTTAGTGGTAACCCATTAGCAACTTGGCAGACTCTCTCATTAGACTGATTGACAGCTCCCTGAAGACTTCATGATTACACAAGTTGTGTGAGCCTTCGCCATCACAGGGCAGTAACGGGGGCGTCCTGTAAAAGTCTGACATTCCTCTGCTAACAGAAATCACTGATACCCGAAAACTTACTTGTAGAGAACAAAAATCTGTGTGTTTTTTTTTATTTAATTGTTTCAAACTAAACTCTATTGTTGCTTAAGAAGGTCTCCCGCTCTAAAAGAAGTAGAAACAAATGGCCCTTTTCGGGCTGCTGAATCTACTTTGTTTAAAGTAGAACAATGCTTGAGAGAAAGACTGTAAACAGAAGTATCAGCTGTAATGCTTTACCTGCAGCTCACACCAGGCAACCTCCACCCAAGTTTCAGTATCCAGGCCCTTGTAGACAGTTTTGAAGGACCCTCTCCCCAGTTCAATGTCAAATTTGAGGAACCTTCCTCCTGGAGATGTGGAGACAGCTTTCATCTCTGCCTCCTCCTCATTCTCCTCGCTGGCTGCCTTAACAGTGGATTTTGCGCCATCACAGCTAGTACTATTCAGTGCACCTCCGCCCTTTTCCTTCTCGTCAGCACCAGTGTTCTCTGTTGCATTGTCTTTCTGCCTACCATCACTTTCAGTGCTGGACCCCTCTTGAATCCCGCTGCTAGTCCCCCGAGTCCTGTCCACTATCGTTCGCAAGTTTATGTTTAGGATCTTACTCCTGTTATCACATTCAGGTGCTTCAAAGGCCTGCTCATCTGTGTCTGAAAACCACAGACTCCTCCTGATGAATCTCCGATGAATGTTCCTTTGATAGCTGGATGAGGGATATGCACTGGGGTCACTCCCACCCCTTACTATTGAGTCCACCAGATTGATATTTCCATCACCCATGGCCAGGTCACACTGGGAATTGGGTACGGAGGGAAACTTCAGTGCCTGGTGGGACTCAGAGTTTGAATTAACTTCTGGCTCCATTGTTGTTTTTAAAAGTTCACTCACTTTGGTTCCCAGGTCATTCGGGTCATGGCTTCCCAACATGCAGATTTAGAGATGGATACCTGCAGGGCCCACTCGGTGACGCAGTTTGCCAGTAGGGGCTCCTGATAACACTGGGGTGGTAACATAGACGAGATTTCATCCGATATAAAAGCTGAAAAAAGAAAAGGTGCCAGTTAGAGAAACCAAATCCAACAATTCAATGTGAAAGACAATACAGGAGATTTAAACTGCGTCCGTCGTTGCAGCTTCTGAGTAATTATGTGTCAGTAAAACAGGTGGATGAAAAGCTAACCCTACGAGTCAAAAACATTGTTAGCCGTTCAAGAGACTGAAAAAAAACTTGCTTCCACGACACGGGTTTTCCATTGAGTGTCAATTAATTGAATGTCAGGAGTACGAGTACTGGGGTTAAATTTACCACGAGTATACAATTACTAGTAATTAGCCCTCGAACCATCACATATTCGTAACACCGAGCAGAGACGGCACTTACCTATCTCAGAACCCGAAGAAATCCGTGCAGACGGCTAGCCAAACAGTGCACGCGCAAACCTGCCAGGTCCAGTGTTTGCAGAACCTCGCTACCGTTAGCAAACCGCTCGCGACAAAAGGCGGACTTTAAAAAACGCCCTATCTGCATACTATCCCCATATTCACTTACAACAGCCACCAAAACAGATGCCAGCGAATTCTTGCTCAACTCAACGATAGCTCACTCACAACACGCCCCATAGTAACAAGGGGGAAAACGACGAGTGTGGTTTATTTATTTCCGCTCGCATCCCCCTTTTCAGTCGCACTACGAGCAGCTAACGATGCCGTGTCGCTCCTCTTGTCCCCTCGTGATAGCTCTATGCGGAGCGTGTCGGGCTGCTGTACGACACGGGGATTTTAAAAAAGCGCACCGTCCACACGGAGATTAGTTTACACGTAAGACGTATTTTCGTTTGTCACCGTCTCCTTGCCATTAGTTTAACCACACCGGCGAGGCGCACAAATGTGCTTCCAATTCAGCTCACCAGGTTCCACGCCCCTGATAACGACTGGGGGCTCCTCCAATCACACAGCTCATTGGGACGGCACAGAGAGCCCTGCTCTTATCACGCGGCCGCACCGCAGAACAGCAGGGCTGACACAAATTTTCACAAGAAAAAAAAGACTGTTAGAAAATCATTCAAAAAAGTCGTCTGTAAAACAGCTTTCACACTCTTTAGATCAATCATGTGTGTGTCTGTATACAAATTGGATCTACTTTGCAGCTAAGTTTCTCAAAGCTGCGGGTTGAGGCGCAGTCTCGTGCGCATAGGAACAATAACAAACACCAGCAGCAGCGTTAGGAGTGGGAGTGACGTGAGATAATTTTTTAAATAAGAAAAAATATAAGTCCTCCATTGTGCCACTGAGCAGAGGTAGAATGTTGTATATTAGTTTCTCGCAAACTTAGTAAAGGGGGCGTGGAAAGACAGTTCAATCTGTAATGCATCTACAGATGCTGACTGTATTACACGTCAACAACGAAACCAAGTCAGAACAGGAAATCACCACAGAGCTTAATATCTGTTGCAGGAATGTGGGTCAGATGGCAGTTTTGGCACAGTTGAACAGTGAAGTATTGTTGACACCTGAGTGACCTTTTAAATAATGAATGCCCTGCTTTGTTTCCATTTCCCTGCCCAAAATGCAAATAAACAAATGAACACACACAGTTTTACGTTTACATAATGTCATTCTACTGCATGCCACAACTAGATTGTTGCAGGAGCGCTTGTTGTGTTTTATGTGGTAATTGAAGTTGAAGAGTGGCTTTTGT